>CM023481.1:146545367-147071882 GCA_013339685.2 Hyalomma asiaticum | reverse complement strand
TAGACAACAATATCGTTCACAGATATAAGTGAAAAGTTTGTTTGGTGGGGCAGCACAATGACCTTACTCCAGAAGATCCAGCCTATCAATCACTTTCATTTTTTTCTTAAAGTGAAAACAGATAGAAAAAAGCTGCAATAGCTTGAAGAGGGCCTTGCCCCATTTTGTACTTATCAGCGTGTGCGGCAAAAAGCATGTCTCCTAAAACAGCCCAATAGATGCTAGAAAAATATTCACAACTACAAATAATCACAGAGACGCTAAATATTTTCAATAGCATACTTGGCATAGCATAAATTAAAAAAAAAAGTTCACATAAACACATGAATAATCAACAGATATTGTTCACACAATAAGTAAAGACACTGAATCAGAAGAAATACTAACAAAAATGACAAATAATAGACACATTTCCATTCAAATAACGCATGCATTTTTATACAGCTCTACTGGCATTCTGGAAGATCATATTAATCGCACTGTTGATGGTACGTCTGGCACCCGGGCGCATAACAATGGTTCTGGCGACGTGGTGCCATTCCGCACGAAGAGTCGATGACCGCGAGGTGTTTACTACCAATCTACATTATTCACAACTATAAGAACTGAAAATGAAACGTATTGACGAAGCAATGCTCGGCCGAAAACGTGCAGCGACGACGAAACACAGCAGCAGCACTACAGCAGCGGGGCGAAGGAACGGTGAAGGCTCCCATTGCTGACGATAGTAGCGCCGCCACGCGGGCACTCAGGAAAACGAAAACTTGTTTACATTTTTTGCGCCGCGGCAACGTGCCCTCTCCCCGGAGAGTGAGCCCACTACCCTCTTCTAGAACACTTTAACTGCGTAGCACACCGTACGCGCTTGCAGCTCCCGCAACTGGCGGCCATGGGGGCTATGGCTTGACTTTCTTTGGCTTGCCTACCACGTGCGCCCGGAAAAACTGCTGCGTCGTTTTTCGACGCTTCTGCCTGTGTCACTCAGCTTTCAAATGCATCTTTTACGCGGGATGTGCACCTCTATTTTTGTTTTATTTTTGTATATACGTTTATTATTTACTGCTTTAATACATCTGTTTTGAGCGTATTGAGATTGAATACGCAACTAATGATGGCCGTCGAAGAGCGGCCGGGCTGCGGTCGGAATCGCTCGCGTGAGGAGGCTTGATCGGTTAGCTCTGGGCGATGCTCTGGGTGTTATAACGCAATCTTGTCTCCGCCGCGGTGACGTAGTGGTTACGGTGCTCGGCTGACACCCAAAATACGCGGGTTCGATCCCGGCCGCGGCGGTCGCGTTTTCGATGGCGGCGAAAATGCCAGAGGCGTATGTGTGTACTGTGCGTTGTCAGTGCACGTTAAAGAACCCCAGGTGGTCGAAATTTCCGGGACTTTTGAATTGGTGCAAACCCCCCCAGTGCAGTACCAATAGGTTTCTACTGGGACCAGCCCAGCACCAGTAGCCTCCTACTGGGACCAGTACAGGACCAGTTCAATACCAGTAGGCTTCTACTGGGACCACTTGGAACCAGTAGCAAACCAATTGAATCCCAACTGGGATCAGTCCAGCACCAGTAGCCTCCTACTGGGACCAGTACAGGACCAGTTCAATACCAGTAGGTTTCTACCTTTCCTAAAAATCCCATGAGCCACCGCGCGTCGGCGCTGCGCATCACGGGAAAAAAGAGCGCCGACCTCCGTCGTCTGCTGCGGCCGTGCTCGCAGTATAGTATTTGCAGGCTTGTTGGGGCAGACGAGGCTCGTCGATTTACGCGCTCCATTTGGAAAGCACCATATGCGGTTTTCATTTCTTCTTGCATTGTGCGGTTTGTCGTAGGTTATGGAGTAAAGATCAAGCATGTCAATGTCCTCGGCAGTATGCCATTGAACGTGCATTGCCGGTTGCCGTTTTTCGGCGCCTAGGAAGAACCCGCACTCGTATGGATTAAGTAAACTCACATATTATCTCGGAAACGCTCGTTCCTCGAACACCCGAAGAGGGAACATTGTTGGTAAGCAGTCGATGTAGCCTTTGCGGCCGCTTGGGTTGAAGTGGGCCCCGCCTATCTTAGGTGCGCGTGGACTGCCGACGCAAAAACCACCTTTCTTGTCCTTGTCGGTTTAAGCGCTAAGCCCACGGTACGATCTTGCGTCCAATACGACGTCCGGTGCCGTGCGTCCACGCGTGCCACACACGCCATTTACACTCACACGGGGAGACGAGCGATGTGCACGTACAGGCAGCGCCCACATCCAGCGCGTCCGTTACACGATCGTAAGACATCGTGTCCCCGTCATTAAGTACAAAATAAACAGTTTTGCAAAGTCCTGCTTTGTTATGTAATAGCATTGAATAACATCGTCCATAAAATACTGCCTTCGCGAGCGACAAACACATCACAACAGCTCAATATCAGTGACGACTCTGAGGGTAGGCCTAGCCGCAGGCCGAAGCCGTGGCCGTCGTCGTTCGCAATCAGTCGTGCGCTCGCCACAAAGTGCTCATTTTTGGCAACACGATTAACATCCCTGCTCATATGTCGTGCATTAACTCACGCGATTACTTTTCGCGAAGTCTCGATGTAAAGCGGAATGGTAGAAACGGAGCGAGGCGCTTCGGTGAAACGACTCCCGCCGATCGAATCGCGGCCGATTACGATCTCTCGAGTGCTCTGAAAGCGGGGGCTGCTTTGAAGATTGGCCCACTGTAAGCATATAACATTACTCAATTGGGGTTTATTTCGTGTCAGAAACAAATCATAATTAATATTTTCTACGCGGTTCCAGCAAAGCACCCCGATACGACTGCCGGATCACGTCGCCGGACGTCGCAATGGACTAAGAACCGGACCGTGGACTCACAGTCGGACCGTACCCACCCCCTCTTCGGATTCTCGATTTTGAGAAAGTAATGGAAGATGTGCACATGCTTTTTTGTGTTGTTATCGGATCCAGCAGCACAGCACGTCAGTCAGCAAGCCGACAAACCGGGCAACGTATACGACGGAGACGGCGGGGCGAGGGGCTCGCTCCACGCCTGCGCTCTTTTTTCCCATAGTGCCTTGCGCGCGCCCACCAGGGGAAGGCGCGGCGCTGCGATTTTAGGAAAGGTCCATTGAATCCCAACTGGGACCACTTCAGACCAGTTGAAACCAATAGAAACCAGTAGCAATATTAGGGTGGCTAGAATGGGGAGGTGTGAGTACCGGCGGCGCTTGCCTACGGCCGCGCGTGACCCCTCCTCGCACCGATGCCACCAGGGGGAATGTGGCGCTGCCGGTTCCAGCGGGGTAAAGTCTGCGAGGTAGCTGCGGCTGCGCCGGTAGCACCGGCCTCGCCTACGCTACCGCCGATGTGAACTGGTCGGTCTCGTCGCCAGTTTTGGACTGTTTGACGGCGAGATGTAGTCGAGAGCGAAAAAGAAAACTGAACGTTGGTGCTCCTTGCCTGGTTGCGACACACAAAAACACCGGAAAAAGCTTCTCTCTTCCGTGCCCCTGCCTGCAAAGAAGCGTTTGATTCGAGGGTCGCGGGATCGAATCCCGGCTGCGGCGGCTGCATTTCGATGGAGGTGGAATGTTGAGGCCCGTGTACTATGCGATGTCAGTGCAGGTTAAAACACCCCAGGTGCTTGAAATGGCCCTCTACTTCGACGTCTCTCATAATTATATTAGCGTGGTTTCGGGACGTAAAACGCCAGAATCAATCAATCAATCAATCAATCAATCAATCAAGCGTTTTCCAAATGGGCTCGGCAGTCCCAAAGGCTGACAAGGTGTTGCAGGAGAACTTGGCAATTTGTTGCAGCGGTTGCTCATTCGAGGAAATATATACTGGAGACCACAGTAACTGATGTCATAGCTGACAGAAGATGGAGCGAGAGGGCAATAGGTATTAAAAGATAAGGACAGTGAGAGCGAGATATATTATTTGTAGAAAATATGCGCGCAAAGGTCTCGAAGTTCGTTTTATATGTGGCCATCTCGGGCGTTGTCGACCGAGCGAACACTGAAACCTTGCGTATTATAGACCAATGTACCCGACAGTTTTCCTTTTTTTCCCCATTTGTGAATGAACGACGTCAAAACCATATTTATTGTTTCACTGTTTGCAGTCATAGTAAACTGCTTGTATCAGTACGAAATGACATGCCTCGTCGTTACAAAAGGTACGGCTGTGTGCCCACTGTCAAGAACTGCTGAAGTGGCTAATGTGGCATTTGAGGCATGCGCCTTTTCCGCACGATATAAAATCAGTACTTAATTAGAAGGCAAGATGGCGTACTCTTATACAGGACAAGTAAATGCCGTTCCTGAGCCGCAAAAGGTATAACAGGTACCGCATAAAAAGTAGAAAAGTGAATATTATAAATATAAACGTCCAAATATAGAAAACACCGCCAGGAGTATATTTACCGCTCTGGGAAGAGTGAGTGGGAGATTTACGATAAAATTTAACATTGGAACCGGCACCGTAAAAAAAAAAGCCTCCTTTTAGTAAATAACTACGAGAACACTATGGGGACATGATCAAAGACGAGAGCATCATTAAGTGGACCGACTTTAACAAATGACACATGTGTACAACATTTTTCAGCTGAATGTTTTCCCAAGAAAGCTACATTTAAGCTGCTTTGAGAAGTGCTACGCTGTGAAAAGTCTTACTGAGAGGCTTCATCAAATAAATGGCATATATGCAGTTTTCCCTAGTATGTGCACCACTGATTCTGTTGAGTGCAAGTGCTTTAATGGACATCACCGAAGAACAAAACTGTGCGGTCAGACTACGTTGGTACACTCGCTAACGAAAAAAAGAACACACACACACACACACACACATTTACGGTTCTAAACTGGAAGTAGCTTTTAGTGTGCGAGGAGCGCGTCGCAGTGCGTCGTCTGCTCCGTTCCCCGCGCTCATGCCTACAGCGCCCCTTGCGGCATCGGTGCGCTTTGGGGTCACGTTTGCGCCGCCGTTGCTCACACCTCCCCATTCTAGCCACCCTAGCAATATTTTCACCTGGGATAATAGCGTGTTTGTCGATGACTTTGTGTAGTTGAGTGTTGAAGTCAAACATATGTTGGTGAATCAACAACATTAATCATGCGCTGGCAAACGTCCCTTCAAGCGAATGGAGACTACCCTGGAGACATAAAAAGTAAATATGCGCTTTGGTTCATCATTGGACATATTTTTGCTGTGTACAAAGTAATTAGGTGATTTTTTAAACTCCCCTTTGTATTTGAGTGACATGTTTTCTTTATTATAATAAAAATATTTCCAAGAATGGGAAATTTTATTATGTTTCCGCTTCTTTTGGGCTTCTTTTGCTTGCTTGTTTGCTCGGTAGCATTTGGCAACACTGTTTATGCTGATCGATGCACAGGTAGGGTGGCTAGAATGGGGAGGTGTGAGTACCGGCGGCGCTTGCCTACGGCCGCGCGTGACCCCTCCTCGCACCGATGCCACCAGGGGGAATGTGGCGCTGCCGGTTCCAGCGGGGTAAAGTCTGCGGGGTAGCTGCGGCTGCGCCGGTAGCACCGGCCTCGCCTACGCTACCGCCGATGTGAGCTGGTCGGTCTCGTCGCCAGTTTTGGACTGTTTGACGGCGAGATGTAATCGAGAGCGAAAAAGAAAACTGAACGTTGGTGCTCCTTGCCTGGTTGCGACACAGAAAAACACCGGAAAAGAACTTCTCTCCTCCGTGCCCCTGCCTGCAAAGAAGCGTTTGATCCGAGGGTCGCGGGATCGAATCCCGGCTGCGGCGGCTGCATTTAGATGGAGGTGAAATGTTGAGGCCCGTATACTATGCGATGTCAGTGCAGGTTAAAAAACCCCAGGTGCTTGAAATGGCCCTCTACTTCGACGTCTCTCATAATTATAGCGTGGTTTCGGGACGTAAAACGCCAGAAATCAATCAATCAATCAATCAATCAATCAATCAATCAATCAATCAATCAAGCGTTTGCCAAATGGGCTCGGGCAGTCCCAAAGGCTGACAAGGTGTTGCAGGAGAACTTGGCAATTTGTTGCAGCGGTTGCTCATTCGAGGAAATATATACTGGAGACAGCAGTAACTGATGTCATAGCTGACAGAAGATGGAGCTAGAAGGCAATAGGTATTAAAAGATAAGGACAGTGAGAGCGAGATATATTATTTGTAGAAAATATGCGCGCAAAGGTCTCGAAGTTCGTTTTATATGTGGCCATCTCGGGCGTTGTCGACCGAGCGAACACTGAAACCTTGCGTATTACAGACCAATGTTCCCGACAGTTTTCCTTTTTTTCCCCATTTGTGAATGAACGACGTCAAAACCATATTTATTGTTTCACTGTTTGCAGTCATAGTAAACTGCTTGTATCAGTACGAAATGACATGCCTCGTCGTTGCAAAAGGTACGGCTGTGTGCCCACTGTCAAGAACTGCTGAAGTGGCTAATGTGGCATTTGAGGCATGCGCCTTTTCCGCACGATATAAAATCAGTACTTAATTAGAAGGCAAGATGGCGTACTCTTATACAGGACAAGTAAATGCCGTTCCTGAGCCGCAAAAGGTATAACAGGTACCGCATAAAAAGTAGAAAAGTGAATATTAAATATAAACGTCCAAATATAGAAAACACCGCCAGGAGTATATTTACCGCTCTGGGAAGAGTGAGTGGGAGATTTACGATAAAATTTAACATTGGAACCGGCACCATAAAATAAAAGCCTCCTTTTAGTAAATAACTACGAGAACACTATGGGGACATGCTCAAAGACGAGAGCATCATTAAGTGGACCGACTTAACAAATGACACATGTGTACAACATTTTTCAGCTGAATGTTTTCCCAAGAAAGCTACATTTAAGCTGCTTTGAGAAGTGCTACGCTGTGAAAAGTCTTACTGAGAGGCTTCATCAAATAAATGGCATATATGCAGTTTTCCCTAGTATGTGCGCCACTGATTCTGTTGAGTGCAAGTGCTTTGATGGACGCCACCGAAGAACAAAACTGTGCGGTCAGACTACGTTGGTACACTCGCTAACGAAAAAAAGAACACACACACACACACACACACACACACACACACACACACACACACACACACACACACACACACACACACACACACACACACACACACACACACACACACACAACTGGAAGTAGCTTTTAGTGTGCGAGGAGCGCGTCGCAGTGCGTCGTCTGCTCCGTTCCCCGCGCTCATGCCTACAGCGCCCCTTGCGGCATCGGTGCGCTTTGGGGTCACGTTTGCGCCGCCGTTGCTCACACCTCCCCATTCTAGCCACCCTAGCACAGGCGCACTGAATAAATTTTCCACTGTGTGTGGAAGTTACTCGCCGCCACTGATCCCAGCGAATCTTTCTCGCTTTATTCTTTCCCTGCACGAGATTGGGCTTACCTGAAAGCCCGAGCACTCGAAAGCCACAGCGTACACTGCGATGGAGAGCGGGTACAGCAACGTTGGACATTAAACTTCCTGAATGAAATGTAATTAAGTGGTATTTACAAAGTACTACATTTATTATTTTTACACAGAACTGTCTCATCGTCATTCACAACTGAGTATTCCGTAAAAAGCAACCTTCGTAAAAAAAATAACTTTTTTTTTCTGGGCACGGCCGGCTCACATTGTTTTATCTCTGAGACACTTTGATCTGCTTATTTGCCATTATATATAGACAGCAGGTGATTAGATGGAATGGCTACTTTGAGAACATTACATTTCTAAGCAAATTCAAAAGATTTGTACTCTTCTGCGCACAATATAACAAACAGGGAGAAGCGCACAATATAACAATTGTTATATTGTGCGCTTCTCCCTGTTTTATATATTACATACAGCATGCTTGCTAGGCTAGCGTTTAGAAATTTAAGATGGCAAACGAAAAGAAAAATTTCTCCTCGCTGCATACAAGCGATTATGTTTGCCACGAGAACAAAATGAAGTATAATGTTTAAAAATTACATCTAAGGTGGTCGAACGCGAAGACGCGGTCAGTTCCTGGGGAATGTCCCTGCACTATCACCCCATTGCTACGTATGAAAACAGTTCGTGTCGAGACTTGCCAGCGACCGCTAAACTTCAGAAATGTTTTCTTTCCAAAAAACAAGGCTTCTTCTGATCTGCGCATGTGCACTTGGCGCCGGGACGAACCTGTTCGTGGTAGCCGATCGCGCTTTTATATTTATTTGCCTGCTTCTTTAAACTTTTCTAAACAGCCGCGATGCCGTGCTTGCCCATCTTCCTGATCCCCAGAACGCAGGAAAAGCACTCAAATCTCTCCTGCAGGTGTCGCCGCTGTTCCTTTTGCCACTACATCAAATCCTTGCGGGCGCCGATTAGGACGATTATCTACGGGTAGGGAACAATCTCTGAACACCGAGGATCTCTCGACAATCTTCTTAGAGGGCGAGCTGGTAGCCAGGACGCAGTCGAGAAGCCGTCGAAACACTGCTTTGTGTTTGGGCGGCACGCCTGCATTAGCCACGCATTCCACTACTATAGTGCCTAGAATATACAGTATATTCTACGCACTATACCACTACGTTGTCGCCTGGAACACGCACGAGAGATGGCATGAAAGCGCAAAAAGGAGAACAAAAGCAGCAGTACGGCACCCCCTAGGAGGATGTTGCTCCCACATGCACACAAATCGGGGAAAAAAAAAAAAGCTCGTTCAAGCTCACTAAGCGCATCCCTTTTCGCCGGTGCGCACGAATACGGTCATGTGAGAGGTTGGTGGTGGAGCGTAGGATCGCCGAACGTAGGCGGCACCAGGTGGAGCCACATCGCGTGAATTTTAAATCCACGTTGAAAGTACAGACGACGCTTTTGGAGCCTGTAAAATGCGAACCAGATGGTTGATATCCATGACGGTTATACCATAGCAATAAGGAAAGAAAAAGGGAGGAAATGTTGCGGATGAAATTTAGATAATTAGGCTATTTTCTTTAGGAGACAACAAGAAACAGCGAGAAGTTAAAAAGTACAATTTTTCGGCATATTTGCCACTGGTTTGTAAGAAAATCAAAGCTTGAGTAAAATATCTATCCGCAACATTTCCCTCATATACTAAAAACGAATACAGTACTGAAAACCCCGTGTAAACCTGACTAAATTTGGGCGCGCTAGAGCTTCTCAAAGTGCGCCTGTATTCTTGGCACTCGCACTGGTGAGCCCTCTTAAGACCGTTTATAGAGAAATGCATACGTGTGACCACGTAAAAGCTGATCAACTTAGCAGTTAATGACTTGCAACCAACACCCCCAATGCTTCTCCTGTTGATCACTGCCAGGACATCCAAGATATGCTCTTTGTGTAAGTCACTCTAACTAAAGCAACCAGTGAAAATGTCTTCAAGTTCACTAATAAAGACAAAGTTTCGGAGGAGGGTACAGAAGACCACCGAAATCACAAGATTTCACGTCTTTCGGGGCCTTAAAAAGGGATAACTTGCGACTTTATTGCACACACGGATATCCAGTTGTGCAACCTGGCGCGTAACAATGGTTTAAACTTTTTTTTTTTTTTTTTGCCACTTCGCGACCGAAACAGAGATGCCGACTACAGAGGCTACCATGCCGCCGAGGAAATCTGGGTAGATTGGGCAATGGCAGCGCCGCCGCTACTTTCGCCGCAAGTTGGGCAAGGGGCAAGCAAGCGAAGAGCGCTGCGGTCGCGCCACTCAAAAGCTTCTAGTACACTCTAAAATTACTCTTTTGGATTGGCTCTCCTCAAGCAGGATTTGGCAATCCAATCGTTTACCGCGACTCCCAGGTGCCGCCACCGTCGCGAAAAAAAAAATCGTCTCCATTCGTTTTATGGGTATGCAGAATCGCCCTTGGGAGAATCGCCAAATCTCAGTCCAGGCAGCATATACATTAGAGAGAGAGAAAAAAAGGGAAGAAATTAAAGTGAGGTCTGGTATGACCAGGCACTGAACAGAAGCCATAACCAACCAAATTAGGCATGCAAATCGGCATAGAGCTCCAACACCTCTTGTGACAGGGTTGGTGGGGTCAAGAAATCCCCCATCTCTGACCCTATCACTGTGCATAAGACTGGAATGCTTAATGGGATTGGCTTTCAGGTGAACTGTAGATTTGGACATTGAGAAGCTGACACAAACAGTGGCCCTACACGGTTCCAAGTCCAATGCCCCCAATTTATTTGTGCACTAGTTCTAAGCACACTTGTAAGCATGTAGTGCCGCTCAAAACAAGAAAAAAAAAGGTGGAAGGAGTAAACAAGAGTACAGGCCAACAACGTGAGCATTCACATTGTTGTGCTTTCCTCTCGATTACTCCTTCCACCTTCTTTTCTGCATGTCCTGAGCAGCCCTACATGCTTACAAGCCACGACATATAAACCAGCTTGCACAAACTGCTATGCCTTTAAGCACACTGTTTGCATGCGGAAGTATCACTGCCACAATAACAGGAATTTAATATATGTACCAGGAAGCAGGCGCAGCAAGTTGATATTTTAATTTACCGATTGTGAATTAATTGTAAAAATGTGAAGAAACGTTTATGCACACATCAAATGCTGATTCGATAAGAATGCCATGTATGCAGTAGATTAAGTCAGCACATTGCACCTAAGAGTTTTTGTTTGCTTTAAATGCTACCTTAGTAGTAAGCAAATTACAGCACGGAAGATATGGTGCCAAAAAAAAACATGGACTTGCATCATATATATATTACATGAATCATAGACAGATCTCAAAACATCCAGTCTGTAGTGAAAAAAAAGAACGCTACGAATCGAGTTTTTGAAGTTTTCTTTTTTCAGTGTCATTACATTGGGCTGCTGATGCCGTGGTACAATAGGAAGTTTATGCTAAACACCGCTGCAATATTTTGTACACAACTACAGGTGGAGCAGAATTTCAGCTGCACAGAGCATGCCCTGACAAGTCAATATTATACCATACGTACTGCAGGCGGGAGTGGCCTTGCAGAAGTGAAAAAGCATTTTCAATGACAAATGTGCATTCTGCCATGGTATGCAACAGATTTCTCATGCCTTTCCGTCATAACTGTGCACCACCGAAAATGTGGTAGTAGTGTTACTGCTAGAAGCTGTGCTATTAAACTCATTAGTGTTCCCACTGTTACCGTACAAGGACACCATCTTTATTGCTTGACAACTATCATCATCATCAGCCTGTTTAGGTCCACTGCAGGACGAAGGCCTCTCCCAACGATTTCCAATCCACCCTATCCTGAGTGAGTTGGTTCCACTTTATGCCCGCAAACTTTTTAATTTCATCACTCCATCTAACTCGCTAAGTTTACAGTTTTCCTAGCAACAGTAGTAAGACATAACCTAACAGCTAAACTGGAAAATTTTGTGGAGCCTCCTGAAAAGATATTTCAGCCACAGAATGCAAATGGCCTGGCAAAGGTCCAGCCCAAATGTCTAAAATGCTAAGTGCCGATATCTGCATAGCTCCAAGCATATAACTTGTCTATCGCCATTCCCATGCACAACCGTGGCGCTTTTCATCCAGTGGCCGTGGCACAACACTACCCGTGAGTCATCGTGATCTGGGACTTGCTGACAAAGAATCATTTTATTGTGCTTCCATTCTCACAATATATGCTTCAAATATTTCATGCTGAACTGATAACATATTTTTTCAGTTCGGGTTAGTTTTAGCTTCAGGCGCACCTTTCGGTTCATGTTCGGTTTGAGACTACAGCTCTATTTAACAAACACACAGGCAACAAGTTTCTCACAGCTGTGCGACGCCCGCAAGCAATGGAGCGCCTCTGGAGTAGGCATGCAAGCAAGCAGATCAGCACCTTGTATTACGGCCATGCAAGTGCTGATGGTGCTGGTAGACCTAACATGGGTCAACCCACTTTGCTTAAAACCTGTAGATAACGTGCAGATAGCGTGAAAAAAATAAGAAATAAAAGGAAGAGAGAAATCAGCCACTGATCCCAAAATGCATTGTTTTTAGGATGCTAGTTTATTTCTGTAGTATTGCACATAAAAAGAAATATAACTCATGCCATTTAAACTGGGAAGCACATGACGCGGTTGAGCAGCCTTGCTAGTACTGCGGCAGCAGCCAGATGTGCAGGCTCCATGTAGAACCTGTCTCATATTGCACTCCTCCATTATGCAACAGGTGTGACAGTTATTGTCATTACACAGGAATGATAATGAACATTGCATAGAAAAGAAACTGTAAGTTATGTACAATTGAACATCAGCTAGGGAACGCGACCAGGACAAATTTTTTGGCAACTTGGGCCAGTACCGGACCAGGAAGAATTTTTCGGCAACTTGGAAGCTTTCGTTTCTGAGAAATCTGTATGGATTTACTTGTAGACTTGTGCTACAAACGGGCGGATGCTAATTTTCCCTTTCATAAACGTTACTCCACCTTGTGGGTTTCCGCAGAACTCATTTGCCATATATGTGAAATTCTGCCATACTGAATCATGTAACATTGGGTAGAGTGAATTTCAGATGTAATGGGCCTTTTTCTTTTTGGATTACTATGTCCACTGTAGTGAGTGCCAATGTACCTGCTAATCTTTTTAGCTAAACTCACAATCTTCCTTAAAACACAACAACATGGCCAGGTGTTCCCATACCTAATGATGCATGATCACTATCCAGCAGGTCACCAGAAGGCCATGCTAGATATTCCTGCTGTGTGCTCATGAGGATACATGCCTTCCATACACTGTGGAAGCTGCATCTTGTCCAAGAAGAATGGAGAAAAACATAATTGTTGAACCCAACTTCAAACACTATAAAATGCTCCAATGTGCACTGGAATATGTTGGCTTACCCAAGACCCTCTATTAAGCCACATACCTTTGAAACAAAGATGTGGTCCGTCTAAAGTCTCATAATGCACATTAATTGAGACATTGAAAGAGAACTGCCAGTGCTGGTGTATTGGAAAGGTTATAGTACAGTTACACTCCTATATAAGATATATGCACCTGGAAGCAGTTTCTCTCCCTTACATAAGGTCCCTCCTATAAGCAGGGTGCCACATTTTCATTTTCTGTTGAACCCTTATTTTGATGCAGGCACACACCTAAAGTGAGCACTAAAGGCAGCTATAGCCTATTGCAAGAGGTTTATTATATACCATTTGCCTTCACGTTATGTGTTTGCTTGGTGGACTGCATCACAGTGAATAGAGTTTGCATTTCCTCCACAACATTCTCGCACTACTTGGTTACTAGTTTTCTTGGAAACTGGCACAATGGCTTGGCCATGCTGATAATCTGACAGACAGATTCATTGCTAACCGAACGCAATGCGGACGTAGTATCCACCATTTACTCTTCAGGCTTGCGGACACGACAGCTGCTATGCAGCTTTATTGAGAGATGCGAGAACCACAAAGCTCACCATGCACTCTGGGTATCCTTTGCTGGCTCAAGTGCCCTTGCAAAGTTGAAGTGCTTCTTTACATAGAATTCTCATTGCAGAAACATTTCGTGATTGTCTATCACCAAATGACCCATTCTGTATTTGTAGAAGCCAGAGCAAATAATGAGTGCATGTGCCCATCACTTCCCTTTGGTTCCACAACGAATTAGCTGTAGCTAGCAGCCAACAATGGTGCACTCAGAGTTAAGATGTTTGTAAAAAATAAGACTGTTGACCATGATTTCATGAAAAACTTGGCCTTTATAACCAATAGTCTTAAACCAATAGTCTTCAAGAAATTGTTAAAATAGGGGTCCAACTAATGGGAGACATACGGTGGCCAACCATATGCATGAATGACATCTCTTATACTGAACTGTCAGTATATCAGTCTCCCTTATTAAGAGGTTCAGTTGTAATGGTAAAAAAATACAATCCCAGGAGGAAGCAAGTAGTAGCTACTCGGAGAGACAGCTTCTTTGAGCAATATTCCTCTACTTAGCAAAAAAAGGAAAAAAAAGGGAAGACCTAAATCAGAAGAACATTATTTTAAGTCAGAACAGCATGAATTAACTGTTACTGTCTAGTATATTCTACTGTCGCTGAGGGGTACATTCTAATGTCTAAAGTTGCAGTAAAGATTATTCACAAGGAGCATGGGAAAATAAAAATGAGCACATGGAGTGTCAAGAAAACACAAACAAAAAAATTTGAGTACTGCACATCATGTTATTTCTTTGTTTCCATCAGCAATTCAGACAGGTGAAGAAATATTAAAAAAACATACATATTTATCCAAAACAAGCTTTCGGGAGCATAAAAACCAATTGTCATGTTATTAAATAAACACTGATGGCAACATGTAAAATACATGCAAAATATTCCCTCGGCTAACATCACCGAACAAGTGGTGCTGACAATTACCTATGCATTTAAATGAAGAGACAAGAGAAGAGCAACGTTTGCTGCAAGGAGTAAAATAAGGCATGGAACCAGTTTTGCAAAGCAGCTACCTTTTGACAAGAGACTTCAAGGATGAAATAGTAGATGACATATGCTACACACCATCCTACAAATATGAATCTCATTACCATAATATGCCCCACACACTCAATGTGCCAAAAATGTTCTCAATTACCAAGAACACTGTAATAACAACCTAAGCAAGACAGATGTACTAGGCACAATCACCTCATGATCATATAACAGATAAAAACTGCATAGAAAGACCAGAATATTAATAAAGGCGAAAAAAGAAAAAAAGGCAGATCTGGTTTTCAGAGCAGAAACATGTCAAACCAATAAGACTGAGTTTCTATGTTTTAAAGGTAGCACAAAAAAAAAAAGAAAAAAGAAGGAAAGTAAAAAGTTCTGCTAAAAATTAAGAATCTACAAATATAGCGATCACATGAAGACAACACTTGTCACACAGAGTATCTGTATACTACAGCAGGTATATTGCCAAAATAAAGGCTGTCCCTTATCATAACCCAGAAATCATAACAGGACAAACATAGAATTTCTGTGCAAAAATTAGAAGATCCTGCATGGGCAAACTTTTGCCACCCAAAAACTTCAAAAATTCAATATTTTCTTAGCAGGTATGACTAGAAAGTAACATAAAAACACCGTTATTCTAACAAAGTAAAATAAACAAAGTAATTTAATAAAGCTCACATGAGCCGAGACCATAGGCGTGCACACAAGCAAAGGAAGGGGGTGTGCAAAGGGGGCCATCAGACCTACTCAGAAAGGTGCGAAATTTCCGATGACATATTTAAAAATAGAAAAATAGCTTTAGTTATGTTACTTACAGCCCCCTGATCTGGGGAACGATTCAGCCTGATCTCAACCTGCCAATCTCAGAATCCCACTCTCTGAACAACCGGTTTCTGTGAGATGTTGGGTGTTTAAGCTTTCCACTTTGTGTAAATTATTAAACACCTTTGATATGCCCAATTTTTTAAGGAATATGCAACTGTACAGTTCTAATTATGACCTTTTAAATTTATTATTCCAAGGGCCATCATCATTAGCATTGCATGTCTTTCTGCAATGCAGAGGAAATTTCCTAAGGGGCCGGATAGGAGGGGGTGCTCTGATGTGAATTCGCGCCCTTCCATGCGAGACCATACCTATAGCTGAGACATGTATGAAAGAATAAATGAATAAATAAATAAATAAATAAATAAATAAAATCATTATAGTTCTTAGAAAGCAGTCACACAGAAAAACTGCTGTCATTTCCTACAGGAATAATTACGAACGTTCTCGGTGCTGCACATTCTAAATGTAATAAATGACAGCACAATCAAGACATATGTACAGTGAGCTGCCTACAAGAATATGCTGCTTCACTTAGCCGATCCTTAAAAAGTAATCTCGCTGCTCATTTTCAAAGGTGGAGCTGTGCTCCTGTCCTATAATACATGAGCAAGAAAGTAATAAGAACAGCATGCTTATGAAATAAGGCTGTTCACCACCACCAGCATGCTTACAAGATACTCGATGCTTTGTGCATCTTGACATATGGAGATGCATACATACATCTGTTGCCGCTCCCTGTCACTATTGACCAAACTGGATTATTATTAATGCTGATACTTACTTTTTGTGTGCACCTTCGCTATATACCCTTATATAATACTTCTTCAAATGAAGCATGTGGTTTCCAGTCACAGCTCTGTTCATAACTTGTGAAGATCCTTCTGTGCCTTATTTCATGCTGCAAAACCCACTCCTTAATAAAAACTAGCCCTGAGAACACTGTTCATTGTACTAGCTTTGCTATCCCAATAAAATTTAAATGCAACTGTCCCCTTACCTTAATGTTTCTCCAGAAAACATTTTTAAAATACACACTTCAATAATCTGGTAATGAGGAAAAATTGGCGACATATCTGTGTGCTTCGCTGCAAATGTCGTCGAAAGATGATAGTCATCTGCCTGCCGTACTACGCTGCGTGAGATATGGACGCCATCTGGCAGTGCCGTCGGGAAACATGAGCTTGTACAGAATCCCTGGGCAACTGCCAGGTGGCAGCACCACATCGTCAGCAGGGGCCTTTTTCGTGCATAGTGTCGCATTTTTATTGCAGCCTGAGAAACACTAGGGTCTTTAGAATTACGTATCTATGTATTTTCTAGTAAAGGAACACACCACCTCCACCTGATGTTGCACCTCAGATATGCGTAATATTTGCTTTTTGATCGACAATGTTCATAAGTATGAATGCAGTTCAAGATGGCTAGGCGTTACGCAAGTGCTTAAACTTTGGCCAGGTGGTTTAATTGTGTAACAGACACACAAACAGAAAGACAGACCAAAATTTGTGTGTTCAAGTATCCCAAGAACGACTATCGTCTTCAAAAAATAATGTCTGTGTGTGTGTGGGAGGGGGGGGGGGGTTAGGACAGCATACTTTACAATGCAAGGGATAACAAAAAAAATTTTCTTGTTCGTGAGATTTGATGAAATGATAAAATTAAGTTTCTGCTGCCAATTTTAGGTATGAGCAAAGTATCACAAAACAGTGCGGGACATTTGTTCCCATAAAAGTAAAAAGAAACATCAGTACTTAGGAACATTAGGTATCAGAGCCCAATATAAATATGTTGGACAATGCTGCAAACTCATAGTAATGAGTTCACATGGTAGCGCAACTTATATACACATCAATATGACAGTGCATCGAAAAATATTAGTACACATAATTTTCAACGCCTATTGACTGAAATGGTACACGAGAAACACACAATACAGACAAACTAGAATAGAAGCTCAGGGGAAGGTGGAGGTTTGAATCGATGAACAGATAGCTAAAAACGATCGAGATCTAATTCCCTGTTCTTTATTGTTTTTAGCAATCTGTTCATCGATACTACATGCAAGTGAGTCTAGTTTCCATTGCAGGCCCCCTTCTAAAAGAAGGGAGAAAGAAAGAAGCCATGCCCTTTTTTGTCTTTCAATATGCTATGCACCTGTAAGAAACTGTTGCTGCTTACAAAAATTTTCAGCTATGTTACAAGTATTAAAAGCTGGGGCGTATGAACATTTGAATGTTTTGGATATTCCATTTTCAATATACGTACTCAATTTGAAAATGAGTTATTCGAAACTCTGGATATTCAAGGTGATTCAAATATTCTTGCCAAAAATCATTGATATTTTGCATTTGCACAAGACACAGGAGACCGGCAATGTCTATGTGCATCGGTAGTGCACACAGGCATGATAACGACCAACGACGAGCATCATGATGTCGCTGCCATCATGATGAGCATCTTCAAGTGCATGGTTGATAGTGCTGTTGGCACTCATGTAACCATGATTGGTGTACTGCACGCATTTAAGACACACTTTTTTAACAAGCATACTGCCCTACAATTTGCAGCCACATCCTTGTAAGATGTGAAGGATCTCCTTGGAATGTACTGCTACAGTTTGCCAAGAGCAACAACTAAAGCTACTGTGATATTTCATCAATATATTTACAATATGGCAAGCTAGTCCATGCAATATGTTTCTGGTACTAATATATTTTGCATTAATAGTTATACAGTGTATTCTCTTGATGCAATTATGTATAAATTAAAATATTATTACAGAAGGCGCACTTTTGTTTTGATATTCAATCCATTCGATATTCAAAGCTAGATACTTGTATTCAATTTATATTTGAAAAAATTGGTATTCGTACATTCCTAATCAAAATGTAAAGTACACTATACATATTGATAAAATTAAAGCTAAACTAACCATGACAATGAATGGCACCTTTTTAAACGCAGTCCTGACCATGCTCTATCACAAGCCAGAAAGGAGTTCATGCGCGATGGCAATAGCTGTCGGGCAACACTGTACTTATGATCTGCCATGGTTATATGAGATATATTAAGGTACATGTGACACTGCATTTGTCGACCTATAACAATTTCTCGTGTTTTACATGCTCAAACTGCAATATAATCATGTGTCACACACTGGTGAAGGGCTTCATTTTGACTGCATTGAAATTCAACTACTGCCTGTGGTTGGGAATGAACCTGTGTCTTTTGGGTCAGCAGCAGAGAATTGTTCACCTGTAAGCATGCACATGGTTCTAGTTTGGGGGGGGGGTGAAGGTTCACTGTAGCACCCCCGTCTTCCTCTCAACGCCTTCCCAATGAGCCTATTTTGGTCAAAAGGCGATGCAATGTAAATGTATGGGGCAGAATTGGCGCACCCCTTATGGCGATTAGAGGGGGCGGTTTCCCCTTCTGTGCGCATGCTTATGCCTGTAAGAACCATGTTGATAGATGACGCCAAAAATGCGGATAAATAATGTGGTGTTAAATTGTTGCACACATGACGTCACAGATACCTGACGGCATCTGCTAAAGCCTACACAACTATTTATCGGTAAGAAAGACCTATATTGTGTTCCAAAAAAGCCAGGGGCTTAACACGGGGAGTTTCAGAACATTTGATGGAGCGAATTTGGTGAGAATACGAAAAACAAAATCGGACTTCTGATGTCATAGGTTTGGAAGTTCCTGTGCAAATTTCAAAACTAAGTCATTGACATTCATTTTCTCTTTTAATAATGAACATAGCAAAATTAACAACAATCAAGTTCTTGAAATATAATTTATTCTAAACCACTTCACCTTTCCACTTTAGTGTGCCTGTAAAAATGTGCTCTGCTTCTATTATCTCTCTCATTACATGTATCTTGCTCTTCTTAATAGTAGACGTATTTTCGAGGTCAGGCACGAAGTCCCTACAAGTGACACAATGACTGGCCAGAAAGCCTTCAAAGGCTTTTCCTTCATCAGCATTTTTAACTTTGTTTGTGTGCTCCCTCAACCTACCTAAGTTGATGCATCTCCAAGTTTGGGCAACATACATCCTTCCGCACTTTAAAGAAATTTGGTACAACACCCCACCTGCCCTTTCAACAGAGGGCCGCCTATGCTGCAGACATGTTGCTTAGCCCTGGGTCGGTCATTCTGCAGAGTTTGATGGCCTGCAGGGAGCGATCAACACAGCTCTCACATCATATCATTGGGCCACCTTCTCCAAATTGTGTGAAAACATGTGAACACATGGTACCACAGCTATTCCCTGCTGTTACAACCGGGCTTTCCACCGGGAGCGGTGCACGTGGCTGTATGCGCCTGCATTGTAGTGTCCCCACCGAAGGGTGACTAATTCGGTCACCCACCAGGCCATCGCTGATGGGGCTCGACACTGCAGGTGCCTGTGAGCAAAGGGGTCCCGGGAAACGTACCCAACTCGTTTGGACCAGGTGCGTCCGCGACAGGGTGGCGCTGCCAAATGTCGCTGCTCGCTCGTGGTGTTTGTGTGTGTGTGCGTCTGCGAGCGCTTCAACTTGGCACGCAGAAGGCAGTGCTTTTGACCCCTTTCACTCGAGGCCAACATGGAGAGGGAGTGTGGAGGCGGTCACTGTGGGCGTCGGAGGGACAACCCCTTCTAACGGACCCTCATGCCATGATTGGACACCTATGCAGCATGTTCCCGAACAATGTACTCTGAGATGTATAAGACGAGCCGCCGAGCTCACTCTCGGCGCTTTTCGCATCGCTTTTTCCTGCTGTAAATATGTATGTAAATCCTGCTGCAAATATGTGAATTAAAGCTCCTTTAAGTTCTCTCTGCCCCGGCTACCGTCGCCCTGAGACCCGGTACCTGCGGGTCGTTTTCGCCGCTCACCGCCACGCTACCCGCTGGCCGGCTCTTGTAGCAGGCCAGTCGTAACACTGCCTGTGCAAAGCAGTGTCTTCACACATTCACAGGAATTTTCAACACTAACAATGAGAAGTGCTTTCAGGCGTTCTTAATTCACATAAAATATCTTTTCTTTTTCATTACCCAATGACTTCATCCAAGCATGTGTTGAATATTCTATTGACAACTAGGTTAAACAGCTTTCCAAAATGCAAACGGGATTTTAGAACTTTTGACATTTTGTTTGCAATCAACCTACACATAGCCTGAACGGGCTCCACGTCTGCAAAAGCAGTGTGTGCATTGGCTCTTGCACCACTACAACGCTTAGCGACGTAGTACATGCTCACTTCGATCTTATTCATGCCTCGCTTAGAAATAGCAATATTCTCATTATGCTATGCTGATGGCCTATTAGTTGCTTTAAATTGTGAGCTACAGGCAACTGAATGCGAAAACAAAAGGCTGCTGAATTTGTTCAAAAATGTGAATAGCCTTCTTGACTTAATGCATGAGCTCCTAGGCAATGGCTATAAATAAGAGTTTTAAATATTCAATTTTGAGTTGTTGGTGTCTGCTGGTGCTACGAGCCATGTGCTAACCACTTCTGCCATTGAGGTCCACCCACTTCAAGATCATTAAATAAACGATTATTACATTGCGCCCAAGGAACGCTCTAGGCAAATTTTGCCTGCACTGTATCTGAGCGGTGCTCAACCTTAAAAACAAACACTTTTGAATGCTGGGTATCCCCCCCAACATGTCCTAATTTCAGCTGCAGAGAGCCTTCTCAGGAAAATCTGCAAAGATTCGTAAATGCATGAAGCCAGTGTTCAGCGCAGGTAGAAAGTAGCTGTGGTTTCTTATGTGCACATGCCTTCACACAATTTGAAGAAGGCACAGTGGTACAACATGTAAATCACATTCACTGGCCCTACAGACTGTGAAAACTTTACAGAATGACTGACCCTGAGGCAAGCTAGCAACATTTCTCAGGAATACGGCACAGGTGGCGCTTTGTTACATATGCAAAAGTATGTATGTTGGCCAAACTGAGAGATGCATCAACGACAAGTTAAGGAAGCATGCACACAAAGTAAAAAATGCTCGTGAAGGAGGATATTTCAAGGACCAGCAAGGACTGCGAAGTGAACCTAGAAAATACCTCTGCCATAATAATGCGTCTGACATGGGATATAGCAGAAGCAGAATCTCGGGGAGGGATGTGCAAGCGTGGCATCCATGATGATTTCTGATGAAGACCTAACCTATTTATGCCAGGATAAATCTTTGCATCTTGAGCAGACAGCATGTGTATATATATGTGCAATGATTCACAATAAAGGCTGTTCAAAGTTTAGCGCTTGTCTTTGCAGTCTCTCTCTGTCAATGAAGGTATGCCTTTTGCACTTCATTGTTTTAGTGTAATACTAACACACTGAACTCGCCCCCTTAATGCCAGAACTTGCAACGCGAGATCTATGGATAGTTTCATCTAAAGACATTTTTTTTAAAGTTTGTTCATCATTGGAATAGTTAGAAGTAACCTAAATGTCCTATACCCATGTAGCCGAGAGGTAAGCATAACTGCACACCAAGACACTCTGTTCTCTTGCTAATGTCTGCAAGCGAAATTCCTTTGCTGCCTCCCGCTCCTTTCTTATTTTCCTGTTTTGCTTTATAGCACATTTCTAGTGATGGCATTAAACATTCACTATTGGATGATTAGCTGAATATGCCACAACTGATCAAGTTGCAAATTGTGTATTTTGCATAGAAGAATATAGATGATTAGCTGAATATGCCACCATTGATCAAGTTGCAAACTGTGTGTTTTGCATTGAAGAATATGTGCATGTCACCATGAATTTTGCTCAGAGTACTGCTCCTTCAAGGGAGTGCTTCTCTGTGAAATTTCAGCCATTTTTGTGTGATGCCGCTGCTTAAATGGTCCCTGAAATGGTTTTTTGAATTTGTATTACTGATTAGGCTACGCCATTATCAAATCACTCACACCCTAAATTAAGCAAAACATGTTGCACCAGTGCAGCTATGAACCTATTTCTGTTGCCTTCCTCCTTACCACCGCTGTTCCTCCTCAACTCGCTTAGCTGCGAGGTGCACGCTAGTGACAACTGCACCTCCAAGGTCGGCGGCCACTGTGCCAGGACCTCATTAGTGTCGCTACTGAGGCTTGTTGGCCTTAATGGTACTGGGGTAGCTAGAATACGACCCTAGTAGAGTGCCGGCGACAAGAGTGCATGCTGCCAAGTGTTACAACGGTACTGTTGGCTGGCCATTCGGTGCTCATATCGTCAGCAAGGTAAGCAAATCATTGTGTGCGCCCATTGCACGGCCCATGGGCAGGGGAGGTTGAAAACTCTCTAGGACGAGTCGCGCTGATTTTTGATGATGCGCATCTTTAAAACCTAGTAGTAAATTACATACTTAATGCAGAGCGCTGATATTGGTCTACTAATGATGAGAAAGACTTCAGCTATTGACGGAATGCATTTGTAGAAAATCACCAAAACCATTTCAGGGTCCCTTTAATACTTTATAAGACAGGGTCACCATTACACGATCTATATGCTGAATCTGTTTGCTTGAATAGTGCCCACATCTGGTGATGAGCCCTCTAAAAGAAAGCTGCAGTTTGGTGTCAGCTTCAATTTCCCTATTCAAAAGGATTAAAACATCAAACCCACTCAGATGTTTTCAATGCATTTCATTGCATTTGAGAGGATGTTAAATTCCAATGAACCTCTGTGGTGTAACCTACAAAAATAGGTAGGTTAAAAAAAAAAAAGAAAAGCAGAAAATTTATAATTGTCTAACAATACCAAAACAGACATCACAGTTCTGTGAACTCCATCTATTAAATCCTCTAAGCGGACAAACTTGAATATGTGACAGCGTTTACAGTGGTTCTGCAGAAGTACAGCTCACAAACTGATGGCATATTTCAGTGCACTGTATAACAGGTTCATTTTCTTCTTTTGGTGTGTTCTTAGGTCCAATGAAATAACTTCTTATGGGCAAGTCTCAAAGTTGTAAATTTGATAGCCTTTCTTAAAATTTTTGCTTTTTTAACGCTTTTTCAAAAACTGTTTTTAACACAAGAAACAAAACAAATAGAAGAATAGCTCCCTACCAGTACTAACTTCATTTTTCTTTTACATGCAACAAATATAATCAAATTTGATGCCATGGTAACCAAGAGCAAAAGTCTGTTCCCATGTAATTAGATAAAAGTGCTCATGCCAACGATTTCTCTTAAGCCAAGATTTCATATAATAATAAGTACAGGAAAACTAAAAGAGTCAGAGGACCCCTAAATTATCCAGAGCTAAAGATTTGTTACAATAGTATAAACTATGTACTTGTCTACAAAAAGAATATAATTACAAGTATATTGTAATGAGATGGAATAATAGCAATGCCATGGTATGTGATGAACTAAGCAGCTGCTGCCACTTCTCATTCAACTTAAACAAATCTTTTTGATGGGTGCATGCCCACTCCATACAGTGCAGTAAAAAGCAATGGAAGATGTGAATATTACATCAGAAAAAAAAAAAGCCTCTCACTGTCCTATCCTAGTCGCCCTCCATGTGGTGCTAACAGAATAGAAACTTCCTGAAAAATTCAGAGGTACACAATTGGCGAGTCTCTTATATTAATGAAATGCACAGCTGGCCCTCATCATGTTTTTGCTATCATCCTTTGTTGACTGACCAAATGACACTTTTTGCCTTCGTGACACAACAAGGGCAGAATCTCCATACGACGTAGCCCTTCCGTATTTGTAGGAGATGATTACCACAGTATACGGCATGAGATGCACATATTTCTTTAAAATATTTCTGCATAGCGTGTAACAATATGTATTCAAATGGTTTGGGGTCACGTATTAAGGGGCGTAAAATTTGAAAAGAGGCGCATATGGTCCTTTATGTTACTATTTTGTTAAATGCAGTTGTACAAACGGGTATGCCCCAAAAGGAATGTCATTTATTTAGTATATTAAAATAATGTATTAATCAGGCTGGTACAACACCTTAAAATGATTTCAAAATATGCACCTACGCGAACACAATGCTTCCAATGAAATTTCTAGGCACCTAAGACATCATGGCAGGCATCCTCTGGAATGTCCTCTAGAGACCTGGTGCAAGACTGCCAACTGTCCCGAAATACTGTCCTTTCATGGGCGACTTGTTACAACACACATTTATCATGAAATGTAGTTTTTATCATAGGAAAAGTTTGCATAGTGCACTTACCAAGTTTCACACAAAATTTAAAGGCCACCCTTTCTGCTTCATGCAATGCCTTACCTTTTGCACAGGAAATAAAAAGAAAAGCCTGCCCTAACTCTCCACAGACAACTGAGTGACTGTATGTGCACAAGCTAACTTGACCCTCCAGCAATCACAGCTAGACCCACAATGGTGCAATATATAGTAGCATCACAATACTGACACTGCTCTTTAGTGAAACCATGTATATAATAAAGAAAGCAGTAATTTTCATAAAAGTAAGAATGGAATGTATGTATTACCACAGATATGGTACTTCACATCACATTTTAACTTAGTTTAAGAAATCCTGACACAAAACAAAATTATCAAGATTAGCACACAAGGCATGTCTGAGTACAACACAACTGATATGATCAAACATATCCATGTTAAAAATGCAGCTGAGACCATCTATAACATAACCACTTATAGTGCAGGACCGACTATAATGTGGTTTTTTCTGAACTCCTAGTAGAACAAAATTATGCAATACGTTTTTGGTGACTGTGAAAGCCAATGTGAAGGAGAATAAGTGTACAAAGTTTAAAAAATATCAAAAATGTTTTTTTTTTTTAATTGTCGTCAGAAATTTTCATCGTTCGGTGTTTTCTTGAAGTTAGCCTGCCCATATCTCTTTTTGAAAAGTCATATAAATATAAGCTTTTGCAGTTTGACAAACGAGTGTGCTGAGAATGTAATGCGGAATTTTCGCCGCTCTGCCACAAGCCTTTTCTGAGATATAAGCCCGCAAAGTAGACAAAAAAAAAAACGCTTCCTGGGCCGATTTTGAAGATTTTTATAAAAGATATGTACTCTCCATAAAAAGAAAAAAATAACTGAACATAAGCAGAAGCATGCATATAATTACTTAAATAAATTTCAGTCATCTAACCTTAATATAGTTTGTGTATTTAATAACCAAAGTTGGCCAAAACAGAAGAGCAGGAAAGCGGGGCACTCCACGTCTTCGTCATTATTGACTCCCGGCGCTTTGAAAAAATTTTTGCTAGCAAAACCAATTGCGGATCTCTTCTTTCCACTCATTGGGCAGCAATATATAAAATTTTGAAATAAATTTAAGAGGGTGACCTGCCATGCTTTGTTTGATCTTACATGGAATCACCCTGTTTACCCTCCTATAGAACTTTATGTATAGGTAGCGAGCAGGCTTCACAATGGAAGTGTGCCGCCCAAGAAGAGTGCAATGAATCGCCATGGAGGAGGAAAAAGTGCGGAACGAATGAACAAGGAGCGGAGGGAAGAAAAAAGAAAAGGCTGCGGCAGCAGTGTGTCATTGGTACACCCTGTGAGGATAGGATTGATAGGATTGCCAAGGCGACGGAGAATGCTGCTGCGGCCGTTTGTCAGCTCCGAACGCGCGCCCACGATTTCATGATGTCCACGTTACCGCTGTTTGTCACCAGTTTTTTTTTTCTGTAATCATTTCACGCGTGCTGCCCATGAATCACCCTGCGAGCGCGATTTCTTGTGCACCCGATCCCTGTGTTGTCAAGGGCAAGCTTCCCATGGGGCTGCCTGCGACTCCACAAACTAGGCCTACCGAGCGCTTCCTTTTCGGTGCTGGCTGCAGTTAAGGTGACGCAGGCGACTGTGGTTCCTGGCGGCCGCATTTCAAACGCGGACGAGTCATTTCAACAACAGAAGCGGGGGGCATGGATGGCAGGTGTACCACTCGAATGGCGGTTTGCGGTCGAAACGTTTTTGACATCGTGCACGCGTCAGAGAAAACGAAGGATAGCGCGTGCAGCAATCGGTTCCCGTTTCTGTGCAGTCCGGTCCTGCAGGAAGTCCGCATAAACGGCGGCGTCGCTATAGCGCCCTTTCTTTTCTTTTATTTTTTTGCACAGCACGGCCGCGTACTCAAATTTTTTAAATACCCAGATTTTTTTTTTTTAAGCGGGTGAAAGCAGCTCGGTCGCGCGCTTTGAATGGCTAACACGCGCCGCTACCTGCTCGACGCTTTTTACAAGCGCGTAGACATTGAAAAATGTTGTTTTGTTTAGAGTGCAGTACTGCTTATAGTGTGGGGATTCGCGATTCCGGCGACTTACGTTATAAGTGGTCTATGCTGTATCAGCAAAGTGTTGACTAATGAAGAACTTTTGCTAGGCTCCATTCCAAAGCAAAACTCTATAAATCAGGGATTTAGGATTTGAAGGTAACTACAAGGCAACAGTTTTTCAATCAAAAGTGACAAGAGTTTATACATACAGCAGACGCCCTCTAGACAACTTCCAATTAGTCCAACTCTAGAATAAGCTAAAAGGTCTTAAGCACTGTTTTGTGTATGATACACTCTGTGCACTACTGTTGTGCTACATAAAATAAAGCTATGCTACACAGGAATATAACATGCACTGGCAAGTGCATGTATGACTACAACATTGCAACATATATATTCCTGGAAAAAGCTCTACTCCACCATGTCACACTACCATGAGATGAACTTCTTCCTAGAAAGCAAGCACAATAAATTGACCATTTACAAAAATCTGTAAGTTGGCTTTCACGAAAGGATGCTTCCCAACCAAAAACTCTCGTCTACAGATTGTTTTCCTGCTCTAAGTGCATTCACATCTGCAAACTCCATCCGACGTGCACAAGCACCACAAAAGCTTCTCAGGAATTTTGTGGTGAGTGAGCCAAGTCAAAGCGAGTTCGACGATTTACAGAGATAGGGGCAGAAGCGAAAGAAAGGAAAGGTGGGGATGGGCACTGAACAAGATGAATAACAAGATGAATGGCATGACGAATGTGCAGGTGTGCATGCACTTAGAGCAGGAAAGCAATCTGTGCACGAGAGTTTTTGGCTGGGAGGGCCCTTGCGGGAAAGCCAACTTACAGATTTTGGCAAATGGTCAATTTCGAGCTATTAAACAACTTCCTGTTGTCAGACTTCTGCAATGCTATTATGTTCCTGTAAGAAACCAGTTCATTGTAAGTAAATTAGCATGCATAGCATAATTACATTCATGCCTTTCAGTGTACAACTTGCACTATTGATAAATAATAGACTGCTAAAGCTGTGATGGGTCAAGTAAATGGCTAGATAAAAAAAAAAAGCGAGTTCTAGCCAGTACTACATTTGTCAATTACACCCATGAAACGGCGCAGGCAAGACCAATCCCCTTGTACTTGGATGCGACCACCCATGTACACCTGCATGGGAGACTCCTTTCCACATAGGATCAAGGTCAGATCATCCGCAGAAAGGCGCAATGACACATCAGCCTTCCTTCTGTTTCCCAGGTCATTGCCACGCACCAGCTCCACACCACCTGTAATTTTCAAACATTCCATGGCTGTAAAAGGAACAGACTGCATAAAAAGAAACAAGACTTATTGTCGGCATGGCGCACAGCACAGGAAAACGAGGACAGAGACAAGGACCCAACAGAGGTGCTGATTTCAACTGAGCTTTATTGATGAAACTGCCAGAAACATATGCATGCGAAATTGTCAGACTAAGCAGAAGAATTTGTTAGTTCACATCACTGAGTGGAAACCAAGTATATGACAATGATACGATGGCGTATGGTGCACAACACAGGCGCTGACTTTCAATTGAGCTTTATTGAAAAAACTGCCAGAAATATATTTATTTATTTATTTATTCAAAATTCCTTACAGGCCCATTGAAGGGCATTGAGTAAGGGGGGCATAAAAGAAACTCACAAGAAATTCATATCTGTGAGTTTCACAAGAAACTCACAGATATGAGCAGAAGAATCTGCTAGTTCACACCACGTACCCCATCGCATCATTGTCAGACACTCAGTTTCCACTCGGTAATGTGAACTAGCAGATTCTCTTGGACATGTCTGTCAATTTCTCATGCATATGTTCTTGGCGGTTTTGCCAGTAAAGCTCAGTTGAAGTCAGTGCCTGTGTTGTGTCCTCTTCTTGTCTCTGTCCTCATTGTATTGCACTGTGCACCATGCCGAATTCGTATTACCAACTCGCCCAAGCTACCATTTTATGAAGACTTACTGTGTTATGGATTAATTTAACTCCAGGCTACAAAGCAATAAAAGTACAAATCAGCTCACTCTGTTTGCCCTGGGTCTATGTGTACCTAAAAAGCAATGCCTGCCTTTCACAGTCATGAGATGCACGTGCATTTTTCACTACACAGAACACCCCATAAGAAATAAAGAACAAGCTATGAAACAGATTTTTCAGCTCAATATAACAATAAGTACAGGCAGCATACATCACACCTCAAATGACACTACAGTTCTCAGGCCTAGCAGCACTGCTAGACAACAGAGGGACAAGTAAGCTGACAAGGCTAGACAGGTACACTGGAAACATTTGTTAAACATGTGTATGGTTATGGCAACCTACAAACCGCAATACAATTAAATGTGCCTGTAACGAATCTCGATGTAACGAATTCCTCAATATTACAAAGTTTTTCAATTTCCCGCCGCAACTCCATAGAAGAACATGTATTTGTAACCTCTGCGTAACAAAGTGACAGTGGGAGACATCCTTGATATAACTGATTCCCCTTATCAACTACTTGGTAATTTAGCCTTAAATATTAAATTTAGCTCCAGCAGCAGCCGGATAAACTCCCGCGGCTACCCAACCGACGTAGGAGCGTGAAGCGATGTCACTGCGAATGGTACCCACGCAGCCGCCGCGGCAACCTCCCTTCCGCAGTGTTGCTAGCAAAACACGAAGGGGAAGGATGCATCACACGAGCCGGTGGTGCAATTCTTGCCACCGCAGCTCTGTCCTATCCTTCTGCCTCCGAATGTCGTATTGTGTTCCCAGTGACTTGCGCACCTGCAGCGCTGCCACTCACTATAGACCTATTCCACCGGGCCTACGTCACGAAGATGCGGTGGCGCTGTCGTCGGGAGTTTTGGTTTCGCATGGTAGGCATCCGCCGGCGCGCCTACCGTAGCAGCCGCTGCGTTTTCGCTGGTGCGGGCGCTTCTCACCGCCGTGAAATGAAGAAAAAAGTGTTCACCGATGACCTGCGCCGTGGGTTGATTGCTCAGCAACACGCAAGATATGTGCGATAGGTTTTTATCGGTTTCCTGCTTATGTCTGTCTTAAGGAAAGGGACGAACCTGTAATGCCAGCTGTTTGGCGCATCGGTTATGCGCCAAACATTTTCGTCACGACTAAGCATATGTGTAATTATTTAGCGTTAGTGCGGCTTGTTTCATTTGAGAGAAATAGCATTGTCACAAGTTTGTCAAGTGTAATGCTCGACACCAAGTTTCTTGGCATAAACAAAGTGCGGACACAGAGCGATGACGCTTGCCGCCAAGCGCGCATGACGTTAGCTTAGCTTGATGTGTAGAAGTAATCGCGATTGCCGTGTATTATTGAAGTGGGGAAGCTATACATACGTCATACGAATTTCATTCACTCGAATGAGACAAATACAGTAGACTCGCAATAATTCAAACTCTGATAATTCGTACTTTCGGTTAATTCATACGAAATAAAAAATTTTGGTTGGGCCGCTATGCTTCCAATGTGTTTAAAAGCCGCTTAATTCAAACTTCGTCATTCGGTTAATTCGTACTTTCTGCCTGTCCATACCGGTAAATTCTGCTGATTTGCCGACAATATTAGAAAATTTGCGTGCTTATGATTATCATAATAGTCTAAAATTGAAAAATAAGCGCGTTAAAGCTTCAAGGGAAAAGTTTTTTCTGCACAATCGTTTCTCAGCATACCGCGCCAACGGTGGAAAAAAAAACGAAAAAAACAACAAACAAACGGCCCGGTGGGTACGAAGCTTGCTCGCGGCTTATCTCTGCTTTTCAGGTGTGCCGATGCCGGTGTGCCGATGTGCCGCCGGCCGACTTCGAAGCACGTGACCTGCCAACTGGCTGCACTTAGTGGCATCGAGAGCTTTGTGCTAAATGCGCATGTGGCAAATAAGCAGTTGAGCATCCATGATTTTTTTACAAGGTCTGGTCAGCAGTAGATAGTCAATAAACTTGTTGACCTTACACGCACAGCTTTCTGTTTTTGTGTAGTTAGAATCTAGAAATGCAGAAAGTGTGAATATAGATGTCTAAATAATTTGTGCTTTCACCTTACCCAGAGTCGCGTATATGAGAACTTCAGATAATTCAAACAGCCTGATAATTCAAACAAAATCCAGGGGTCCCTTCGAGTTTGAATTAATGAGAGTCGACTGTATATAAGAGCTTAATTCACGTAGCCGTGAGCGAAAGGCCGATTACAGCGACGCTTTTGCAAATTGCTTGCGGCTGCGATAGCATACACACGAGAAGTGTCTTTGGCAATGCTGTAGTGGTAATGATGCGCTTTAAATGTTTTTTTTCGATTGTCAGACTGCTCGAATGAACTACACGCTTGGAATTTGCCGCGTCGTTACAGGACTTCAAGCCTTCACGATCAGAACTGAGTGTATGGGCAGAGCCGCAAGCCGCGGTTATGCGCCTTGCTGGCGGTTATTTGAGAGCCTTGTCCTTGGCACGTTATTGCTTTTTTTGTGTGTGTGCATTATCACAGCCGTATTTACATAGTTTATAGGGTCACCAATATTGCATGCTTGAGTACCTATTCCGTTACATTTGTTTTTGCGCAAGGATTTCGTGTAGGCATTAGAGGCTTTAGTCCGAAACAGTATTTTAGCTGAGGCATCTTCAAGTCGTATTTAAACAAGTCTCGCTGTTGCAAGTGGTTCCTCCTTGCGCTAGTTACCGAATTAAAGCGTACGCATGAAGCGATGCCGACATGATAGCTCGCGATCATTCGCATCATGTGGCAAGGTGCTTATCCTTTCAATCAGTTTCTCACATCTTGTCATTGCTGGGCGTCGTCACATTCTTTTCTACATTCATTGAACGCTTCCTACAGAGCTAACGCAACTTCATATCACGCGGCTGCCCCTCGCAAACTGTTGTAAACACGCCGTCGGCGCTCCGACGCCCCGTGCTCGGAGGCAGCTTTCGCACACGCTTCGCCGGCGGCGGTGGCGCGACCGTGCAGGGCCGCGGCAAGCGGTGGGCGGGGCCTCCGCACCGCAACGTCGACACAAGCCCTGGTTATATCGCCGGTGCCTACCACTGTTTACCAACATGGAATAGGTCTATACTGTAGCTTTCTTTGTATTTTTTTATTTAGCGTTTCTTTTAGTTTGCGTTTGCTTTTCTTTCTTTCTTTCTTTCTTTCTTTCACACAATATGCATGCATGCAAGTTGGCTTCTGTACCCACACATTCAGTCACTAAGGTGCATCACTGCAAAGATGAGTGCCTCAACCGAAAAATAGCCTGCCCATCATGCAGGAGCATGGCTTTCATTACGCACAAATATACAGTGCACTAGACTGTGTGCAGTATTGAGGAATTAAAATTTTTTTTTTTCTTTTACGGGTGACTATGCCATCCCTACCGAAGTGATGTCGGATGAGGTGTTGGTGGGAAGTGTCCGATATCACGGTGATGGCAATGAACCTTTGGAGGCTGCCTCAAGCTATACCTTCCACATTTCTGCCATGAAATAAATGCATTCTGGGCTAAGTATACCTTCACTTGCCCTTTTCCTTCGATTGCATGTGCCTTTCTTGAATTTGGAAGCCCAGAACTGGATATAACAAAAACCTCTTTATAGCAAAATTACAGAGTTTGTCAATTTAATTATATCCAGGTTTGATTATGCAAACACAACAAACTGAATGCAATCAGTAGGACCTCCCATGAGGTGGTGCCATTAATTTTTGTTTTGTGTGTGGTTGGATGTGTCCATCATAAACTGACACACCTTGCACGCTGGTATGTCACCTGGCAAGTACAGTACCAAAATGGTGAAGGAAATTGGAAAATTCTACAGGAAGTCAAAGACAGTTCAGACCGCCCTAGAGACAGTCTAAACCATTCTAAGAGATAGCGTATGAGCAAAAATCGGTTAAAAGCAGTTAGCAATAGTTGAAGCTTGTCACTTGGGTACACTTAATTTTAGCATGGAGATAAAATCCCTGTCATGTCCTCACACACCTTGGTCAAAGCAAACATGAACTGTGATGCCATCGTTGGTGCCAGCAAGAATATGGAGTGTGTATGTAGCACAAACACCCTGGAACTCGTCTTGCTGGGCAGCAAACAGGGCCAGCTGGTGCAGCACTTGTACCAGCTGCTCAAACTGTGGCTCACTTGGGCTTGCTGGCACAGCATGTAGGCCTCCTGCAGCATGGCCCAATTGATGAAGCATAATGACAGCCACTGCCATTTACCTGTCTACAAATCATGCTGGTCACATTTGAAAAGTGTGAGGATAATGGTTAGAAAATAAGCATACATAATAAAAAAGAGCTAAAAGGCTGCAAAACAGATCATGCGCTGTAAAGTGCTAAACAAGAGATACAGCGCAATGAACTATAGGTGTTAACTAGACATATTTAGGCCAACTGAGGGGAGCAGCCAAAATGTTCTTGAGGCTAGACAGCCAGCAGTGTGCATGACAGTTTATTCCTATGTCTAAATGTCAATCATAGAGACAAGGGTGAAACATTAAGAGCCCATATACTGGCCATGCACCACTTTTCAGCTAGAAGAGTAATTAGCCTCAGGTTATGTGAGGGTACGACTGGCATAAGCCACCATGTGCCTGGACAGTTTTAAGTGATGCAAGCCATGCTCCAAGACCAATACTACTGTTATAAGTGAGAAGTTATCAAGGCACACTTTGGCTAAGATGATTTAAAATTGATGGTGATGTAAGTAGGCGATTAAAAATCATAAGTTCATCATCACAAGCCTTTGACCGCATAGAAGGCACATTTCCACCAAGAAAAAGTTGATTTGGAGGTGCAATCACAGTAGAAAAACTGCATACAAATTAAAAGTAAGAACATGGGCCAATTAAGCTGAAAAATGCCTTCAAGGTGGTGGGCTTAAAGAATTGATGTATGCAGCAAAGTTTGGCACTATCCTGAAGAATGTTTTCGTTGAAGGGAACATAGCTCAATGTAATCAGTTTATGGGGTGGGTGATAACAGGCACAGTTCCAAGTTATGCTAGAGACTGAGAGACATTATGCATTATGCAATTGGGTCAAATCTTGCTGTAAACAATGAAAATGAATACAAATCTAGGAAAAAGACAACAATGTTGTTGAGGTAGCACAGACAGCTATGGCACTTCAGGTCACAAATATTACCATACGTCGAAGGTTCTTACCACGTTGCAGAGATCTCATGGCATTATGGTGGATTCTTACAAGCCACTCAGTACTGCAAAAGCAGTTTTTGAATGGTTAGAGCCAGCCATGAACAACTGCCAGTAGTCAGGATAGTTCTGTAATGGGGAATAAAATTCTGTCCCTAGCAAGCAGCTGAGTGTGTGATCTCTATGTGGAGGTGCGTATGCATCCTAGCGGGTAATTTTTTTGTCATCGATAAACAGTTTAAAAGTGCTTGCACAGTCAATTTTTTTTTCTGAACTAGAATGACTGGCTTTGCCCAGTGACAATAAGAGCGCTGGTTGACACCAATGTCACAAAATAGTGCCAGCTCGAATGCAGAAGCACGTCCCTTCATAGGAAACCAAGGCACCCCATTCGGTTGCGAAAAGCCCGCGGTGTACACAGCTAGAACCGTCCCATGGTCAACGTCACCAGATCCCTGCCAAAATGCATGCAATGTGCACCCAGACATTTGGAGAATGTTTGAAGATGTTATTACTACAATGTGATGCAACACCCTCGCCAGTGAGCTAGAAAGAGAGAGCAGCAGGCAATAAATCACTGATGCCAGCCCACAAATGGTGCCGTCCATGAGAGGGAGAGAGAGTTACAGGAAACTACCCCAAAAATGGAGCACTTTTTCAGCCTTCGCGCATGCTGGTAGCAGGTGATCTTTTGAGGATTTTCCATAACGCAAGTAAAAGTGAATAAAAGGAGCCATACTTTTGTGAAGAGTGGCAGCCAACAGAGAAGCAGTTGAGCAGTGGCAGTCACGAGTAGCTGCTCCATGACAGTGAACCAAGGTGTAATGTAGACTGGACGAGACTACCCAACTAAAACGAGCTACATGCGTACATCTGCATGAGTACTTTGCTTGGTGAGATGGCACCAGTTGCCCTAGGTCAATATGAAATTACTCATTAGTGTTTATCTTCATGCTCTGATGCATGCGTTTCTATGTTTTGCCCTGGCCGATAATTGGTTCCTCTTTTTTACATAACCCATCTGCATTGATATGTACTGCAGCTAGCCAAAGTTGTGCATGTTTAAGTAACTGCCAATCTGAATAATGTGAATATACGTGTTTTGTGTGTTGGGACGCGGCGGTACCACAACGGTTTTGAATCAGCCTCTTGCATGTCTGTGTGCTGCCTTCTAGCAGACACTCGCGCGAAACAAAACATACGGCATCGCACCAAATCTGCCGTCTGCTACCATTGCATTGCTGTGTAGCACAACATGGCTGGGCAGGAACATGTATGTAGTGAGTTATATATTTTCTGCATTCTGGATTCCCATACCCACTTTCAAAAGGCATGTAAGCCCATGGCAAAAAGAAGAGCCACTCATGGGAAAGCCTTCGGTGTCTGAAATAAAGCAAAGCGTCATTCAAATGTGAACAGCACTATTACAAGCAAACACAGCTTGACTATGGACATTCACTTGAAGAGTGAAATGGGGCCTGTTTGAGTCTGCCCGTGGGGAGTGGAGAATGCCACTTGAAGGAATCTGTGATTTATACATCTTACAGAGCGCACGGGCCTGCTGCCTGACAACAGCAGAAACAAGTGGTTCTTCTCAACGTTGTGGCCAAGGTTGTGCTTACACTGGTGCTTTGTGAGCCTAAGGGACACGAAGAGCAGCATTGGTGCTATGTTTGTGTCATTCGTCAATTTTCTGCAATTCACTTTTCCATTTCTCCTCAGTTGCAACACGCAAAAATAAAGAAATCTTCCTGGTGTGCTGAAAGCGAACGGGCGTCTCCTACATGTCTGTGAAAGTTAGTGTCTGTTTCAATAGTTAGCCCAAACTGGGTGAGCTTTACTGCCTGTAGTATCTGCTCAAGCATGGAGGCCCCTGGAAGTATACATGTCGACTTCGTTAGTGTCATGAACAGATTTTTTAGACAAATAACACAGAGTCAGAAAAAGGTATCCCCGCATCTTTTAGCAGCTTAGAAGAAAGCGTGACCTTGGCCACAGCCGTGAAAACTTGTTTTTGAGGGGCTTTAGTTGTTACTATGCCTGTGGTACCGCAGGCCCGCGGGTCCTACAGATGTCGATCGCTGGTGCTTTCATGCCGCGTCCCTGCACTCTGCGTGGACCAACTTCTGCACATTGAAGAGAACAGCAAGTCCGTTAACTTACAGTGTACCGAGAAGAATCGTTTATTTTTGTGAGGAGAGATGGAAAAGGGCGAGGCAAGTAACAAAAAACAGCAAAAATATAAAGAGTCAACACAGCTTTCTGTCTTTTACAGCACATTCAAGCGTGAGCTTAGCCAAAATATTAAGAGGGGAAGCTGTATTATTTATGGTGTTGCAGGGGGCAGGCTCGCGGGCTCTCTCGGATGCAGGTGCATATGCTTTCATGAGATGTACCTCTACTTTACATATGCTGTCTCGAACAAACCGGATTCCACCCCTAAACTGAACGTCAATATGAATATTCAGTTGAGGGAGGCAAGTGGTGTTTGCTTTCCCTTCGCATTCGGACAGCATTTTTTCCCGTTTCTAGACACCAAAGGCTTTCTCACGGGCGGCTCTTCTTTTCACTGTTGGAGTTCACAAAACTGGCAAGGCTTCCCAGAAGTGGGTACAGTGCTTCAAATTGAATATAATCACGACGCTCACTATGTGTGTCACTGCCCTACCATGCTGTGCCATAAAGAAACGCTGCCGTAGCAGACGATAGATTCAGCGTGACACCGTACAGCCCCATGTCTGCAAGAGGGCACCACACAAAAATGCAAAAGTCGAATTGTCGGCGCAACAGCAGACAGATTTTGGTGTTGCAGCATGAAAAATCCTTCACAACATGACAACTTGCATCGTCATCCTAAAATAACAATATTGTCACGTGGTTGTGACATACGCAGCACTTGAGACGAAGCACGCAGGACTCAAGCTGATGTCAGGTGAACTGTTTATTGGGCGAACTTGTGCCCAGCAAAACAAGGCCAATCACAATTCGCAGCAACAGCGGCGTGAACAGTCGTCGGTCGACGGAAAGACTGACAAGCGGCGCAGTGCGTCGGCTTTTATACACATGGCTTAACGCGTTCTCGCATTATCTCTGGAATTCCAGAAGTTACTCAAGTGTGCGCGTCAGCATGCAAAGTTTCAGGAATCGTCGACACGGTTCCCGAAGTGACATGCAAGATAAACGCTGCTTGCGTTGGCATAACAGAAAGTGATAACTGCGCTCACCGCAAACAATCAAAGCAGGCGCGATTCACAGGAAGGTGATAACGGCGTTCGCGAAAACAACCGCACGTGTCACTACCCCCCTCTGAAAAGCATCGTCCCGATGCTAAAAACAGGACATGCAAGTAAGAGTTCATGCAATAAATTAACATTACGTAACGGTTAATCAGCGCGCGTAATAAGGTTTCAGTCGCACCACATGTATAACTTCGGGTCGTGCACGGCGCCGCTGGGATGACGTTAAGCCATCGGGCATGACCTCATAGTCCAGTTCACCACAACGTCGGAGTACCTTGTAGGGTCCAAAGTAACGCCGTAAGAGCTTCTCACACAATCCCCGTCGTCGTATCGGCGTCCAGACCCAGACAAGGTCGCCGGGTTGGTATTCGGTGTGGCGTCGTCGTAGGTTGTAGTGGTGCCTGTCGACCGTGTGCTGGCTCTTGATACGCAGGCGGGCTATAGCTGTCGAGCTTCTTCGGCACGCTCCAGGTAGCTGGCAACGTCGAGGTCTTTTTCGTCGGTGCCGACCGGTAGCATGGCGTCAAGCGTCGTTGTTGGGCTCCGTCCGTAGACAAGCCTGTATGGAGCAAGCTGTGTCGTTTCTTGCACGGCCATGTTGTACGCGAAGGTCACATACGGAAGTATGGCATCCCACGTCTTGTGTTCGACGTCGACGTACATGGCCAGCATGTCGGCAATGGTCTTATTTAGACGCTCGGTGAGGCCATTCGTCTGTGGGTGGTAGGCGGTCGTTCAGCGGTGGTTCGTGTGACTGTACTTCAAGATCGCCCGAGTTAGGTCAGCCGTAAAGGCCGTACCTCTGTCGGTGATGAGGACCTCCGGGGCTCCGTGACGCAGGACGATGTTCTCGATGAAGAACTTGGCGACCTCGGCAGCAGTGCCCTTGGGCAAGGCCTTTGTTTCGGCATAGCGGGTGAGGTAGTCAGTCGCTACGACGATCCATTTATTGCCGGAAGTCGACGTCGGGAACGGCCCCAGTAAGTCCATGCCGATTTGCTGGAACGGCCGTCGAGGTGGTTCGATGGGTTGCAGAAGTCCGGCTGGCCTAGTTGTCGGCGTCTTGCGTCGCTGACAGTCTCTGCATGTCTTTACGTAATGGGCGACATCGGCAGTGAGGCATGGCCAATAGTACTTCTCTTGTATTCTTGATAGTGTGCGAGAAGAACCGAGGTGTCCGGCTGTTGGGTCGTCGTGTAAAGCTTACAGAACCTCTGGACGTAACGCTAAAGGCACCACGAGGAGGTGGTCGGCACGGAGGGGCGAGAAGTTCTTCTTCAGGAGAATGTTGTTCCGCAGGAAAAACGAAGCCAGTCCTCGGCGGAATACTTTCGGCACGTCGGCGGTCTTGGTAGTCCATGAGGCTCTTCAGCACTGGGTCAGCAGGAAAGACGGCGATTGCAGCTGTTTTCTCTGGATCAGGGCGTACTCCCGACTTGCTGATAACGTGGCCAAGGAACAATAGCTCCTCGTAGGCGAAGTGGCACTTTTCTGGCTTCAGGGTAAGTCCGGAGGCTTTGATTACCCGAAGAACAGCTTCAAGGCGCTGGAGGTGTTCGTCGAAGCTGGAAGCAAATACGACTACGTCGTCCAAGTAGACGAGGCAAGTCTGCCACTTCAAACCTGCGAGTACTGTGTCCATAACCCGTTGGAATGTCGCAGGCGCCAAGCAAAGACCAAAGGGCATGACCTTAAACTCGAACAGGCCGTCTGGTGTTATGAAGGCAGTCTTCTCTTGGTCTCTCTCGTCTACTTCGATTTGCCAGTAGCCGGTTTTGAGATCCATCGACGAAAAATACTTTGCGTTGTAGAGTCGATCCAAAGCATCGTCTATCCGTGGCAGAGGATACACGACTTTCTTCGTGATCTTGTTCAGGCGACGATAATCGACGCAAGAACGTAGGGTTCCATCCTTCTTCCTCACTAACACCACGGGTGATGCCCACGGGCTCGTAGACGGCTGAATGATGTCGTCACGCAGCATTTCGTCGACTTGTTGCTTGATGGCCTCGCGTTCCTGTGCCGAAACTCGGTAGGGGCTCTGACGGAGAGGACGGACATATTCGTCGGTTATGATGCGATGTTTCGCGAGAGGGGTCTGACGAAGCCTCGGTGACGACGAGAAGCAGTCCTAGTATTGCTGGAGTAAGGCCTTGAGCTCCTTTTGTTGCTGCCTGGAAAGGCCTTGATTGACGTCGAAGGCGGGCGCGGACACTGCGGTCGTCGTTGCGGGTCCGTGAGAATCGGTGAGGGCGAAGGCATTGATTACTTCAACAAATTCAGTTAGGTGCGCTACCGTCGTACCCCTATTCAGGTGCCTATATTTGTTGCTGAAGTTCGTCACCATTACCTTGGCTTCGCCGTTATGAAGCTTGGCTATGCCTCTTGCGACGCACATCTGACGGTCTAGGAGAAAGTGCTGGTCGCCTTCGATGACACCTTGAATGTTGGTAGGCGCTTTGGTGCCGACGGAAGTTGTCCCAGGTTCGAAGCGTTGACTCGCGGTTCTCGAACCAAGTCCTTGCGGAGTCCTCCAAATAAAAATATACATGACGTAGCTTATCTTCGGGGTCCCACTTGTTAAGGGCTGCGACGCGGTCGTAGATGTCCAGCCAGCTTTCCGGGTCCTCGTATGACGATCCGCGGAAGGTAGGTCGCTCTTTGGGCTGGTGCATGACCACGGTTGCCGGAGATCTTGCTTCCGTCATCGTGGATGCCGGTTTTGTTGCAGCCCTTGTCTTCTTGTCCTTGTCGGGAAGCGGCAGGTATTCGGGCGGGAGTCCTTGTTGTCTGCGGCTAACTCGAAGGACCGGGTTGGAGTCGTCCTCTTGGCGGCTTGGGCTTGGCTCACGGCTGGACGGGGGCGTACGGTACATGGACCGAGAAGCACCTCCACCAGATGTCACGTGGTCGAGACACACGCAGCACTCGAGACGAAGCACGCAGGACTCAAGGGATGTCAGGCGAACTGTTTATTGGGCGAACTTGTGCCCAGCAAAACAAGGCCAATCACAAATCGCAGCAACAGCGGCGTGAACAGTCGTCGGTCGACGGAAAGACTGACAAGCGGCGCAGTGCGTCGGCTTTTATACACATGGCTTAACGCGTTCTCGTATTATCTCTGGAATTCCAGAAGTTACTCAAGTGTACGCGTCAGCATGCAAAGTTTCAGGAATCGTCGACACAGTTCCCAAAGTGACATGCAAGATAAACGCTGCTTGCGTTGGCATAACAGAAAGTGATAACTGCGCTCGCCACAAACAATCAAAGCAGGCGCGATTCACAGGAAGGTGATAACGGCGTTCGCGAAAACAACTGCACGTGTCAATATGTTTCCCAGTGAAATGGCATGCTGACTGGTGGACGAATATTGGCGTTGACACACCGCACGACGACAACAACTTGACTTTGCTGCAGATCGCCTACACATTCGGTATGCGTGTGCGTCGTCTGCTATGAGCCGCCAACACCCTATGAAACGTTTCTGGCACTCGCAGCCAGGGTACGGTGCATGCATACTCGGACCAAGCAAAAGGCAGACTGCTGTGGTTCTACATGTCAAACCCACAATATGATCATGAGGCACACCGTTGTAGAGGGCTCCAGATATTTCACCCACATGGGGTTCTGTAATGTGCAAGACACTGCACAAGACCCAGGCCTCTACATCGCGCCTCCATTGAAATACAACTGCCGTAGCTGGGATAGAACTGATGTCCTTCAGGTCAGCAGCTGAGCCCTGCAACCCCAGTTATCCCAAGATAAAAGATAAAGAAAAGTTATGGGGGCGTGTCCTTGCTTAGAGGCAGGTTGAAATTCAAGATGACAGTGGGACAGTCTTGATCAACCAAGAAGGAATACTACAGGCTTCTTTTGACTCTCAAATGTGTTACTTAACATGCATTTAGAGCAAAACTTGATTAATTAGGAAAACTGAGTCACCCACACTTGCTCTGTGATTGCAAAAAGCATATGCTTTCTGGTGCATTGGTGCAAAACTTGTAAAACTGGATGTTTTTTGGACGTACCCATGCTGAATCTCAGGGGCACCAAGTGCAAAGTGCCACGTACGTATACAACATAAACAAACAGAACTGCAAGGTGGCAGAAGGCTAATCAAATGCATTTATTCTTGTATTTACTGTTGCACGTGATACCACATACATATACAGTGGCGCGCCACATAGGTTGTTGGCTGTAGAAAGCCACGATCGCATGTATAGTGGTACCATTCCGTTTTCTTCCGCCTTCCAACACATCAGGGCACTTTCCATGTGATGTAATTACTTGCAGTGAATAGCCCTACAAAGCATCGCTCCTTTAAGATCTAACAGTGTTGCACCAGAGTCAGGCTCATGATTGCAAGAGGTGAAGTTCTGTGTTACGAAAGCTTTTACTCTCAAAACTGTTTGCAGAAAACAGTAGGCTCATATTGGCTCACTCTACATTGCCTTCATGCGTTTATGTTTGCGTGGTACCATGATTGCATCGTAATCATGGTTTTGTCAGAAGCAAGTGCATAGCAGGAAAGTCGTTCCATTTGTACTTGGTGTTCACTGACCAAGTACTTTCCGAGCCATGCGACAGCAATTCATGGATATATCAACAGTGTCATCCACGGCAGCTGCAGTAGGTGGCAGTTTCATTCAAAATTGGTGTTGTAAGAGTTCAAATATCATGAACATGTAGGAAATTTTTGTCAGGGGGTGTGGCAGGCTTGCTGTAGAGTTGGAGACAATTTCATATAGCTGGTGAAGCAATCTGGGAGGTGGCACTTGTACAAGCAAAGGCCTTTGCTCAGAATTTTACGGCAAAAGTCTTGCATCAAATGATTGCTTAGCATGTATATAGAAAATTGGTTCTATATATACATACTGACAGCCTTGAAATATAACTGTAACATGGCACATTACAGGCTGAAAAAAAAATGCACCCTTTCCACCGCAGGTATGCCGAAGACCCCAGGCCTGTCTCCCAGAAAAAAATAGTCCCAGATCATCCCACAAAAATGGTCCATCTCACAAAGGCTTTCTGTTAAGCCTAATGTTTATGCATTCACTACTGAATCGACCTGTCACATTAGCAAGTGGGAATGAATGTAGCTGAATGTGATGCAATAACATGAAGAGTGAAGAGTTGGAATGGCTGTGGTAAATACACTGCAAGATGAACTTTCCATCCAAGTGCTTTTCACTGACTTACTGGCATGCACATGGCAAAGTCTTAGTTAACTGCTTCTGGTTGGTTGTGCCCTTGCTCTCTATTCCAGCAAAGAGGGGAAAGCTTACCAGGAACAGGTGGCACTGGTGCTTGGGTTTTGGTGTGCTCAGAGGCGAAACCAAGGACACTCTTTATGGCAGACATAACAGGAGCCAGTGGGTTGCTTGGTTCAGCCGTTTTTACCACACGAGCCACTTTGCTGCGGTAAAGAAGAAAAGTTGACACTAGGGAGTTACCATCCACATCTTAAAGTACAGTCCCAAATCATTATGTTAAGCCTCGCTGTTTACAAATATTGGCTGTTGATTAATTGGGCATCTATGGGCAGACTGACCGAAAAACAACATACACTACCACCTGCCTGCTGCTGACACAAAAACTTAAGAAGGCTTTTTATATTGTGTAACTTGTAAAACTATGGTAGTTAGTAAACAGTGCATGAAAACATTGCTGGTGCGAACCAATGCATGCGCTCCTGGCTAAGACCACATGAAGTCTGCTGATGGCACATATTTGGTGATAGTAAAAAGTAAAAAACAAGCATAAACTTTATTGCGCGAACAGGCCACACTGCCCCAGTGAGTAGCCTTCTTAGAGTAGGAAACCAAGGCTCTCTGTAGACAGCCTGACTTTGTCCACCAGCTGAAGCTGGTCCCGCAGGGCTCTGGCTCATCAGTGGAACCTCCCAGTGGTCTCTCAAGGTTGTTACACCATAGCCTCCTATATATTTTCTGCGACTGCTCAAAGGCAGCGATACTGCTGTCCGCTTTCTGGCGCCGATTCCTGCAAGGTGGCGCCACCACATGCTTCTACATTAAAACATGCATGATATTCGCGAGACTGGCAATTTTTACGTGTTGCAGTGTTAAGACTGCATACAGCTGTGTTCCCAAATGCAACTTTCATGCTAAACGTAAGGTTCTTGGTATGTCTTTCCATCAGATTCACATAGATGATGAAGCGAGAGCAGCTAGGTTGAAGGCCACTGCAAGAAAAGACTGGACACCTAATATGACATTGCATCACTCGGTTATATGTAGCAATCATTTCCTACCTTCTGACTATGAAGGATGTAAAACATGGACGCTCAAGAGAAGAGCGACACCCAGCATTTTTTATGACTACCCACTGTCCATACAACCTAAGCTGAAGAAATCTCGGAGCAATAAGGCTTTGAATAAACAGGCAGTCACTGCTAACATCCCTGCTACACTGTCTCTAAAGGACTGGACTGCAACTAGCCTTCTGGAAATGTTGAGGGCACTGTATGCCAACACGGACTGTAATCAAGTTGTGGCTCTCCATTTACAACTTGATTACAACTTACATTTTTTTACTATCCAGAGCAAGGTGAGGTGTATTTTCCTGCTGAACTGACCTCGAAGCATAAAGCCACTTAAGTAGATGTCCGCAGCAGCCCTTCTGTTTTCAAGTGCTAGAAATGGTGCTCGAAAGAATGCGGTTTAAAGGCGGACATAAAATGGCTGTGACAAACTGTTGATAGACACAAAGAACTCAAGCAGCTAAAAGAAAATGGCAATTTGACTGCTTTTGTGGAAGTACCTGCAGCAGCACAGGGAAAGCATGTAGGAGCCTGTATTCTTGTCAACCAGGTCACTACATCTTCAAGATCAGACCTACATATTCTGAAGCTACCGTACGTAACTGCATTGCTCTGAGAAATTTGCCTGCAAAATCTTACAAATTCATAAGAACCTCCTTAAACTTTCAAGCCAAGCAACACAGCAGAGGTTTCTAGGAATGACTACTGGTGAAGTGGGATTCTCAAGTATTGTGAATGAGCATCTGAAAGAAGAAATGAAATATTTGACTACCCAGCAAGCCAAAGTATGCTCACTCATCCCTAATGAAATGCGGATAAGACAACACTTTCATTATAACAACAAAAAAAGATGCATTTTTAACAGAGGTTGACTTAAGTCAGGATTGCAGAACCCTGATGAAAGATGAACAAGTCTTGGCAAATTCATTGCCATGCTTTGTTTTGACAGGGCTCTCCGTGCGTTTGAATACCCATGGGGTACGAACTACACAGACCGGCAGCTGTTCACTCATGAAATGTGCACTACACGAAGTGGCGATAGCTGGCTGCATTGCTGCACGGACTGTCACAGACAAACACAAAATTAATGCCCTCACTGTAGAACTGCTTTGCAAAAGTAATTTACAGCATTCCATAAAGCGTCCCAAAGATCCCACCCAAAAGCTGCTCACTGCCTTTGACCAATGCCACCGTATAAAGGACATCAGGTCACAATTCTTGGCCTGAGACATGGGCAGAAAAAAAATCCACGCATATCCACGGAGTGAATGATGATGAGTGGGCGAAGCTCCGGAGGTTCATCGTAAATCGTGCCGAGTTCCGGATTAATTTAGCCATGCTTCGTGCTGTATGGACAGACAACTGAGTTCTCTAAAACACTGTGGTATTCGTTTCGCATCTTCTACCTTCCAGAAAAGTTGTGAACAACTACTTAAAACTGGGGTTATTGTGATGTAATACGAAACGAAACCGAAACTGAGTGATGCTGGAGTAGACGAAGAGGAACCGGCGTGAACTCGTGACACAAGAGCGCGTGCCAGCGTTCGAGGCGACGAAGAGGAACCGGCGTGAACTCGTGACACAAGAGCGCGTGCCAGCGTTCGATGAAGACGAAGTGGCTACGACGGACAACTACGGCAGACAAGCCTACGCCTTAAGGAGCTTCGCCCCTAATAGAGAGGTTACATCCTCTCATGAGAAAAGCCTATACAAGATGCAGCAGGGGAGTGTTATCAAACCTGTACATTTCACATTTCCTTACAAGCAAGCATGTTTATCCATCTAACATTGAAGTGACGAATTTGCACAGAGCTGTCCCAAGAAGGGCCGGTAGTCCAACGACCTGTCATACCACTGCATTGTGAACAAGCAAGTACTGTGCAAGCAAGCATTGTGAACATGCAAGTCTGTCTTTTTTAAGTGCTGCGGGAAACAGAGCTGGTGGACAAGCTTAATGAAGAACAAAAAAGAGAGCGGGTTTACGAGGAGGAGAATGGCAGCATGAGGCATGCTCTCACAATGTTCTGACCAGGCAAGCAGCAGTTCTGGGCTCTTGGAGTGAATGAGGGCCTGGCGTGTATGATGGCCTAGTGTGTATGAGGTGCTGTTGGGCGAGACACACATGGCAAGGTATGTCTTGCCCAACAGCACCTCATACACACTAGGCCATCACACTGAGCAACCAAGCTAGGATGAGGGTGTTCTGATGATTCAGGGCACCGTATGCTAGTGATTGAGGCACTGGCTGATACAAGGGCTGCCGATCCTCGAGGTGCCGCACTTGAGCTGTGCCAAGCAGCATTAATGTACGGCACATATGGTGCTGTGCTAGAAGCAGCCTTATGTGTGACCGCTGTACATGGGTGACGAGCAGCGTACGAGGCAGACATTGCGTGCGTGACCAAGCAGGATGAGGCTACTCTTGTCTGCTATCACTGCTGTTCCTGGCTGCTAGTGCTGCTTTTCCTGGGCTTGGGACATGACGTAAGAGTTAAGCTGGATGGGCCTGAAAGTGTTGTGGCTGAAGCACGGATGTACCAATGGCTGAAGCACGGGTGGCTGAAGCACGGGTGTACCAATGGTGACGTGACGAAACTGTGAGCTGCATGGCATGGCATTGATTTAGCCTGTTTGTTAACCATCGTGTCTGGTAGGGGTGTGCGAACATTCAAAATTTCGAATAATTTTCGAATAGCATTTGCTATTCGATTTGATTTGCACTGAACTTTTACTATTTATAAAGTTTGTAATTAAGCAAAAAAAACACGCTATGTCTCCTGACAAGAGACCCATTCCCGCAAGTAGTGCGCTTCGCTGCATGACACCAGTGTATTACAGCAAAGCTAACACGCGCGTACTGCGGCGAAGCTAACACCCGTGAATTGCAGCGAAGTTAGATCAGCTTTCTGTTGCAGTTCTCTGTTCAACTGCTCTTCAGGACTTTGGAATGACACTGTGGGAATATACTAGACAAGCAATAACTTATTTGCCCATGTTTAACAGTACATTTCTGCACAGTATTATTTAGGAAATATTCGAAAATTATTCGATTCGATTTGCACTTGAACATAAATATTCGACTTTGCTTTGCACTCAAAATTTTGCTGTTCACACGGCTCTAGTTTCTGGGAAAACTTTCATCTGCATAAATGATTCAAAACATCTCCTGGTCTTTCTTCCATACCACTGTGCACTACCAGAAGTGCCGAACAATCCTAAACATCACAATGTCTGCATCTGTATGTCTCTATCATCACTGCCTCCTGAAGAAGAGACATAGTCGGGTAGGATCTTTATCTTTCATATTTTCTTAGTTTTCTCCCCCGTGTTTGTGAGCATGTGTACCAATGTGTATGTGCCCTTGTGCATGTAAGTGCTTTTTCTTATTCCTGTCCTTTTGCTTCATATTTCCATTATAAGCTTTCTTTGAGCTATGCTTTCTTCATTCAAAATTTCATTAGGCCGTGTCATCCGGTCAAAGCAATCATCACCAGGTGTAGCAGGGCAGGACTTTTCAACCTCATCAAAGCCTTCCAAATGTCTACCTTTTTGTTTAGCCTACTCGCTGTGTTTCCCACTGCTATTCAGCCTTTGTTCTAGTGTTATCACGTGATTAACTATCTTGCTCAAAATAAAGCACTATCATCCGCAACAGAAAAGTTTACAGATATGGTGTATTAAAAGCATCACCTGGGGTGCATAGTCCTTTGGATTCTTTATTCTTTATTCAGGAATTACCCCGCATTGCCCTTGGGCGTTACAGCAGGGGGGGTTTACAACAGAGATACAAATAAGTCTTCATTTGCACAACATACTTGTTTTTCCGAAAGCTTGTTCCAGTCTGCTACGCACTTCGGAAAAAAAGAATTAGCAAACATGCACGTCCTGGGCCGGTATTCACGGATTTTGAGTTTGTGATCGTTACGTTGAGAAAGATAAAAAGGTGACTTTAAGTAAGTATCCTTGTTTATGCCTACCTTGTTGTTATATATTTGAAAAAACAGTTTCAGCCTTAACTTCCGTCGGCGCGAAGACAACAACTCCCAATTCAATTCTTGTTTCATCATTGTGACACTGTCTGTTCTACGGTACCTGCCCAGGACGTACCTGGCCGCTCTGTTTTGAATACTTTCGATCTGAGAAGTGAGACTGGCTTCCGATGGATCCCATAGTGGGCAGGCATACTCTAATATCGGTCTTACACATGTAGTAAATGCAGTCCGTTTTAATTCAATCTCGCGACATCTTAGATTTCGTTGCACAAAATTCAACGCCCGTCCAGCCTTACCAACTATCTCACTAATGTGCGCATTCCATGAACAATCAGCAGAAAACACAACGCCTAGGTACTTGGAAACATCAACTGTGGTAACCAACTCCTTATCTATACAGTAGTTATTTATCAGTGGTTTTTGCTTTTTAGTGAAACAAATATGGATGCACTTTTTAGTGTTTAAACACATCTTCCACTGTTTACACCAGTCATATATTCTACTCAAGTCTCCCTGAAGTCCTGTCGCGTCCTGACCAGAAGATATTTTTCTGTACACCACGCAATCATCTGCAAACAGACGTAAGGTGGACGTAATACCCAAATTTATGTCGTTAATATATATAAAAAATAATATAGGTCCCAATACAGAGCCCTGTGGGTCTCCTGAGGTGACATTTACGTAACTCGATTTTTTTCCATTGACAACAACACACTGGCTGCGCTCCGATGAGAAATTTTCAATCCATTTGACAACATCACTATGCATACCTATTTGCTGAAGTTTGTAAACGAGAAGGGAGTGGGTAACCGTGTCGAAAGCTTTTCGAAAATCTAAAAACAAACAATCTATCTGGCCCTCAGCATCAATTTCACACCCTAAATCGTAATAGAATTCTACCAGTTGTGTAGTGCAGGACAAGCCCTTACGAAAGCCATGCTGTTCTTTAATTAGGATATTGTTGTCCGTGAGGTGATTCATGATAGCTGAGTAAATTGTGTGTTCCATTAATTTGCATATAATACATGTCAGGGAAACGGGCCTATAATTTTGCACATCTTTTCTCGAACCACCTTTATGAATTGGCACAACGTGCGCTTTCTTCCATTCGTAAGGCAGTTCACTGGCGCAGAGCGACTGCGTAAAAATAACAAAAAGATAAAGGGAAACGGTCGCAGCGCAGAGCTTCAGCACGCGAGGTGAGATACCGTCAGGACCAACTGCCTTGGATTCGTCCAATTGCTCCAACAGCTTTTTGATGCCGGGCACACTGAGTTGCACCTGCGCCACAGGCGGCACATTGCTGGCTGGGGTCGCTAAACTGTCGGATTTCACTGGAAGAAATACTGAACGAAAGAACTCATTTAGATGCGTTGCTTTAGCTTCATCATCCGTGACGACTTGGTTATTGCAAACGATTTCTGGAATGCCCAGGTCACTTGATCCGCACCCCTTTAAATACTTCCAAAAAAGCTTAGGATTGGTTTTCAACCTTGCATTTAGTCCTTTGAAATAGTTTCCTTTTGCGATCGTACTACTGAGCTTATAATCAAGCGTTATTTGTGCCAACCTCTCATAAAGAGCCCTGCTCTTCGTTTTCTTATACTGCACAAAGATCCGTTTCCTTTTTTGTATAATTCGTATGATGGATGATGTAACCCAAGGTTTCTTACGTTTTTTAAGTTTGGAAGAATGTACGTTTGGTATATATTCGTTTGCAAGCTCACCCAATTTTACTTTGAACGTATTCCACAGTTCATGAATGTTACATTCGTCCGCTAAGCATTCAAAAGTAGGCAGGTATTGAAGCAGTTTTTGGTTTATACTTTCATAATCCCCTCTATCATAAAAAAATATACAGTAAAACCTCGTTATAACGAAGTTGAAGGGGGAGTGGTAATTACTTCGTTATAACCAATAGTTTGTTATAACCAATATCAATTTCAACTATAGGAATTTCAAGGGGAATTGCGATTGCTTCGTTATATCCGATAATTCGTTATATCCGGGTTCGTTATAACGAGGTTTTACTGTATTTCTATTCTCGCGAGAAGTAAATCGTTGACTTTTGGTTTTGACTGCCGCAACAACAGCCGAATGGTCGCTAATTCCTGGCACGACTGTTGTAGAGTTTCCTACATTAGGTGAGTTTGAAAACAACAAATCTAGGATATTACCTCCGCGTGTTGGTTCCCTTACATATTGTACTAGACCATGTCTCTACAACCTTTTTCATTTCAGTGTTCGCAGCACAACGAGAAACAATGTCACAACAATCATCCTGCCAACACAAGTGCGGCAGATTGAAATCCCCACCGAACAATATCACTTCGCCAGACACTTCTGAGAGAATCTCATGCAAGGCACAAATTGCGCTCGGATCAGAGTTCGGTGCTCGGTAGACCGAGCCAACAACCAGACTAGAATTGTTAGTCAACACGATTTTGCACCAGACTGTTTCGATAGCTTCGTGACAAATATCTAGAGCGCTAGACTGCAGCGTCGAATGAACAAGCAGAAAAACGCCCCCTCCGTGGCTCGGCCGATCTTTACGGTAAGCCGCGTAATCTTGTGGAAACACTTCGCTATCTCGAATAGTTGGATTGAGCCAAGATTCTGTGCCACTGTTCATGCTTATGTGCATCACTTCAAGCTGTAGCTTGCCAAAAGCAAGCATGTAAAGTGTGCTGGCTTTGCCATTGTTTGTTTAAAGTGGCTAATTGCTATTAGCAGTGTGTTTGATGTGGAGTGAACTCGGCTGATGGCATGGATTTGTTATGACTCGGCTGCATTCATTGGCCCTTAGGGGCTTGTAGTTGCTTACAGTTGCTCAAACATGTCTGCTTCAGCAACTCTGAAGTTCATGATTGCTTCTTGTGGAGCTAGCATTGATACTGTTCGTATCAGCACGTTTTAAAGAACGGTTGTGGCATCACAACAACTTTGAAACAGGCTGCAGAGGCACGTTGGCGTAATGGCTTTGCTCTTGTTTCTTTAAAGTGGCTTACTGATTTTAGCAATGTGTTTCATGTAGAGTAAACTTAGCTGATGGCAGCATTTTGTTATGACTTGGATGTATTCATTGGCCTTTAGGGGCTTGTAGTCCCTTACAGTTGCTCAAGCATGTCTGCTTCAGGAACTCTGAAGTTCATGATCGTTTCAGGCTGTGCTCGCATTCATGTTGTTCTATCAGTAGGTTTTAAAGAGTGGTTGTAGCATCACGACGACTCTGGAACAGGCTACAGAGCAACATCAACATGCTGGTGTTGGTGTTGCTTGTTTAATGGCATATTCATATTGATAGCATCTTTCATGTACTGCAAAAAAAAAGAGAAAGAAAAAGCTACTCATTATAGTAGCTTTTTGTGATGGCTCCTTTCCTTGGTTGTAAGACAAAGCATTAAATTGAATCTGAATGCAGTTTACGGTGGGTTTTAATTATTGCTTAACTGCATTCATTGACCTTTGGAAGTATGGAATGCTTTATATTCCACCTCTGCTGCTGCTACGTTGCCATAGAGCACATCAAGCTCGACTATGGCTGCCTAAATGAGTATTTAAGGCCTCACTAAGCGAATAATGTTCATCTCTCTTCTGCATTAAATTTGCCTGGCTCAGATGACAAATTAAGCAATGCAACCACATGAATGTGCATTGGCACATGGGCTGTGCACAGTGGTTGTGAATTTCATGCTTAACAACTGCTGTTTCACCATAGGGCCTGTCAAGGTTGACGCTGGCTGCCCAATTACTTTAGGCCCCACAATATTAACACAGTTAATAATCACGTTTTTAAGCATGAAATATTCTTTTTCAGGGTTGCCAGTATTACGCATGTTTCCATGCTATCATCGAAAACTGATTTTTTTTTCTATTTTATTTATTTATCAATAATTTTAAAGAATGGCACCATGGTAGTTTAGTAGTGACGCTTCAGCTGGAGGTTGCGGGATCGAGTGTGTCATGCCGTCACCTGTCTTGTCCAGGAATATCTTCCGACTTCGCACCCTGTAGCGTTTGAAGTCATGGAGATAGCGATCAATGCTTTTGTTAGCGGTTCTGCCATTCAATGATATCATTCTGGTCGATAAGAAGCAAGTTGAGACTCTTTATGATTGAAGCCGATATCAGTAAGCAGGCAACACACAGCATATACGTTCTTTGACGACGGGATATCATATTATTCGACAAATCGTTATCTTCTGGACCGTATGACCAGCGCGTAGATCATGAAGGTGTGGAACTTTATGCTGAAAGTTCTCTGACCTGCATTTCGTGGCCGTTTTCGTAAATTTATGAAGGTATCGCCTATTCAGAAAAGAAGCAACTTGATGCTCATTTAAGTACTATTTTTTTTCCCCTCACCTACCTTGCCTTCACAACCATGTTTTAGAATGATGGTTCAGATAAGTAAATCGTTTTTTTTTTTTCCTTCAGTACTTTATAAATAATATCCGGTACATTTTAAGCTTACCTGCCATGGTATCTCAGCAAATAAGAGATTTTAAGCTCACAGAATGAGTCTTAAATGCCGTGTCTACATGGAAACCAGTGCAAAAGCCACGTACAGGCTGTCATAAAGTAAACAAAGTGTCGCGAAGCTCGAGAATCCCGCCTCAATTCCTGGCCATGGAGTCGGGTTTCCATGGTGGCAAAGTACAAGAACACCCGTGTACTTATAGGTTCACGTTAAAAAAACATGACAGTATGCGGCCACTGATCTCCCACTGTCACAGACAACGTGCTGCATCGTTAGAATGCATGGGGTCATTTTTCGCTCGTGAAAAGTCACATTATTGAGCATACACCCCTCAAAAGCTCTACTTGGCCAGTATTCAATATATAGAGTACTAATATACCGAGAAATGCACAATTCAAAAGCACGACATTTCTTGAGCAGGACTATTTCTTTAGCTGCAATGGCATCGGGTTGCCGCACTTCGGTCATCTAGGCGAGGCCTCTCCAGACTTCTCAAGCTGTATCAGACTACAGTTGGTTTTGAAATGTCAGGTAAAATTTAACCCTTTGAGGGTTTCTGATGTACATGTACGATAGCGGTCTTCCATTTCAGTCTTTGCCGTATGGCTACAGTTTCAACCCTCCAATTAAGATTTCGTGCCATAATGACAATGCACGCTCACTGGGAGGTGCTGCCCCAACCTGGGACTTGCAAGAATCGTTCGACATTAGATCCTTGCGAGACAAACTTCTTGCGGAGATAAACAGACCTGACTGAGAGCTTCTGCGCATTGCGCATCTGCAGCAACATTCTTTTACGGTTTTGGTTTCGCTGCGTTTCACAGCGGAGGCGTGCGAAAACTGATTTTTATGTTTATTCGCACTCCTTTGCAGGGGTGACGGAAGTTGGTTTCAATCTTTTTTTTACCAGTGGCCTTACCTTGTTTATCCCCGACGCCTATGAGGCATTCTCACTCTCCTTGTTAACGAGTTTCTTTTCGAGTTCTTCAGATGCGCAGTGAAGCAGCGATATGGCCGAATACACTGGCCGTCCCTTGACACCGAAAGCGATGATTCGTTGGACTCACTCGGATTTTGCTCTGTTTACCAAATCTAATTTGGCGCTGTGCATAGACCTGTGCTTCAAGGACTGCCACACTCAGAAACACTATTGAACATTTTGCACTTCTGAGTGACGATGATACTAAAATACTGCTCCTGATTTTTTCAAAATAATTTTTTCCTGACTTATGCATTTTACACAATCAAAATCCACAATAAAAAAAAAATTGACCATTGACCATCTCGGAAAGGCTGTTTCTGAAAAAATTCGACCCTCAAAGGGTTAACTCATTTTGACTGAAGACACCTGTCACTTGTCATAATGCACCATTTCCAATTTTGCTACAAGCCTCTTATCAGTGGAATTGTTATGCTTCACAGGCATGCTCTAATACGCACCAGACTATAGTACTCTGTAATCACAATATTGAAAGTATTCCATTGCCTGCAGTATGGTCATTTGAGAATTACGAAGAAATGAAGTGAAGCACTAAACAAACAAGAATATTAGAAAATGAACTCCTGGGCGTATGCAGAGGACGCAGCGCGCCCAGTGGCAGCACAAGCTAGGTTTTGCCGTGTTCTTATTCTTTTTCTCAGTCTTATTCTATTCCTCCCTCTCATTTCCTTCCTTTCTTCTTTTATCATCTGCTTTTTCTGCTGCCTGTTCTTTTTCTTTGTCATCTGCTTCCTCTTTTCTATGCTGTCTCCTTCCTTTGAGTTTTCACCTTCATACTCATTGCTATCTACTCTTCTTCCTCTCCTTCCTCTTTTAGGGGCGAAGCTCTTTAAGGTTTGGGTCTGTCCGTCCGTTGTAGTAGCGCGTTACCTACTAGGAACACGCTACTAGGAGGGCGCGTGCCTCCCGGCGCGCGAGCTCTCTCACTCTTCCATCTGCTGTCTTGTGAGAGAGAGAGACAGAGAGAGCGAAAGGCGCGCGTTGACCATGGAAACGCTCTTTCTTCGATGAACGCGCTACCAGCTCGCAAAGAAGGAGAACGCGCCCTCACCCGCGAGAGAAAATGTTGACGCAGGCAGCATCTTCTAGCGAGTTTCTTGATTGAAAAATACCGACTGCTCGCGCTGGAGAACCGTTCACCGGCCACCCATATATATATATATATATATATATATATATATATATATATATATTGTCACCTTACAACACGACAAGAAACAGACAAGAAACGCAGGACAGCTTGTTGGAGCTCTATTCCAAAAAACGTCTTCTTCTTCTAACCCCGCTGTGCACTTGCCCCACTAGAAGGAACAAGCTAAAACCCTCATCGTCTTTGTTTTCTTCGCTGAATGCACACGTCATTGGCCTCTCCCTAAAGGAGCGTCGCCCCGATGCTAATCTAAAGATATAGCTACGTGGGAGCCGGAGTCTGGTGCACTTTCACTCGTCGACGTACGGCTTCATATGCACTACATGCACAAGTTCAGGACGGTGCTGCTGGCGTCTCGTAGAATGAGGGCTGTCGGGGACGACCTCGTAGGTGACGTCGCTAATGCGGCGCAATACACGATAAGGTCCAAAGTATCTGCGCAATAACTTCTCAGACAATCCACGTTTCCGTATGGGTGTCCAAACCCACACTCTGTCGCCGGTTTCGAATGTTACGACTCGGTGGTGAGCATTATAGCGGCCTGCATCATAATCTTGCTGCTGGTGAATCCGCAGGCGAGCGAGCTGCCTGGCTTCTTCTGCGCGTTGCGTAAATATATCGGCGTCCGTTGCAGAGTCGTCACATTCGTGTGGTAGCACCGCGTCCAGCATCGTCCGTACCTCCCGCCCGTGAACGAGGCTGAACGGAGTCATGCGTGTTGTTTCCTGCTTAGCCGTGTTGTACGCAAACGTCACGTAGGGCGAGATTTCGTCCCAATTCTTATGCGACACTGGTGGAGGTGCTGGGTACGGAAACCTGCCTGATGCTCCAGACTCCATCGAGAAGCCGCTCATCTAGCCCAGACCTATCGTCTCCGACTACAACTCCCGTGCATCGCTTCAGTCGGCGCTTGCTGGGCCTTGCTCCGGAACTCGCACCCTTACAGCAACACTCTTCGGGACATCGCCCACATCTGCCAATGGCTAACACCAGCCCGACACAGGCTCCTACGGGGATCTTTGCGCCGCTTCCATCACAGGTGATGCTTCATCAACCGCTTGTCCCCGACCGCTTTCGCGGTGGCGCGCACGAAGATGTAGAAGATTGGCTTGACCACTACGAACGAGTCGCCAAGATCAATCAGTGGTCGGCTCAAGAAAAGCTCTCCCGTGTGTATTTCGCCCTTGAGGACAGCGCCCGCACATGGTTTGAGAACCGCGAGGCCACCATATCTACATGGAATGAATTGCGAGAGCAACTTATTGACACTTTTGCAAGTATCGATCGACGGGACCGGGCCCAGCAGTTACTTGAATTGCGTATTCAAAAGCCGAATGAAAGTGTAGCAATGTTTGCTCAGGACATGGCCCGTCTGTGTCGCAGGGCTGACCCGAACATGCCGGAGGATAAGAAGTTGCGCTACCTCATGCGCGGGGTGAATGAACAATTATTCGCTGGACTTGTACGCAATGCACCAAACACCGTGGCTGATTTTATAAAGGAAGCCACAGCTATCGAACGAGCGCTCCACCAGCGTTGCCGACAGTATGATCGCTTATGCACCAGCACCCCGACCAATGCCGCCGCCATGACTGTGGACAATCAATGTTCCCTGCGTGATCTCATTAGGGAGATCGTCCGAGAAGAGTTGCAGAAACTGCACTCCGATGACGGGCGCACCCGTGGCATCAGTCGCCCAAGCAGTACGGGACGAGATCAGGCAAGCGTTCTCGACAGTGGACTATGGTCAAGAGCACCATCCCATGACCTACGCCGCCACTGCCCGGAGTCCACCAACAGTCACGCTGTACTGCCAGCCACCGATGGCGCCTCCGCTGCAACCGCATGAAGACACTCTGAGACGTCCCTCCACCATGCCGATGTCGCCATACCAACCGCCATTCGCTACGCCTTGGTCGCCACCACAGGAGGAACCTTCGGGACGCCCGCAGTTTCGAAAAACTGACGCATGGCGCACTACCAATCGCCGGCCACTCTGTTTCAACTGTGGCGTCGCCGGCCATGTTGCTCGCTATTGTTGGTACCGCGACGCATCACACCGACCACTTAGGTTCGACGCACATCGCCGCACCCAGGATGACTACATGACACGCCGAGACGATGCCGCTTTTTCAGGAGCCCCAGTAGCCCGCTCTCCCAACGTCGAGTCTATGTCGAATAACCAGACCGACTTCGGCCGCCGTTCATGCTCACCGTCTCCCGTTCCTTCGTCGTCGCCCAGTCGGCGTACTTACGCGGAGCTCCGGGGACGAAGGTCGCCTAGCCCACGCCGGGGAAACTAAAGGCGGCGACCTCTGGGGGCAAGGTTGCAGGCCAGCCGCAAGACGACAAAAAGCCCCCCATTCTGCCGCTTCAAGACGGCGCGACGCCGACAAACCATACCTCAGACGAAATTGTGAGCGCTGACCTTACTGTCTTTGTTGATGGCCAGCAAGTAACAGCCTTGGTGGACACAGGTGCCGATTTTTCCATAATGAGTCAAAACCTCGCCATTCGTCTCAAGAAAGTGAAAACGCCGTGGACGGGACCCCTTATAAGGACTGCAGGCGGCCAGTTATTGATGCCTGTTGGAAGATGTACAGCGAGAATCGGCATAGCAGATTCTTCTTTCGTGGCCACATTTGTAGTCTTTTCGACGTGTTGTAAAGACTTAATTATAGGGCTGGACTTTCTAAGAGAGCATGGTGCGGTCATCAGCATTCAAGACCGTGTGGTGTCATTTCAACAAAGCCCCGATTTCAACGATTACTTATCACCGCAACACAACTCGTTGCGCCTGAGTGATGATGACGTGGTCGTACCACCGATGTCATGCGCACTTGTTTCCGTGATGTGTGACGTACCATTTGATGGTGAAGGCGTGGCAGACCAAATATGCTCGCTGCTGTTTACTCGCGGCATTTCAGTTGCGCGAGGCATCGTCAGTGTCACTGCTGGGCGGACAAATTTATTATTAACTAATTTTAGTGCTGAGCGCCGGCGCCTTCCAAAAGGCACGGCAGTCGCTTACCTTGATGATATCGCAGATGTTGGAGAAGCCTCCTTATCGGTACTTGACGAAGCACCCAAACCAAGTTCAGTACCCGTTCTGGACGTCAGCAACACACTGCCACAGGACGAGCGGAAGAGGCTTCTCGAGCTGCTAGCGGAGTTCCAGGACTGCTTCGCATTGGCATCCAAAGTCGGCCGGACGCCCCTGACCCAACACAGAACAATTACCGAGGATACAGCGAGACCAATTCAGCAGAACCCTTATCGTGTGGCTGCGAAAGAACGTGAGGCGATACAACAGCAAGTAGCTAAAATGCTTGAGGATGACGTGATCCAGCCTTCAAAAAGCCCCTGGTCATCGCCTGTAGTTCTGGTCAAAAAGAAGGACGGCAGCCTGCGCTTTTGTGTTGATTATCGAAAGCTTAATCAGGTGACCAAGAAAGATGTGTATCCGCTCCCTCGTATCGATGACTCACTCGATAGACTTCGAAATGCCCGTTACTTCTCTTCAATGGATTTGAAGAGCGGATACTGGCAAATTGAGGTGGACCCGAGAGACCGCGAAAAGACCGCTTTCGTGACACCGGATGGACTATACGAATTTAAGGTCGTCCCCTTCGGTTTATACCCAGCACCTCCACCAGTGTCGCGTTACAACACGACAAGAAACAGACAAGAAACGCAGGACAGCTTGTTGGAGCTCTATTCCAAAAAACATCTTCTTCTTCTAACCCCGCTGTGCACTTGCCCCACTAGAAGGAACAAGCTAAAACCCTCGTCTTTGTTTTCTTCGCTGAATGCACGCGTCAATATATAGGCACTGGATCTTGACTTGCAATGAAGTGCCGGTGGGAGATTTCACTTGTGCGTAGTTGAACCATGAGGATTCGTAGCGTGCGTGTTAACTAAATTAATCCGGAACCCGGCACGATCTACGCTGAAACTCCTGAGCTTCGCCCACTCATCATCATTCACTCCGTGGATGTGCGTGGAATTTTTTCTTTGTTGGCATCTTCTGTGCTTTGTTCCTCTTCATTATCTTTCTTCTTTTTTTCCCACCTGCTCCCCTCTTTTTGATCATCACTGTCGATGAAACTACAGCTAGTGATTGACAAATATTTCTTCGCCCCCCCCCCCCCCCCCTGAAAAAGCACTCCTACCATATCAGAACCATGACTGCCCAACGAAATGGTAACAGTCAGAGGGGCGTAGTGGAACTGCTCATATGGAGTTGGGTTCAAATCTACGCAGGCATAGAGTTTTGTTCTCACTGAAGCTGACAATGGTTTTGGGCACCGGTGGTGATAGACACCATCGCCTCCAATTTCAGCCAGCCCATAATGGCTTGTGCTGCGAAAAACAAATGCGTGTGCCTGTGTTCTGCTTCTACTTATGCACTTGTTCCTTCAGTGCTCCCAAACATTATTGAAAGGTCAACCAATAACCCCACACTGCCACACTTGCCAGCTGTTATAGCAGTGCAATTATTAGCAGCCGTTCCAAAAGAATGCCGGAGACCTAATAAACGGCCATGTACAGTGTCCACAGCATGTGACACAATAATTTTTTGTCATTACTTTGGCCTTCCTGAAAGTTGCATTCACGTTAACGTGTAACGTATCAACATGCTGATATATTAGCCCATGTCATTTAGAGCTGCTTGTGCATTTTGCCTTGTGTAGTCACATGGTGTGATGTTTTGCCAGTTTTTCTGTTCTACAACAGAGCTAATTGCTAAGAAAAATTCAATAAGCTAGACTTCCATTAATTTCTTTTTTCAGTCATTTAATTATAATCAACAATCCTGGCCCACAACCATAATTTCAATGGGCCACAAATTTTGTAATATTTTAATCCTGAAGTGGTCCTCATCAGATAATTTAAACTTGACTGATCAGCATGCAGGCACTTGACCCCAATGGCTAACACCAATCTGACTGCAGCCTATGTTTTAGTAACTATATATACAGAAACAATAGTATCTGGCATCAACAATAGTGATTTTTCCACCTGCCTTAGGCAGATTTCAATGTTAAAACAGTAGCTTGCAATGAATTATTATGGTACGTAGGCACAGTGATCAGCAGATGATAAGGTCCACCTTTGTTTCTAAAAAAAGTTTGACAACCCCTAAAGCATATTTTTATGAGACGAAAATGCGAAAGCGTTTCTTTTGGCTAGATTGTTGTTGCAGAGGGGTGCTGCAAACTGGTGTTGCCGAGTTGTGCAGCACAGAATGAGGCAATGTGGGAGGCCGGATTGTGTTTATTTACAAGATTTGATGCCATCAAAGTGGTGTCGACACTTCATATGTCCTCTTCTAATTTGTCACCCAGGCAGTATATGCAGATATGCTGGAGGCATATCGAAGTAGTATGATTGCCGCGGCATTGTGGGTGGCGTCATCAGACACGTCACCAGTGTTGTCACCCTCTTATCATTCCGGTGACAGCGTACTTGGGCCAGGGTACATAAACACTACCATGGCCTTGTTATCCGAGTAGTAGAGTAGGTGGAGACATACATCACATCTTGCACAATGTATGGGTCGTTGGTGAATGCGAGATTGATACATGTACAGTCAATAGCAAAAGTTTGTGGGATCCAAAACTTCGGAAAAATCTATACTGCCACTAAGCCTCTGAACATAGCCTCAAATTAAATGTTACAGCCTGTACATCGCAAAAGCATCTAACCACTGCAACTTTTAAACTGAGGCTATGTTGCGAAGCTAAGCAGTAATACAGGTTTTTCCAAAGTTTCGGATCCCGTAAACTTTTGGTGTTGTCTGTACATCCTGACGTCGTGATGACCCTCAGTGGGCATCTTCAATTTAAGATTGAACTCGGCACACATGGCGGTGAAGAACGATGGACTAGCTGGCGCGTTCACAAGCCGAGTGTTGCTACAGTGACGCCATGCAGCTGGGTGTATGCATTCGCTGACCCAGTGAAGAAACGCAGCGACGCAGCCGCACGCCGCTGCAGGTAGCTGCAGTGAAGCGGAGCATGCGCTGACTGCCGCTGCGGTGAGTGTTGGCGCCAGTGGCACTTCCGGTGGAAGAGGTCATGTCCTTTCTGGGCACGGTTTTTGTGGACGGCAGCTGGGCGTGCGCTATGGCCAACCTAGCCAAGAAATGCTTTCCCATTAAAAATCCTGCGGATCCCACGCACTGTGGGGATCGGTGTCATGCGAAGCAGACAGCGACAAAATTGCCTATGGGGGTCATGTGGTATTCAGCGAAGTGTTACCAATAAGATGAACATCTTTGTGCAACGTGCATGAGTAGGTGTATGCTAAACATGAGCTAACCAGGACTCTTGATAGCACCATGGCGACTCAACTGTAGCTCATGGTGCCATGTAATGTTCACACTGATGTTAGTGCACAGCGTAGATGCCTGTTTTGTCGACGAGAAATGGACGCTATGGCACAAGTATGCGCGTATCATGAGCGTAGTTTGTCAATCTATTCCTAAGGGACTGAACTAAGTTGGACAAAAGCATGCTGAGTACTAGCAAACCTGTGTATCCCGTTAAGGCTGAAATGGTGCAATGGCACTTAAAACAAACTCCAAACAAGGTACTTGGCCGTGGAGCCCAGCCTCCAAGCCAGTGTGTTAAAACTTGCATGCCGCATGTGGTGTTTGTGCATGTGTGCGGTGTATGTGCAGTATGGATGGGCCCTTCTCTCCTCCTTCAGAAGCTCACCCCTTCCTTGCCACCGACGAACCTGCAACTGCAAGGCACCAGCGTGTCTGCTGAATGGAGGACATGCTTCGACAGGCATGCGTCATGAAGGACTTCGGGCATGTTTCATGAAAGGGGTAAAATAGGAGAAAGGACATGCTGCCCAGCAGTCGGTACTCGGCAGTCGCCTTTGCTCTAGTGCGTGGCTGTACACACGTATGTACTGTTCTTTTGAGTGTCTTGCTCAACCGTAGCATGTATTAAACGTTTCGTTGTTTGTTCTTTACATCGCCTCATCTTCCTCGCTGGCCCTCTTCGATGGTCAACCTGGTTCGAGCTTCATGCAGTTGCTGCTGAAGGTTCACCACACCACGCTACCCTAACAATCCTTTGTTATATTGCTTAGAAGCGCAAGTGGCGTTACACAAGCACTGTCATCAAATCTGCTGGTGCATTAGATTTATTTACCATATTTACCGTATGGGAAGAGCCGTCATAGCGCAGTAGTAGCGTGCTTGCTTGGCCCCTCGGTGGCCCAGGTTCGATACTCACCTTCAGAGATTACAGCGCATTCTTGTGTGTCTGTTATGCATACACTACATCACAATATCCATGCTATGATCCACAAATGGCATGCCTTTCTTGTTTTTAAGTGTGTGCTAATAATATGCTAAACGTCTATTTCAGTTGGCTCGAGATTGACATGGGCTGTATAAATTCAAATACCTATGGTGGTAGGTATGTAGGTACCTACCTACCACCACAGGTAGGTAGGTATGGTCAAAGTTGCTCAAGTTTGCAAAGAAATGCTTCACATTTGAAAATTGGTCTGTAAAGAGGCTGTACATAACACCAAATACAAGAACGAAACCACATAAATGATATTACCTATGATGACAATGGACATTTTGCGTTAAATAAATTCTGTACATAGGTTTGATACTTATGACTGCCAGACTCCATGACATGATAGTTCCTTTTTGTCATACAATTGGGTGTGTGTTAGATATACTAGCACACATTTTCTCCCATTGGCCTACATAAACTTGGTTATGTTAAGTCAAGGCTGCATTAGAATTACATAAATGCTGCCAAATGAGAATGGTATGTCTGGTCATTTTTTTAAATTCTTAAAATATGGTGCAATGGATACTTTAACTCCACAGGGCCCTTCAATACTCAGTTAATGGAAGCCAAATGTATATGTTTGAGAGCCACGGTCCAACCCAATGCAGGAGATCCAACCCAATGCAAGGAGCCTGAAGCACCAAAGTGCATCACTCTCTGGGCATCGCTACATAACTTTGTTCATGACAATAAATACTTATAGACCCACTCTACCAGCCTACGTCACGAAGATGCAAAGGCACTGTCGTCGGTCATTTTAGTTTTACTATGGTCCTAAGAATATTTGCTTGTCTGCCCTCTCCACTGCTGGCAATTGGAGCGCTGTAGCAGATACCCCTTGCGTATACAAGTGCGCTGCAGGCAGGCTGGTGCAGGTAGGTGGGTTTACCGGTGGGTTCTACCGTTCACAACCGTGCTGAACGGTCTTCCTTTCATGTTGGAGGCCCGCAATGTTTTGTTTCACGGCGAATGTTAACATTTTGTACTTATGAGAATTCTCGAGTGCAAGCCAAAGGAACGGGGTGATGTATGTCGTCACCCAATGCCTGGCGATGAACACCTTCCCTCAATACGTCCGCTTTTTTTATGGCTATGTGTTCACGAACGAAATTCTGTTTATTTTATGTGCACGTATGCTTAGAATTTTAATTGGTTCCTTAGAGAGAAGATTTTGCAGTGTAAGCAGCTGTGTGCTCATTGCAATGGCCTATATTGATGGCAAGATTTTCCGTCACACTTATAGTGAGAAAAAAGAGAGAGAGCGAAAGACTCCGTTTTCCATATAATCAAATGTGGAAATTTTCATTGCTAGTTTTATAGGCGAGTTCTTTACAGAGAGCCATGCTGGTTTTCACTTTACATTTGTTTCCAGTTTTATAACACAACACAGGAGAATACAGCATTAATTGCTATACACAAAACCAAGACACTGGTAAACGCGCCAACACTTAGTGTCAGAGGCTGATTAAGATTGTCATTTCATTTTTTGCATGGTAATCAGGGGCTCTGCCCAAGCTGTCCATGGTGATCTACATTTATTTGTTTTGTGTTTAGAACAGATGAATGATTCAGAGCACACCATACTCTGCTATGGGCGAGTTCTGCAGGGCCGTCCTGTGCAGCTCAACTTATGACTACTTCACGGAGGAAGAAATGTTTAGGAGGTGAAACTCCCGCTAGAACGGGCGTTGGCGGGCGTCCAGATAACGTCACAAAAAATACAAAGAAAACATGCGCCGACGGAGGCACTTCGATTGGCGGCGTCTGGCGGCGCGAACCCGCAGCTGCTAAATATAGAAAAGGAAGCACTACCGGCCGGGCGAGCACGCCCACGCGCGTTCCCTCTAGCAGCGTTTGTGAGGAGCGTTTGTGAGCAGCGTTTGTGAGGCATGTATGCGTTCGGTGCAAGCCAGCAGCGCATAACTAGTCATTAAATATCATCACGTGGCTGTGAAACCAAACAGCACCACGTACAAACAAAAGCAACAGATTATGTTACTGTAGCGATCATTGAAAGCGACGGATTACTTTTTTTTTCTTCTTCAACGGTGCTGAAATATTAAAAGCGTGGTACTAAATTATCGCGGGCCACGGAGCCTCTTCCTCCGCGTCTGAAAAAGTTCGCGTAACTGCTATCAGTAGGAACAGCCATAGCCCGCGATGACGGAGCGAGAAACTAGTGCGGCCGAACGTGCTCCGTGTCCACGCTCCGTGACTGCGGCGGAACAGGAGCGCGCGCGCGCGCCCGGTTCCTTCGGAAACAAAAACGGGGGCATTTCGCATTTTTGCCGCCAGATGCCGCCAGCATGAAGTGGCTCTCCGGCAATGTGACGTTATCTGGTCGCCTCAAGGAGCGCAGTTGCGCCTCCTAAATGTTTCTTCCTCCGTGGACTACTTGGAATTAACAAGCCATACTTTTCAGAAAGCACATTATTCCAGGACTCTTGCCTAGGTCGTAGGAGCCATCTGTGAGTGCCCTATACTGTGCACACTGCTTAGCAATGTTACACTATATGGCTCTTCATCCTCATCGTGTACTGTCAGGTACCTGAAAGCATGCGGACACAAAAGCATTTTTGTTTAATCATGGTGGGAACCCTATGGCAAATGGAACTCGCGCCTTTCGAAAAATATCCTTACTAAGGCACCTCGCATGGAATTTCCACTAACTCACTTCTACCACAGTCTTGAAACTCTGCTCAATGAAGCACAGCTCAAAGTATACAATGCTTGCTTCATCAAATTCCTTGTCACCGTGATTTATGTTGTGGGTCCACTGCTGCAACCCTTCAATCTCTTTAGGTGCACGAAACAGCGAATATTCCGTTGTGCACGATCTGTACCCGCTGTCACATGTACCCGCTGGCATGTGAAACAAGTATCATCACATTTTGCTCATTGCCATGGAGGCATGACGAATTTTTCAAACTAACACACACCCAGAAGGCGCAAAAACTTCCAAGAAATGAGTGCGTATCGTGGGATCATATGGGACAGAATCCACGTCGCATGCAATGTTGCATCTTCAGTCGCAGTCCCCAAAAAGAGAACATAACAAATGCACGTAAAGCACATGATCACAAAGCATGACGACGGCAGATGCTGTGCTGCTTCTCCCATCGCTCCGACTGATTACAGCGCCCTCCTCGCACGTATGAACCACGCCGACACGGCCTTGCATGGAGATGCAGTGAAGATGGCAGACTAGCGAGCAAGGCATCCGCCGTTGTGCCTGCCATAGCCGCCGCAGTGCTTTCGCTGGTGTGGGTGCTGCTCACCGCAGTGCAACAAAGGAAAAAAAAAGAAACGGTAAACCAATGCGCTGTGTTGCGGTTGGTTGTGCTGCAACGAACAAGACATGTGCAATAATAGGTTTTTATTGATTTATCGTTACAATCTGTAACGCCGGCTCATCAGCTGTGCCAAATATTTCGTCATAGCTAAGCTTGCGTGTTATTTAGCAGTTAACATGGCCTGTTTCATCTGAGAGAAATATTGTGACTTAGACGCAAGGGTGACGAAATGATTATTTACAGTGTTGGCAGAACCGACGAGATGGCTGAAAGCACACACATGCGCAAGCGTTTCAAGAACACTCGTCGTCGTTCTCACTTCGTAGGGCTCCGCACTTGTCCCCACTGTAATGCTTCGTAACATCACTCTCTCACGGCAGAAGCACTGTCACGGCACTTGTGAGGACGATGAGAAACTAGCAGAAGAGTATGGCTTGAGTTGTGAAACATGAACAATGTCGGTCTGCTGCGAGGAGGTCAAAGAGGCAGGGGCGAGTGGTGCTATCTCGTAGTTGACATCACTAAGCTGGCGCAGAACTTTGTAGGGCCTGGAATAACGGGAGAGTAGCTTTTCGGACAACCCTACGTGGCGGCGTGGTGACCAGAGGAGAACGAGAGAGCCCGGCATTTAACTGCACACTCCTATGCTGGCTGTCGTAACGAGCTTATTGCTGTTCTTGTGACGAGGAAAGGCAATTGTGGGCAAGTTGATGAGTGGCACGGGCTTGAGTAATGGCGCCGCTGCTGTACTGTCAACAACAGTGCAGCTGAAGGAAGGAGTGTGTCGAATGTTAACTTTGGGTGCCTGCCAAATAGTAAGTAAAACGGTGAAAAACCAGTAGTATCATGTCGTGACAAATTGTACGCAAAGGTAATGAATGGGAGTGCTTTGTCCCAGTCGCGGTGGTCAGGTGAAACGTACATTGATAACATCTGAGTGAGCGTTCGGTTGAGGCGCTCGGTCAATCCATTCGTCTGCGGATGATAAGCGCTGGCAAGCTGGTGTTCAGTGGAGCACGCACGGAGGATGTCATCGACGACATGTGAGAGAAAATATCTCCCGCGATCGGTAAGTAGCTGCCGAGGAGCGCCATGCTGAAGAATGATGTCATACAAGAGAAAGTCGGTGACATCAGTGGAAGAACTTGTTGGCAATGTCCGGGTAATGGCAAAGCGGGTGGCATAATCTGTTGTGACGGCAACCCATTTGTTTCCTGAAATGGACGTAGGAAAGGGGTCCAGGCCAACACGTGAGAACGGTTCTAGAGGTATGTCGATAGGATGTAGGAGGCCGGACGGAAGGGCAGAAGGGCGCTTGCGGCGTTGGCACTGGTCACGAGCAGCGACATAACATATCACAGAGCGATATATGCCAGGCCAGAAAAAACGACGCCGCACGCGATCGTACGTGCGGGAGACACCTAGGTGGCCAGCTGTGGGTACGTCGTGAAGCTGGTGAAGAACAGTGGATCGTAGATGTTGAGGTAAGACAAGCAGAAGTTCAGGGCCATTGGGGCTGAAGCTATGACGATACAGGATGTTGTTGTGTAATTTGAACAGGCGAAGAGAAGGGTCTGGTGCTGAAGACGTTAGACTGTCGATGATGGATCGTAACGAGGAGTCTCATTGCTGTTCGCTGCGGATGTCGCCCAAAGCACAAATGGAGAGTACGCAGGTGTCTGAGTCAGGGTCAACGACGTCAGGAGCATCAAATGGGTGACGTGATAAACAGTCTGCATCTTGGTGCAGGCGTCCTGACTTGTGATGCACAGTAAACGAGTATTCCTGGAGTCGAAGTGCCCATCGAGCGAGACGGCCAGACGAGTGACGAGAGCCAGCAAAGGGCGTGGTGGTCGGTAACGACGGAAAATGTGCGACCATACAAATAAAGTCTAAATTTGGTCACTGCCCAAACCAAAGCCAGGCATTCACGCTCAGTTATTGAGAACTTCTGTTCCAAGGTCGAAAGAAGACGGCTGGCATAGGCGATTACTCTGTCCTTACCGTGCTGTTTTTGGCCAAGGACAGCGCCTATTCCATGGCCACTGGCATCAGTTCGAAGTTCTGTGAGCGACGAGGGATCGAAATGGGCCAGTATTGGTGGTGTAGTGAGCAAATGGATGAGGGCAGAAAAAGAGTCTGCCTGCTCTAGGCCCCATACGAAGGGAACGTCCTTTTCCAAAAGATCAGTAAGCGGTCGGGCTATGTCTGCGAAGTTTCGAACAAAGCGACGGAAGTATGAACATAGCCCTACAAAACTTCGGACGTCCTTGGTTGAGCATGGCACAGGAAATTCCTTCACAGCCCGCACCTTATCGGGATCCGGTTGAACACCCGCAGGACTCACAAGGTGTCCAAGTATAGTGATCTGGCACCGTCCGAAACGACACTTGGTGGAGTTGAGCTGGAGACCAGCTCTGTGAAAGACATCAAAAACAGCCGACAGACGTAGGAGGTGGCTGTCAAACGTAGGTGAGTAGACGATGATGTCTAGGTAGCACAAACAGATGGACCACTTATATCCTCGGAGCAAGGAGTCCATCATGCGTTCCAAAGTTGCTGGGGCGTTACAAAGTACTAACGGCATGATCTTGAACTGGTAAAGACCATCGGGCGTGACGAATGCAGTTTTCTCGCGGTCCATGGGGTCGACTGAGATTCGCCAATAGCCGGACCGCAGGTCGATGGATGAAAAGTACTGGGCTCTGTGAAGGCAATCGAAGGCGTCATCGATGTGAGGTAACGGATAGACGTCTTTATGGGTCACTTTGTTTAAACTGCGATAATCGACGCAGAAGCGCCATGTGCCATCCTTCTTTTTAACAAGGACAACCGGGGAGGCCCACGGACTAGATGAAGGCTCTATGACGTCTTTAGCAAGCATTTTATCGACTTCACCCTGGATGACTTGACGTTCTTCTTAAGAGACGCGGTAAGGACGTCGGCGTACAGGATGTGCGTCACCAGTGTGGATGCGGTGAGCTACAACAGATGTTTGGCCTAGAGAGCGGCCATCAAAGTCAATGATGTCACGATAGGACACAAGCACGTGATGGAGATCAGTAGCTTGCGTTGGGGTGAGATCAGGAGCGATCATTTTGGAAATGCCGTCGACTGGCGAACGAGCGACGGTGTTGTCATCCGGGGAACGTAACATCAGCGTCCAAAATCGCAACCTCGCAATTCTCCAGCGCAGAGATGGTGGCCAACGCTATGCCTTGCAAAATAACTTGAGTCAGCAGACTCATGTTGAGTATGGGAACAATCGCTCGATTGTTAGTCACGGGAACAATGGTGTGCGCAATGGCGACGTCGCGGTCCAACAGTACGTCCACAACAGGCGACAACAGGTAGTCACCATCGGTAATGTCGCGTGAGGAAGTCAAACTGACGTTTTTAGCGGCTTGAGGTGGCAAACGGACGTGATGGCGAGAGCACAAACGCGGAGGTAGGTTGGCAGGAAGGTCAGAAAGCTGTGGCAACTCAAGCTGAAGAGCGCCGGTTGAACAATCAATGAGCGCAGAGTGAGCAGACAGAAAATCAAAGCCGAGGATCAGATCATGGGGGCACTGCTATATGACGGCAAATTCTACAGAAGTAGGACGACCAGCAATACAAACACGGGCGGGACACATCCCAAGAACAGCAGGAGTACCTCCATCAGCGACACGGAGTGTGCGGGAAGAGGCAGGCGTGAGCACTTTATGCAAGCGGCAACGAAGGTTGGCACTCATTACGGAAATTTGCGCTCCAGTATCTATAAGGGCAGAAACAGTCACACCATCTACAACAACTTCTAACAAGCTTCGGCTAATCGGCAGCGTGAAGAAAGGATTTGTGGAGGAAGTCGTCAATGCAGCGTCACCTCCCGGCGCTGCACTGTTTAGTTTTCCGGATAAGCGGTAGCGAGGTTAAACGGGGATGACGGTCGGCGACCCTGCGGCGATCGAGACGACTGGCGACGGCCTGGGGGCGAGCGCGACCAGTGACCACGTGGCGATGGTGAGCGGCTGTTTAGGCTTCTGTAGGAATCAGGATTAGACGACTGGGCAGGAGGCGCAGAGCGGTAGCCGGCCTGTCGGTAGTCGTCCTGTCGGTAGTAAGGAGCGTACGAAGCCCGAGGCGGCGAGGACAAGCGGGTGTTGCAATAACGGGCTACATGGCCGGTACGACGACAACGGAAGCAAATTGGTCGGTTGTCAGTGGTTCGCCACACGGCAGGGTCGCGATACTGTGTAGGAAACTGCTGCTCGTAATAGGACGACTGCTGACGTCACGATGTCGGCTGTGGACTGGCTACGGCGCACACAGATTGAATGCCTACGTTTGCCAGTTCCTGCCGGACAACGGCTTGAACGATCGCAGTGGTGATAGCCGTCGAAGCGCCAGAACCGGCATGAGCTGGAGCAGGGGCCATGGCTTCAAGTTCATAGCGCACAACCTGAGTCACCTGGTCCAACGAAACTGAAGCTTGCCGTTGTGTCCTAGTGCATTCCTCGCAGGAGGAAGTTGCAGCCTTATTGGGAAGCCTGGCGAACATGGTGTTAATGCGCCGACTTTTAGCCTGCTCAAAGCGTCGACACTCTTTGATGACGGCGTCTACGGTCAAGTAGTTCTTACACATTAAAAGGTTAAAGGCGTCGTCTACAATCCCCTTATGGATGTGGCCAACTTTGGCGGTCTCCGGCATCTCGGCGTCGGCCTTACAACGCAGTGCTAACACGTCTTCTATATCTGAGATGTAAGACTCCGTAGACATTTGCGCACGAGACGCAAGAGCTTTCATGGCTGCTAACCTACACCCGATGGACTTCCCGAACAAGTCTAGCATCTTTTCTTTGCAGATGTCCCAGCTTCCGAGTTTGGCTTGGTGGTTCTCAAACCACACTTTCGCAGTTCCTTTGAGGTAAAAAATCAGATTGGCCAGCATGAGAGTAGGGCCCCATCGGTTGAGCGTACCCACGCATTCGCAATCTGCCACCCAGTCCTCGACGTCCACTTCATCAGAACCACCAGAACCGCTGAACGTGCTAGCATCCCGGGGATGCATAAGTACGAGCGTTGAAGCCACGGGGACGGATTCAGGCGCTGTTTCTTCCGCCATGGTAGAGGGACCCTCTAAACGATGACCGCTGCGAAGTTCCATTGCGAAGCGTGTCGTACCCAGCACCTTCCACCAAATGTGACGGAGACGCAAGGGTGATGAAATGATTATTTACAGTGTTGGCGGAACCGACAAGATGGCTGAAGGCACACACACGCGCAAGCGTTTCAAGAACACTCGTCGTCATTCTCACTTCGTAGGGCTCCGCACTTGTCCCCACTGTAATGCTTCTCAACAATATCATTGCCATAGCTCTGTCAAGTGTAATGCTCGACATGAAGTTTCCTGGCATAAACAAAGTGTGGGCACAGAGTAATGATGCACGCTTGCCGCAAAGCGCACATCACATTAGTGTAGCATGCTGTCATATTTGCAGAATTAATCGCAGTCACCGTGTTTTACTGAAGTGAGGAAGTTCTAGATGCATACGACGAATTTTTAGTCACTCGACTTAAATATGTGACAGCTTAAGCCCCGTAGCCATGTGCGAAAAGCCGGTAACAGCGATGCTTTTGCAAATCGCTTGTGGCTGCAATAGCATACATAAGTCTCTCGGGCAGTGCTGTACTGGTTGGGACGCGCTATATATTTTTTCGATTGTTGGACTGCACGAACGAACCACGCACTTGAAACTTGCGACGTCGTTGCAAGACTTTACGCCTTCACAATCGCAACTAAGCGTACGGGCAGAGCCGCGAGCCGTGGTTATGTGCACCTTGCTGGCAGTTATTCAAGAGGCTTCTCCTAGGTACGTCATTGTTTTTTTTCCTCTGCATTATCACAGCCGTATTTACATAGATGATAACGTCACCAATATCCCTCTTTTCATATGCTTGAGTAAATAATCAACGTTTGTTTGTGCGCAAGGATTTCGTGTGATTAGAGGCTTCAGTTCGAAAGACTATTTTAAATTGGGGCATTTTCAAACACACCTCGCTGTTGGTTCATCCTTGCACTGGTTACCAAATTAAAACTTATGCATGAAGCGACACCGACATGATAGCTCACGATCATTCACATCCGTGGTGGCAAGATGCTTGTCATTTCAATCAGTTTCTCACACCTTGTTATAGATGGGTGTCAATGTATTCTTTTCTACGCTCATTGGATACTTCCTACAGAGCTACTGCAACTTCATCTCACGCGGCTACCCCTTGCGAACTGTTGTAAACACACCGTTGGTGCTCCAACGCCTGGTGCTCAGAGGCAGCTTTCGCACATGCTGTGCTGGTGGTGGTGGCGTGACCATGCAGGGCCGCAGAGCCATGGGCAGAGCCTCAGTACTGCGACGTCGCTACATGCCCTGGTTATATCACCGGTGCCTACCACTGTTTACCAACATGTAATAGGTCTTTATGCCTTAGTTAATATTTCCTTTTTAATGGCTGCATGGTATAAAGTTGTATTAACGTTTTTGTTTTAGTAATTTTAATTTTCTTCCAGTTCTACTTTCGCTTTTTTGATGCCTGAAGAAAATTTTCAAGGAGCATCTAGTGAACTTACCTCGTTCACTTCAGAACTGGGACACTACATCAAATCTGTTGCCAAGGTTCAGTTATGCATGCAAGCTTAAAGCGAGCGCATGCGCACGCGCGCACGCTCGTACACACACACACACACACATTATGGAGCGCTATGCAGCGTTGAAATGAGCCCATATTTTATATGCACTGTGAGGAAGACAGCACTGCCCGGGCTGCGGCGCTGGATCCGAGTGGTAGAGCAACAAGGAAGAGAAAGACGAAGGGCAGAATAGAACAGCCGGCCTGCAGCTAAGGCGCTGTGTCTACGTCTCTTTATTACAGCACCTATGAATGCAATCACTATTGTTACACGTACCTGTAATTTTACTAGTGTTTTGGCTTTTTAAGCAAATGCCTCATTAAATATTATACTAACATTATCAGCTGCATACAGTGAAACCCCGATTATATGATATTCTCGGGACTGTGAAAAAGCATCGTAAAATGTGGGCGTCGAACAGGAAAACCCAAACAGAAAATTTCATGCCTTTGAGTGCGCCGGAATCCACTGGTGTGATTCCCTACAGCTGTAGCGAAAGACTGCACACACTTAAGAGGGGACGCAGCCTTTGAATGTCGAAAAATCGCCAAAAATACGCTTTTCGGAAAACCGCATATTTGCACTGTATGTGTTATAAACTACCTCTCCTGTAATTTTCAGTGCCTAATTCTTCTTTAACTACTTCATATCGAATATATTACGAGCAGTGGCAGATACTGTGCCACCCAAACACGCTTCGAAACAGCACAGCTTCAAGTGAGCGCCGTTCATGCGCCATTCAACGGACCGGCGCCTTTTCATTTTGTTTTATTCTTGAATTCCTGTGATTTTTTCCACTGACATCGGCGGGAGCGGCGGTGGCGTGGTGGAAGCATGGTTTGCACATAGTTGGGGGGCTCGTGGGGGCATTCAAGTATCCTGCACTTGGATACGAAGCTGCAATTGGGCCAAGCGCGCACTCCTTGAGAGTGGGGGAACGTGCGACCGCCACACTGGCTGCTGCGCATGACGACGCGGTGGCCTTCTCCGACAGGTGCTCTGTGCGTCATCTGCTACGGTTAGGGTTAGCGCCTCGATGCCTGCCTTTGTGTGCCGCTTCGCTTTTCGTTATCGCAGGAGAGAGATCGCAGGACAGCGGGAGAGAGATGGTTGGTTGGAAAGGGTGAAAAGAATGGGGAAGACCACAACCGCAACCGCGTCACTCTATGCCGCCACTCGTGGTGCCGCGGCGGCCACTGTTGGGATGGCCAGGGGAAGACGAATGAACGGCAGCGGAAAGCTGAAACGAACCGGTTTCCCGAGCGCTCGGGATGCGGAAGGGTGATGCTCCTGAAATAGCTGGTGCGACAAAAGAAGCCCGCGGCATTTCCTTTTTCTTCACCCTCACCCCGCTTCGCGTGGTTCGGCGTAGGATCGCATTGTATAATTGAGGTTTTTAATGCATTTTGTCTATGGGGCTTTCGTCGGGACGGCACTAATCCATCGTAAAATGCAGGTCGTCATAAAATCAGGGGATGTAAAACCAGGCTTCCACTGTATCAGTACTTGGTTTTGTTGTGGTATTAGTTTTTGTGGTGAAGGCTGTACGTCAAATACAGTTAAAAAGACCATCTACCATCCTTCATCAGTCTCCCGTTTTTTGGCTTAATAGAAAGCGTACCTTTCGAAGTGTCCCAGCGTGCAGCAGTTTCTCCAGAAACCGAGTAGAAATTATTAAAACAGGAATTTTCATCTACAAAGTCGCTCCTTTGCTACGTGTGCAGACACTGACAACAATGGTACTGGGAGCGATGCTTGGTCGCCTCCCTGGCAACCCTCTCGGGCGTGGGAGGCTTCTTCTTAACAGGAGCCGGTTCCAAGGACGATGTTGAAGAGGTGATAAGGAGGAGAGGCGAGGGAAAGTTGGAACGCTGAGGTGCGCCTTGGACATGCAGCGCCGCATGCATGACAAGCACAGTATTACATGCCTGTACAGGCCGACAAATTCGAAGGCAGCACCACCTGCGCCACCCCAAAAGACACGAAAACAAAATAAAACAAAACCGAATCATCGCTGCAGGCTATAAAAATGTGTCTCATAGGGTGAAGTACGCTTGTAAGGCATACATAATTGCTTTTTACCAGAATATGCGTGCCTGTGTGGGTTTGTTCTTGTACACTTGGAAATTGACAAATTTGCTATTGGGTGTCACTAGCGGTATCTTTTGCACCATTTTCAGAGCAAAATTAACAACATAATTCCTTTTCTATGGGGTAAAAGCATGCTCGTTCCCGCAAATGTGACACACGATCTGTCCATTTTTGCCAGAATCTAAAAAATATTTCCAAGCGGTAGACAGTCCCTTTGAACCTTGATATAACTAACTTTAATATAAGAAAATTCTCGATATAACAAAGTGTTTCATTTTTAAAACGTGACGTCTACAGACCACCATGCATTTTTTACCTTTATATAACGAAGTGCATTCCTCCGCAATTTCAATATAACAAAATTTCATGGTCAAGCCAATAAATTGGAACTTCTGCTGGTGCCAGTGGTAAAATAGACAGGCAAGTTGCACACGGCTTTTGCGAACGTATTTTCAAATTGTGTGCCGTGCCCGCCGACGCACAGCAGCCGGTTAGGGTGGCAAGACTGAACCTGAATGCTTGCCTCCTCAGCATCAGGGCGGGGCGAGCTGGAGATCATGCATGCGAACAGCCCTACTACAGTTTCACACATTGTATTTCGCACATTGCGCACTCAACAAACAGCCTGGCTCTGTATTTTGTGTCACCCATGCCATGCCTCGATCAGCGGCCGATTTGGCGTTTTTGTTAACGCCGAGTGTCAAGTGACAAGCATGTGTAGCTGTAGAAGCAGTACTACTTAACGCAGCAGGCTCCCACTTATCTTGCAAGACATCGCGATCGTACGGATTTACCAACAAGGCTTTTATCTTGCTAGCAATCATGACAGGCGAGAAAAAAAGGTGTCGATGTTACTTCTCAATATCACATGATTTTCATCATTCTTAATGTAATATAAGCAATTTTTAGACTTTCTGACAAACAATATAAATTCCCTGCCATAGCAATTGGAAATAACAGGTGCTTTTACCACAGTTAATGCAGTTTCGGCACAATGCCGTACTGCAGGGTTTGGTCTTTATAAATTTTGCGTCCATGCACACGCGATGTCGCTTAACACATGATTGATTTGATTGATTTGTGGGGTTTAACGTCCCAAAACCAGCTCTGATTATGAGAGACGCCGTAGTGGAGGTCTCCGGAAATTTTGACCACCTGGGGTTCTTTAACGTGCACTGACATCGCACAGCACACGGGCCTCAACATTTCGCCTCCATCGAAATGCAGCCGCCGCAGCTGGGATTCGATCCCGCGACCTTCGGATCTGCAGCCGAGTGCCATAACCACTAGACCACCGTTAACACAAAAAAAGGCAACCGTGGAACTAGGGAGTTGAAATTTAAGCTGTCATTGCTATCATGCGAGTTTTGATCAAAACTTTTTTCGTTTTTTTTTTAAGAACGCTGCGGTTTTAGATGTCACACATTCATTGGAATTAGTTGATAGCTGAGGTTCAGTGAGCAACAACCCCATCCAAGGTAATAACAAGCTGCACTGGCAAAGTAGGTGCGATAGCTTTGCTTATCACATATTACTACAGCGCGCTGCAGTTGCGTCTTTTTAATCTGTGCATGTGACCTGCGGAAGCGAATGCTTGGACGGTGCGTTATCAAGACGTGGTTACCGGGTCTCTGGTTCAATATAACTTTTAGTGAATGTCACTGAAGTTCCGCTTTATTATTCGTACATTTTTGCAACATTTCCATATAAAAGTTTTTTTGCATGACTACATACTTCACATATACTTCTGAATTTCAATATAACAAACTAAATCGCTGATTTTACCAAGTTTGTTATATTGAGGTTTAACTACAGTTAAACCTGCTTATAACAAACCTCCATACAACGAATTCCTGGATATAACGAAGTTTTTCTATTCCCCACCGTTACTCCATAGAAGCACATGTATTTGAGACCTCTATGTAACGAAGTGCCAGCGGGAGACCCCCTCGAAATAACGAATTTTCTCCGCGGACAACCTAGAGATTTTGCCCCAAATTTTATCACTTTTGCGCGAGCAACAACCGGAAGCACCTTCTCCGCCGCGACGGTATGCGAAGCATCGGCGTCGCGCTTGGCGCGCTCGAAGGCACGGCGACTGTGAAGCGAGAGCGAGCGTGCGCGAGGTGGGCCTGCATCCCTCGACTCGGCGATCTTGCCGCCGCGGGCGTGTCCTTTCCCCCTCACCTCAAACCTGATGCAGCCGCTTGGTGCACCTGGCCTAGCGCGCCAAGCCGGCACGCTCCTTTACCAGTTGATGTTGCCAAGCCGCGCCGGCTTAAGAGAAAGAGAAAAAAACAAGTTTTTTTTTTTTTCAACGTGCCGGCAGTGCCACTTTTTGGTTATTGCGCAAGTCTCTGCGCTTCACTTCGCTAACCTGACGCTCGGCGACAGCGCTTGTTAGGCCTAGCTCGCGTGGTTGCGGGCAGCGCTCGTCATGGGAAGCTTGCCCTTGACAGCACAGGGATCGGGTGCAGAGGAAATCGCGCTCACGGGGTGATTCAAGGGCAGCGCGCGTGAAATTGTAAAAAAAAAGAAAAAAAAAAAAGACTGGAGGCAAACAGTGGTAAATTGGAGGTCACGGGCGCGCGTTCCGTGCTGAGCGTTCGCATCTGACAAACGGCTGTAGCAGCATTCTCTGTCGCCTTGGAAATACTAGTATCCTCAGAGGGCGTGCACACCACGCGCCACGGCCTTTTCTTCTTTTTTTTTTTCTTCCCTCCGCTCATTCGTTCCGCGCTCCTTCCTCCTCCACGGCGATTTGCTGCGCTCTTTTCGAACTGTGCACTTCCTTTGTGAAGTCTGCTCGCTACCTGGACTGTCCGCGGGATTTCTTGGCAGCCGCATATAACCAAGGCGGGGTGGTGTCTGCACAATAAGGGGTATGCATATACCATATTTACTCGCGTAATTTGCACACTTTTCTTCGTGATTTTAGAGCTCCAAAAAGGGGGTGCGCAAATTACGCGGGTATTTCGCGAACACGTTTGAAATAACGTGTAACATAATGCAACTAGCGCGGTAACTCTTTTGGATACGAGCTCACGTAACACTGCAAAATGTTGGTGTAAGAGAATACGGCTGCTCCAGGGACATTCGCAGTCCCTTCGCGTTGAGAGCGCAGCACGTAAAAGTGTTTACGAGCCGCCCGCTGATAGCTGCCGAGATAGCGCGCGCTATCTCGGCAGCCAAGCAACACTCCCCCCCTCCCTCTCCCCCCCCCTCGTTTCTTTTCATGCTCGTTAAAGACAGGCGGGGCCTTTCCTTCCCGCATCGTCGGCAGGTGTCCCGATCGGGGTGATGTCATGACATCCGCCCTCCGACCGACGAAGATAGGCCGGGCTCATTTGATCTCTGTTTCAGCCGTTTTCTTCGCCCCCACTCGCATGCTTTTATTCTAGCGACCGTACTTTGGGCTTCGGGGGCTTCCGGAGAAAAGAATCGGAAAAAAAAGGGGCATCGCACTCGGAGCTCCTTTTGCGTATGACTGCACTCGTCTGCGCAGCGAGGGGCGCGGCCGTCTGTCCGTGGGTGCGCGCCGGCGAGCTGGGAACGGGGAGCGCAAAATATGCGAGGAATTTTTTTTTTTTTTTTTGCAAAGCTGGCTGAATTTTAGGGGTGCGCAAATTATGCGAGGGCGCAAGTTATGCGGGTAAGTACTGTAGATTAAGTCCCATGGGAGGGCAAACCAAGATTAGAAAAAACAGCATTATAGCCGGTCCTTCACTGTAAGCTGTCACATAAGTGGTCTCAGCTGTCAATGTTTTCTCACCCAAAATAAATGTTTTGGGTGAGCTCTGCAGTCTGTTACCTTTTTGCTAACTTAAGCGTTTATTTTTCGAATTTTCGTACCGAACCTGCATATAACGAAATCCTCTTTATAATGAAGTTTTCCGGGAATTTGTCAATTTCGTTATATCCAGGTTTAACTGTATACCTCTTTTTCTAGCATTCCAGTACAACTGATATAATGGGACAGCAATGCATAACTATCTTTTCTAAAGTGAATATCACATTTCACGAATGCATAGAATAAAGCAGACTTACAGAGTAACCTTGATGACCTCCAGACCCCATGGAAGGACTGTTTCATTCAGTTTCGTCTAGAGGAAATTAAACAGAAACAAAAGACAAAATGAATATTCTCAATATATTTTACAGCAATTCATAAACATTATTCTGAATTTGAATTAACAAGCACAGTCCAACTTATTTTGCCCTTTAACATTCAAAGCTAGTTTTGTCATTACAACTGAACCCACTTAACAATACCTGATTTAACAATACATCGGTTATAACAATGATGAGCTGCTGCACCATCAACTTTTGTGTGTTTTCTATGGTGAACTAGCCATCTTACAACAATGGCCCCATGCCCCATTATCCGTTATAACAATGAAGTTTGGCTGCTGGGTGCGCCCTGTGTAGATGCATAGATATAATGGAATTTGAAATCTTTGAAAAGGAAGAAGTCTGGCCTCTGTGCACTTGCTGTTCCCCCTTATGAAAGGTGATGCAATAGGTGATACACTGTGACACAGTAGAAACCAGTCTTTTGAAAGGCCCTTCCAGAATCTCTCCGTCCCCTTTACATTGAGCCATGCAACCAAATATGAGCCCCAGCCTAAATAGAAAGCAACAAAGGACAGGGCTTCCAAAGCTGGCTTTGAGGAACTTCAACTAGCTTTCCCAGAAAGGCTGCTATCTCCTTGGGCCACTGAAGTGAAAGGTGGGGATTAAAATAGCACTGCTGTAAGGAAAGATGGGGGGAAGGCTGGTTCAGGTTGTTTCAGGGGCAGTTCAGGGTTTGACCATTGTTGTGGCCACTGTCATGCTGTGAAGCATACCAGTGTGGGAGGGGCTTTTAGTCATTCCACACATACACACACACACAGCTCTGAGGCCCCTAGCTTTTTTCTGTGCCCCCCTGCTTTAACAATCATCGGTTATAACAACGTAATTTTCATGACAGTACTGTTGTAAATGGGTTCCACTGTATATATAATATTGACGCATTCATTTAGCAAAACCGTACAAAGAAATGATAAATTTGATTAGCTTACTTTCAGCCACTTCTTTCAGTGCATCAAAAAAATAAAATTTTCATAATATGCCTCGATGACAGATTTAAGTATTTATTTATATAATAAGATACTCTGCATTCACTTTGATTCAAGTTATCCATTTGTAATAATTCTAAAATTCACAGCACAGGTAGGGGTCCAAATAGTAGTATAGTGGAACATCGATTATACAATTCTGAGGGGACCACATGAAACCACTGTATAATCTGTACGTCATAAATGACTAAGCATATAGGCAGTGATGCTCAGTCCTGCTTTCCCAAAAGATGGTACAGACCACCTGAATATGCTCATGGCAGAAATCTGCACTGCTCTGAGAGTTAAACAAATTGTACTGGTATTTGCATTCACAAAAATTGCTCAATCTTGCCTGTTTCTGAACACATAGAACTAGTACTAATTGGAGAGCAGGAATTGTAAGCTTTTTGGTACAGAGGGGTGGCTAACCAGAGCATGCAACTACATAGGATCTTGGCCATCCAGTTATTGGGAATGAAGTCATAGTAAACATTGCTTGAAGTAAAACACACCAAAATTTACCATTCACCTTCAATAACCCTAGTTCACTACACAGGATAGCAACATGGGAATGAGCATGCAAAGTTTCATAGAAAGATATTCATTCATAACACGGTTAAACCTTTCTGTGCAACAAGGAAGCACGAAAAATCAAGTTTTGGAAAAAAACAATATGAATGTTTTTCAATCCTTGTACAAAGACGGTCACCATGCCTTACAAAGTTAAAATTCACCAGGTTCATAGCTAGGGCCCTCAGCTGCCACAAGCTCTTTTTTGGCATTTTGTTGCTTCCAGTCTTTTCTTGCAGAGATGTTTTGCTTCACCCCTTGACTGACACTGGGCCTTCTTGGTATTATTCACTGGTGCAACTTGCTACAAGAGTGTGGTGGCCAGGTTTGATGCCAGCTTTCCTCAAGATATCCGCTGTGTTTCTATTGGTGTTACCGAGGTGGCACACAACATATAAACCAAGACGTAGGATGGGCAGGCTCATATGTACATCTTTGAGAGCCTGTTGACAAATCATACCACTGAAATTCTTGGAATTTTGGGTTTATCCACGCGGGCACCTTTTTAAAGGGCCCCAAACCACCCCTAACATTTTTTAAACATTTCAAGTTAACACGCATGTAGAGTTCAGAATACCGCCCCGATAAACGTTACCAAATGCGGCAGTGCTACGCGTCGCAGCTGCACCACAAACTTAAAAAACAATCCCATGCGCCTCTCTGGGCATTTCCGGCATACCAAAGTTAGCAGCAACAACAGCACTGTGGTTTTGGTGACGTCAACAGAGGCAAAGCTCTGCTGATTGGTCGAAGGAGAACTTAATTTCCGGTTAGACATGCGCTCCTGGAAGGGCAGGCTGGGCAGCAAATGCTGGTCTGCTCTTTTCCTCCATGCTGCTCTTCCTTGTGTGTGGTTGCTGCTTACATGTGCGTGCTTGTCACGTGACATTTGGAGGGGCACTTGGTGACGAGGTGGCACCAGCAAGCGGCCGGCACACGGAACAGGAGGGAGCAAAACAAGCAAGTGTAGCGTTTTAGCAATTAAACGCGTGCAACTTTGCTATTACGGCACTTTTGAAGAATTCTTATGGCTACATGTTCATTATGGGAACCGGCACAACAGCAACACACCAGCTAAATTTTGACCTCTGGGTGGTTTAAGGGCCTTTAAGAGCTTGCAGTAAGGGATGTTGTGGCGGCATTTCACAGTTATCACCGAAGTTGCCAAGCAATGCAACATCAGGGGTGGGAGTGGACTTGGCCTTTTGGAGCAGCTCAGGGAGCAGAAATAATTTTGTTGTGGAGAAGCTTTGGAGCAATAAAAATGGGAGTACTGGAGCAGTGCAAGTTTGTTTTGGAGCAGATTTCTAGGTTGAACATCCTCGTGATGGCAATATTTTATTTCCTGTAAATACAAAAAACAACAAAAATTCAAATTGCATTTACTGATACTCAATACAGCCGAACCCACTTATAACGATCCCGGATATAACGATCTATCGGTTATAGCGTCCATATTTCGATGCACTTACATTTGCCTATGCCGCTCATTGAAACTGTGTCCAAATATAGCGAACACAATTCTTAGGGTCGTAATTTTATAACGAACATTTCAGACGCGATCGCGATAAAAATATGCTGCGTATGAACTGGAAAAAAGAAAATTAACTGGCCTTCAAAGCATGAGAGCGGAGCGCACTCGCACACATGGCTCGTGATCGCGCCCCAGCTAAGTGCTGTTACCTTGAAAAGTTTGATAATGCAGAGTTGATTGAGACAGCAAGCTTGTCTAAGCGGTCCGGTTATTCTCCTGTTTTCGCCCATGGAAACATGCAGCTATAGACTGTTCGCATTATTCTCGTCACTGGCTTCAAGCGCATGAAAACATGACAAAGCTATCTTCAATGCGTAAGGAACTCTTATTTGTATATTAGCTTTATAATAACAGCACCACACTACCATCTGTACTTAGTTCAGAGCACACACGGGCCGTCGGCGAGCACGAAATGGTCCAACGTGAACTCGCTTTGAAGGTGATTCACCGCCATTTTGCGAATTACCATCAGCATGAAAGTGCAGATGGTGTTGACTGTTGCGAACGCCGCAAATGTGGTTTCGGTTTCGTACTCGATGCATCTGTTCGGGGAAAAAAAAAGTGTGCCTTAGATGCAAGTAAGCACAGACAATTTTACCGGGACTATAGTGGCCTGCGTGTCGAAGCGTGTGCAAGAAGCCAGAAATGTTCAGGACGGCAATTTGTTCCCACTGCCGCTCAAGCAATGCTATCGCAGCTTCCTATCTCTACACAATCCCAGTCGGCGAGAGCACGCCGTGCAAAGGTTCGGCGGTTATAAGCTGCTATCGAGAGATCGCGGCTCGTCAACACATCCTTTGAGCAGTTGCCGATATAGAATCGTGATGACGTTCAACCTTCCAAACACTGTGCACTCCGGTAGAATTAGCGACACAGTTCCCGGTGTGCTCAGCCTGGCGCGGCTGATGTGTAACAAATAAAAGCAAAAAGCTCCGGCGGGTAGCGCTTACAAAAGATTTTTTTTTTGTTCGGCGACTATGCACTTTCCTGGAAGCACCACATGCCATTCGTTACAAATGCTGTTTTGTCCACTCGTAAGCACGCAGTGAGCGTCGCATCACGAAGTGAAAAGGCTTAGCTTTTCACCCGAGTGGTTGTCAGCGCTTTGTAATAAGAGTGGGCGAAGGAAAAGCCTTGGTCGCTCATTTTCGCACGTTTTGGGGACAAATACACATACAACAAACTACTGAAATAACGACCACTTTTCGAGTCACTTTCGAGTTCGTTATAAATGGGTTTGATTGTACTAAGCCCACCACACTTTCGACAATTCTAAAAATATATGTTCCCATCATTAAAACATCACAATTACACAGCAATAACTATGAGAAAATTCGAGATAAATAATGCTTTGAATAGCTAAAAATGACCAGATTTTAGACAGAGTAAAAATAAATGTGCACTTTATTAAAACACCACTGAAAACTTAAGTAATGACACAGGAAGAACTGGAGATAGGCGAAATGTTTACTTTTCCTTAAAATTCAATACTATGCCACACAACTACATTGTCTGCATCCAGATGACAAATGTACCAAAGTTGATCAAACTTTCTCCCTGTGCGTAAACAGTGGGCTTACCATGTGGGGGAGGGAGTTACTGGTAAGGAGGGGTTACTGCCTGATCACTTGGAGACATTTGCTACATTCTACACTCTAATACCCCTGACAGACGGGCAAAGGTAAAGTCCTTTGTAGCGAACCCCTTTTTCTAATCTCAAGGACCCTCTGCAGAAAGTAGTTGCGCCGATGACACACGGCAGCACGTGAACTTCTTTAGGTTGTTCCTAAGACGAATGCTGCAATAAAATGGCGCTGCTTGTTAAAGCAGCAAGTTAGTGAACACTTTTAAAAAATCCCGCATTTAATTACCTTTAGCGATTGCGGAACTTCAAAATATTGTTTTCATTGCTGATGGCTCATAATGTTGATTGTGCGTTTCACGTGCAATCCCTGCCACGACGAAGAAGCAAATGACACTGCCGGAATCCCGCATGGAGGTGATGTGAGCACTCGAGAGTGCGGTGAAAAATCTTTGCAGCCCGACAAATCTCATTACGGCTAAATGTTAGAGCATTTTAGTTTGGCGTGTTTACGCTCCGCTCAGTGGCTAAGCGGAGCGCGAGTGCAACTGCGCATGCGCTCTCCGGTAAGGAGGCAAGCGGGCTACCGGAGCGGGGGGTGGGCTCCGCTTACGAGCCGGTTTAGCGGAGCGCTGAACGCGCACGCGCTCATATCCAACATGGCTGCCCCCACGAGTGGCATGCCTTCCACCGCGGCCGGATCGGCGTCATCGTCGACGGCACATTGCAGGCCCCGAAAACGATTTCGCATCGACGAGGATTTGCGCCTGACCCGCGATGTTGCTAGTGCAGACCGATACAACTACCCCCAAGCAAGGGATAAATAAATCATGAAAACGTCCTCAGCACATAGGCAAATGTCAACAAAGCTTGGACTGGATCCGGATAGCATTCGATGGCTATCACCAAGCCAACCCTTTATGTTTCACACGGTAAAATGCACCAATAACGCGTTATTCAAACACATACCTGTTTGTTTATAAAGAAGTAACTCATATTTATTTGTTTTCCTGAGTTAAATTGACAAAAAGTGATTTTAGTTTTGTTTCACTACGCCGCATTCAACCCGAGGGTGCTGCGAGCTCTAAGGCCACGTTCCGCTATACAAAACGTGTAACTAAAACGCGACAGTCTTCTCCCGCTCCGCTGCGCCTTAGCGGGGCTACTCGGAGCGGAGCATGCCGTAAACACTCCAAACTAAAATGCTCTGTTAAAGCTTATACGCAAGGTAAGAAAATACTTGCAGGGTGTTGTAATTTTTTGTGAAAAGTTCTCTCCTGTTTACAGGTCGTGTACGCTGTCGGCGAGAGTATGCCCTTTACGCTCGAAAAGTAGATCGCCGATCTACCTTTCTGCAAAGGAACATTTCCGGGAAGAAGATACTCCTTTGTCGTGTCACTGGGCATGAACGCCTTTCCAGTAGATGTCCCCTTACCTAAAGTACTTTAGCGTGCCCGTGTGTAAGGGGTATTAGCCACAGAAGCTGTATTTGGGAACACCTTTGTCCCTCAACACTTATAGTCATCAGCTTGTTCACAAGCCCTTTCCTGAAGAATTGGTGTTTGCCACTTTACTAGCAAGATTGCTATGTCATACTGATTGTGTGCACACCGCTCGTGATCAGGAAATAACAGGCCTGTGTTGACTGTTAAAGGAAAAAAAATGCAAGATAGATGATGATTAGAGTTGTGTGGCAGACGAATTCCCCATATACTCGATTTTACGTTACTCTCTTAGCCATAGGAGGTGTGTTTAGGGTGCATTTTTGTCCCACAACAATATTGGAACGGGCAGAGAATGGTCGTGCGTCTGGGAAATACCAAGGTGGCCCGCTGTAGGTAAGTCATGGAGCTGCGCGAGTACGGTTGCCTGGAGATGGGAGGGAACTACTATCAGTAGTTCATGTCCGTTGGGGCGCATATTGCGGCGGTATAAAATGTCATCCACAAGGACAAACATGCGAAGGGAAGGGTCTGCAGGGTCATAGCATAGGCGGTGGATGACGTCGCACAATGACGCATCACGTTCTTGCTCTTCACCGAGGTTCAGAAAAGCATCGAGTGTGAAGACCCCAGAAGCTGCATTATTCGAATCGGGCGTGTCGACGGGATGGCGAGACAAGCAGTCAGCTTCTTGGTGCAGCCTACCGGACTTGTACACCACTGTGTAGTCGAATTCTTGCAGAAGTAGGGCCCAACGGCCTAGATGACCCGTCGGATCTTTAAGCGTCGAGAGCCAGCAAAGAGCATGGTGGTCTGTGGTAACAGTGAAAGGTTGGCCATATAGGTATGGCCGGAATTTGGTCACCGCCCACACAAGTGCGAGGCACTCGCGCTCTGTGATGGTGTAGTTGCGTTCCGCTTGTGAAAGCAGGCGGCTAGCGTACGCAATAACTCTGTTGTATCCGCGTTGACACTGAGCTAGAACAGCACCAATTCCATACCCACTAGCATCTGTTCGAACTTCTGTTGGGGCAGATGGGTCGTAGTGTGCAAGAATTGGAGAGCTAGTGAGCACGGTGACAAGGTGTACAAAGGCGTCGGATTGCTCAGGGCCCCAAGAAAAGGGTACGCCTTTCTTTAGAAGATCGGTCAGAGGCTGAGCAATGCGTGCAAAATTTTTCACAAAGCAACGGAAGTACGAGCACAAGCCCACAAAACTTCGGACGTCTTTGGCACAAGTCGGCGGAGGGTAATCGAGTACAGCACGAACTTTGGCAGGGTCAGGGCGCACGCCAGACGAGTCGACGAGGTGACCGAGAATAGTAATTTTGCGTTGACCAAAGTGGCACTTGGACGAATTGAGCTGTAGTCCAGCTGCGCGGCCGAAAGAACAGACGAGAGGTGTTCAAGGTGTGTGTCGAACGTCGGAGAGAACACGATGACGTCGTCGAGATAACAAAGACAGATGGACCACTAAAGCTGTGCAATAGCGTGTCCATCATGCGCTCAAAGGTGGCTGGGGCATTGCACAGGCCGAACGGCATAACTCTGAATTGATAAAGACCACCCGGCGTTACGAACGCGGTCTTCTCGCGGTCCATGTTGTCGACGGCAATCTGCCAGTAACCAGAGCGTAGGTCTATGATGAAAAGTACGTCGCACCATGCAGGCAATCTAATGCGTCATCGATGCGTGGCAGTGGATAGACATCTTTCCTGGTTATTTTGTTGAGATGGCGATAGTCCACACAGAACCTCCAGGTGTTGTCCTTCTTTTTTACCAAAACAACAGGGGAAGCCCACGGGCTCGACGACGGTTCTATAATGCCTTTTGTAAGCATCTTATCAACTTCCTCCTGTATCACTCGGGGTTCGGTATGTGACACGCGATAAGGCCGTCTATGAATGGGCGCTGCATCACCAGTGTGTATGCGATGCTGCACAAGGGAAGTTTGCCCTAAAGGTCGACCTTCAAAGTAAAAAATGTCGGCATAGCGAATGAGCAGATCACGGAGGTCGACGACCTGGGAGGGCGAAAGTGTAGTGTACGGCAGTACTGCTAGATGGCTGTACCATTCATATAGTGTACAACAGTACCGCCAGATGGCGGCGCGGCCGGCACTGGTTTCCATAATAAGGGCTGCCAATAAACCTGAGGCACTTGTCCGCCCGGAGCCGAGGCTGTCGTGTCACTTACTCGCGCGATGCGCTCGACATGGTGTCAGAAGTGGGATCCATCTCCGCTGATCCTGTGCGGGCATCCTTGTGAAACGGCCCCGCTGCCGCCGCTGCTCTGCCATGACGACTACTGGTGTTGAGGGCTCCGCTGGGACATTGGCCGCTCCGTTCTTGCAAGGCATGGCCCAGCTGCGTCCACCGTCGCCGTTTGACTTCGACAACCCCAGCTCATGGCCTACATGGCTGTTGCAGTTCGAGGACTTCTCGTTCGCTACCGGGCTTTACGTCGCTCCGGCAGAGGTGCAAGTGCGCTCCATGCTCTACTGTATGGGCCCGCAAGCCAGGGTTGTCCTCGCATCGACCACGCTAGGCGAGGCGGATATGAAGGACGTCACCGCCGTGAAGAAGGCGTTCACAGACCACTTCGTGCACCCGCTGAACGAGCTGTACGAGTCAGCGCGCTTCCACCGCTGTATGCAGCAACCAGGTGAAACGGCCGACGCATTTTTTACGGCGCTCTGGACAATCGTCAAGTTGTGCAACTATCCGTCGCCCGACGTGGAAGAGCAGCTCGTACGAGACCGTTTTCTCGTGGGTTTGCTCGACCGCGAACTCTCGGACAAGCTCTGTCGGAACCCGAAAATGACGGTGCACGAAGCGCTGACGTACGTGCGTCAACACGAAGACGCAGGTAACGAGCGCAGAGCGAGCTCGTGACTCGGCAGAGGCATCTTCGTTCGCCGTCGATGCCGCTCGCCTTCGCAAGGGAAAGCAAGCTGATAAGACAACGCAACAGCTGTGCCCATTCTGTGGACGAGCGTCACACCCTCGCGCCGACTGTCCCGCTCGCAGTGCGTCGTGCAACTTTTGTCGCAAGAATGGCCATTTCGAGAACGTGTGCCGCAAAAAGAAGCGCGTAAACGGGAAGCACACACGGAAGCCTTCAGCCAGCTCCATCGAGTTGCATGCAGTTGCGGGAGAGCGCCCGAACGCGAAGTTCGTCGAGATACTCGTCGATGGACGCCCACTTTCCTTCAAGGTGGACTCAGGAGCCGAAGTTTCAGTTGTACCCAGTACGTTTTCCGGCGTCCCATCGAAGCTTCAAGACTCCAAGAGTGAGCTGAAAGGCCCAGGCAACAACATCCTGCCGGTCATACGCACTTATGTCGCTACCCTGTCGTAGCACGGAAAGTCAAGCGAGCAGCTTCTCTACGTCCTAGCAACCAAGACAGTCCCGCTGCTAGGCTTCCTGGCAATTCAAGCCTTGGGCGTCTGCACGTTTGTCGACGAAGTCACGAGGACTTCACAGCCCACGGGCGACTTTTGTCTCGATCCCAGTCTCTTCAGAGGACTTGGGACGCTCCCCGAAGCCTACACTATCAGGCTGCAACCCAATGCTACGCCTTTCTCGTTGAGCGTACCCCGGCGCATTCCTCTCCCTCTCCGCGACGTCGTCAAGACTGAGCTAGACAAGCTAGAAGCGGAGGGTGTGATTCGTCGAGTGGACACACCCACTGACTGGTGTGCTGGACTGGTTGTCGTCCCCAGGGTCTCGGGTGGCCATCGGCTGTGCGTGGACTTGACTCGCCTCAATAAGGTGATTCTTCGAGAGCGTCACGTGCTCCCAACAGTGGAACAATGCCTTGGATTGCTTGGAGAGGCTACGGTTTTCTCCAAGTTGGACGCCACGTCGAGCTTCCACCAGGTCAAGCTGTCCCGTGAGTCCCAAGAATTGACCACATTTATAACCCCATTTGGACGCTATTGTTTTCTCCGGCTGCCATTTGGGATCACGTCTGCACCGGAATACTTCCAGCGGCAGATGTCCCGGATCCTCGAAGGCCAAGCAGGTGTGATGAACATGATTGACGACATCCTCATCTATGGGAAGACACGCTCCGAGCATGATCGCCATTTCCGACAAGTCTTGGACCGGCTAGCAAAAGTCGGCGTCACGCTCAACCGCGAGAAATGCTTGTTTGCGACTTCAAGTGTCAAGTTCCTTGGCGTCGTGGTCAGTGCGGAAGGAACTTCTCCAGACCCAGACAAGGTTGCAGCGATCAGAGCCATGCATCCACCCGAAGATGTCGCAGGGGTCCGTCGCCTGCTAGGCCTCGTGAACCATATCGGAACGCTTCTTACCACACGTTTCGGAGGTGACTGCGCCGATCCGAGCACTTGGGGCCCAGCGCAGCAGTCTGCCGTCTCGGAACTGAAGAAGCTACTGTGCTCAGACCTCTGCGTGGCTCGCTACAACACCACGTACAAGACCACGATCTCTGCTGACGCCAGCTCCTATGGTCTCGGGGCAGTACTTCACCAAGAACAGCCGTCTGGTGAGCGCCGAGCTGTCGCTTTCGCATCGCGTGCCCTCACACCCACGGAACGCCGGTACAGCCAAACAGAAAAGGAAGCTTTGGCGGCCAGCTGGGCGGTGCAAAGGTTCGAGGAATACGTCCGTGGACTTCAGTTCTTCCTCGAGACGGACCATCAACCGCTAGTGGCGCTCTTGGGTTCCATGGATGTTGACCTACTGCCACCACGGATTCAGCGGTTTCGCTTGAAGCTCATGCGTTTCCAGTACCAAGTACTCTACGTACTGGGGAAGCTATTGGCAACAGCCGATACGCTCTCACGCGCACCGCTGGATTCCCCTTCATCTACCCGGGTGAATCAAGTAGAGCTGTTTGCCCAAGAGGTCGTCCGCTCCTTCCCAGACATCGTCTCGTTGCAGCTTGAGCACCTGCGTCAGGCCCAAGCCAACGACGGCGAGTGCAGTCTGCTGCTTCAGTACTGCGCCAACGGCTGGCCTCAGCAGTCCCACTTGCCTCTCCGTGTGACGAGGTACTGGCAGTACCAAGGAGACCTCAGTGTCTGCGAGGGACTGCTTCTGAAAGGGTCCCGCGTCCTCGTGCCGTCTGCCCTTCAGCGTCACATGCTCGAGCTTCTCCATGACGGGCATCAAGGCATCAACCGATGCAAAGCTTTAGCTCGGGAGTCGGTCTGGTGGCCGGGCATCAACAACCAGATAGAAACACTGGTGTCTAACTGCCACACCTGTGCCGAAACCAGGGTGCAGCGCTCGGAGCCCATGCTGCCCTCAAACACTCCAAGTCGGCCCTGGGAAGAGGTCGGCAACGATCTTTTTCATCTCAACGGCCAAGACTTTGTCCTGCTGGTGGATTACCGGTCATGCTTTCCGGAAGTCATCAGTCTACGTTCAACCACGGCACTTGCGGTCATCAACGCCATCAACAGCGTTTTCGCACGTCATGGGATTCCGAGACTGGTGCGCAGCGACAACGGTCCTCAGTTTGCTGCGAAAGAGTTTGCAGTCTTCACCAAGTCCTACGGCTTCTGCCACATCACCACCAGCCCCCATTTTCCACAGTCGAATGGGGAGGTGGAACAGATGGTGAGGACAGTCAAAGACCTGCTTCGGAAGGCGGATGATCCCTACCTGGCACTCTTGGCATACCGGGACACACCTGGGGTAAATGGAGTGAGTCCTGCTCAGCTGCTCATGGGTAGGCGCCTACAGACCCGGCTGCCGAAGACGTCACACCTGTTGGAGCCAGCCTGGCCTCCTTCGGTCACAATCACTCAACGTGACAAAGACTACCGGAGGCGCCAAGCGTCAGACTTCAATCGAAGACACGCAGCTCACACCTTGCAGCCTCTTCAGGCCGGAGAGCGGGTCTGGGTGCAAGATGTGAACTCCCCAGCAACCGTCTTAGGGCCAGCTCAACGCCCGCGCTTCTATGTGGTCGAAACTCCGACGGGTGTACTTCAGCGTAACCAGATGCACCTGGTACCAACGACGGGAACCCCCACTGCCAACCCACCCGGAACCCCTGTGGCGGTTCAGCCCGAGACGACTACAACGCCTGGTGCTGACCAAGCAGCACAAGACGAGCAAACCACGTCACCTCGGGAAAGCACCTCCACTACAGAGGAACCTCGGGGTACTACTTCTACGCCACGCATCTTGCGGTATGGCAGGAGGATCCGCAGGCCGAAAAGACTCGACCTGTGAACATCGTTTCCTTTCGGACCATGAGTTCTGGTGCATGTGTTTTGCAAGTTTACCGTGGGGGGGGATGTAGTGTACGGCAGTACTGCTAGATGGCTGTACCATTCATATAGTGTACAACAGTACCGCCAGATGGCGGCGCGGCCGGCACTGGTTTCCATACTAAGGGCTGCCAATAAACCTGAGGCACTTGTCCGCCCGGAGCCGAGGCTGTCGTGTCACTTACTCGCACGATGCGCTCGACAGAAAGGTCTTGGGCTATCATCTTGGTGATGTCGCCGTGTGTTGCATGTGATGTTGCCGAAAAAGTGTGGGAGTCGGTCGAAGAGCAAGATGGGTGAGGCGAAAGGGCGGTAACTTGGTACTCGTGCGACGGCGAGAGCGTGGCAAGGGATATGCCTTTGGGTAGTACCTGGGGGCAGAAACCAAAGTTCAGGAGCGGAAAGTATGTTGTGTTAGCCAAGATGGTTACAACGGTGTAGGGAAAAGAGACGCTGTGAGAGAGTAAGGCACCGACAGAAGGAGTGACCACATAGTCGCCATCCGGTACACAGGGGTTAGGCCGAGCAGTAATATAGGTAACTGCTTGTGGCAGCAGGCGAACAAAGTCAGCAGAACAGAGCTGGGTCTCTACCGTGTCGAAGACGTCTGGAACATCTGGTAAATCGAGTTGGACCACTCCAGCCGAGCAGTCAATTATAGCCGAGTGAGCAGATAAGAAATCAAGGCCAAGGATGACGTCGTGAGGGCAGTGTTCAAGCACATGAAACAATACGGATGCGTGGCGACCACCAACGCTTACACGGGCGGCACACATACCCAGCACTGCGGGCATTCCTCCATCTGCAACTTGGACTATGCGGGACTCGGCAGGTGTAAGCACTTTCTTGAGCTGCTTTCGGAGGGCAGCGCTCATAACTGAGATATGTGCACCAGTGTCGATCAGGGCGGTTACTGGGAGGGCGTCAAGTAGCACGGCAATTAGGTTCTGGTCTGTCGGCAATGTAAGTAGAGGATTTCCAGGTCGAGGTTCCAATGCAGCGTCACCTCCAGGAGCTGCATTTGTTAGTTTTCCTGACGTGAGCGTACAGAGGGGTGCGGCGATGGACGGCGGGGCAGAGGCGAGCGGGAATGATGATCGTGCGGTGAAGGCGATCGGCTTGAGGGCCTGGTAGACATGGGAGGGTCGCGGTACGTTGAGCCACGATGGGTCTGGTCGCGGTACATGGGTTCACGGTAGGTCGGGTCGTCAGGAGCGCTAAATGGGGAACGTCGTAATACGTGGAGCGGGAGTACGACGGTTGGCGATAAGGGCAATAGCGGGAGATATGCCCCACGCCGCTACAATATTTATCATATACCTTTTGTGCTTTCCTTGTCTTCTCGTTGTGCACCCTGTACTTCCAGAGCACAAAGGATGAGCGGATATCAGTGGACATATTTTTCGTAGGAAAGTGACCAGCGCCATGATTTCAAGAAATGTGGGTAAACCAGATGACAATTACTGTGGGACAAAAATACTTACCAAGTATGCCATCTACGGCTAACAGATGCTACAAAGAGGGGAGTTCGCCAGAGCGTGCGAAGTGGTGGGTATGGGAGCTGAATGAATGCGCCTCTTGTACTTCCTGTGCAAAGCAACTGGTTTTGAACATCTCATTGTTGTCTTTCATTTGGCAGTACACAGAGGCACCCCTTTTAAGCATTTTCAGCACAATAACACGTTTCGAAGCGGGATGACGCAACAAAAGTGGATTGGCGCAGCACTTCCACCCATGAATGCTTGCTGATACATTAATGTCTGTACGGTCTTTGGTCAGCACTCTCATCATTTGCCGATTGCCAAGAAACTTTAGTTTCAATCATTTATTTCCCCCTGAAGTCAGTCGTGCATTCTTAAAAAAATGTTGGTACTGTCACTACTAAGTCTAACCTAACATACACCCTCTTTCTGATGAAACAAGTTAGAAAACTGCCAGTACATTAGAATTGAGCATGAAACTGCATTTGTGGTGCTAGTTAGTCTCGCATGCAGTGCCACTGGCATAACCAAATATCGAGAGAACACATTTTGTTGCTAGTTTGCATAGGCACAGCCTTTTGTATACTAATTAATATAAGAGGCTCCGGGAAGTATACAAAAGGCTATCCTGTTATATACGAATTAGAGGGGGCTATGGTGTACGTTTGACGATTTGTGGCTAACAGTAGCCTGTGTGTATCATGCATCTGTTCCAAATGATGTGGGTATGGTGACACGCTACTTTCATTACGATAGCTCACGTGAAAAGGAAGTTATTTTGCGTGCTGAAGGCGTCAGTTTAAAGTACTCCAGGTGGCTGAAATTTCTGGAGCTCCCCACTATGGCATCTTTAATAGTCATATTGCAGTTTTGGGACATAAAACACCAGAACACTCAAACCTCATTAATTTGAACTCCGACAGGATAGCAAATCTGTTTAAATTAACCGGAGTTGTAACTAGTGGGGATTCTGTTAATTAGTGGTACAGCGCACGCTTGCAAAATCATAAACACTTGTGCACAAAAGTAGGCGGTGCTGCACATTCCTCAGAGCGCAGTTTCAGTAATCTGCCTTTTGCACGTCTGTGTGGCGCCCTTTCGCGGACACGGGCAGGAAACAAGATCTACAGCGTCGTGCTGAATCTGTCGTCTGCTACTGCAGCGTTTCTCTGTGGCACAACATGGTCCGGCAGAGACACACACATTGAGTGTTGTGTTCATTTTCAATTTGAAATGCTGTACCCACTTCTGGCAGGCCTCGCCGGCTTCATGAACTCCAACAGCGAATAGAAGAGCCGCCCGTGAGAAAGCCTTTGGGGTCTAAAAACGGGAAAAAATGCTGCCCGAACGCAAAAGACAAAGCAAACACCGTTCGCTTCCCATATGGACATTCAGTTTAGGGGTGTAATCCGGTTTGTTCGAGATGGCATGCGTGAAGTAGAGGTACATCGCGTGAAAGCATATGCACCTGTATTAGAGAGAGCCTGCGGGCCTGCCTCCCACAACACCATAAACAATACAGCTTCCCCTCTCAATATTCTGGCTAAGCTCGCACTTGCATGTGCTACAGAAGATGCAAAGGTCTGTTGACTCTATATTTTTTCAGTTTTTTTTTTATTACTTGCTTCCCCCTTTTCCGTCTCTCCTTGCAAAAATAAACGAGTCTTCTTGGTGCACTGTAAGTTAAGGGATGTGCTGTTATCTTCAATGCACAGAGGTTGGCCCGTGCAGAGTGTGGGGACGCGGCATAAAAGCACAACGGACCTACATCTGTAGGACACTCCCATGGGTTTGTGGTACCATGTACACGCCCAGTAACAACTAAAGCCCCTCAAAAACAAGTCTGCATGGCTGTGGCCAAGGTCACGCTCTCTTGCTAAAAGACGCGGGCATACCTATGCTGACCCTTTGTATTTGTGTTATTTGTTATTTTGTTGTTTTTCACTTGTCCCCTTAAAATTTCTTCCTTCGAAAATGAACCAGTCGTCTTGGTGTGCTGAAAGTGAACGGACGTGTTGTCTCTTTTGTAACTCGGGAAAGTTTCTCTCCGAATAAGCATACAGAGAGATAGCTAAAGCATAATCAGTGTTTCTGACAGTAGAGTTTGTTCAAGTCACGGAGCACCTGCATACCTGGCTACTGTCATGAATGGACGTACAATTAGACCAGGATCAATGAAAACGGCAATCAAGAAGCAGCTGGAGGAGTTCATTGCAGGAAGTGAATTGCGGTGTTATCTTACAACAACGAACGACAAATAATTTGGGGATGACGTGTATGTGTGCAATCAAATGTTTAATGTGTTGACCATACGTCAACTCACGGAACTATCTGAAGTATTTGTCCTCCACTGACGAAAAATGCTGCTATATTCATGCTGTCATCACCGTACTCATACTATGAATACGGTGATCGCTCCGTCTGTACACCTGAAGGACAAAGAGTTGATGTTCTTTGACGTAAGCTTGAAATGACAAGTGCACCTTTGCTCCTTTCATCCTGTTCTGTTATTCACTTGTGTTGTTCCTGCACGTGCTAGTGATGAACTAAAAAATCTCGTACCTTATGCTTCTATGTAGCGACGCATGCTTGGCTCTAAGCCATCTTAACACTTTTTTGCATTTTTTTTTTTCAGTTTCTTGGGTTGGTCTGATGGAATTTTTGGACATCTGCACATGGGCAGTTAATGGTTTCTGGTGGGTAGCTGTATTTCGAAAGAATGAACTCAGTTGCAAGTGAGCTTCTCTCCTGTCTACACTTGCCCCTCTGAAATTTTTAGCACTTTCTTCTGCAAGTATCACTTTGCCAAACTTGGCGTTAACAGCGATGCCCCTGCTAAGGCTGTATTTTTCGCAGACAAGGACTCAAACATTATTTGCGTTACAGCCTAATCTTCTACACCGCTTTTGCCAAGGAATTCATTGTAGAAGAGACCACTTCGTTCCATGAGAATTTGTTGAATGTAAAATGCATTGTCAGATTCCCCAAACAAAGTTGATTAGCCAGTTAACCTAGCAGCGGAGTGTTGCCGACACCAAAGAACTCAATATTCGTGATGCTCAGATGCTTCTTCCGGGAATTCGAAGATATAGAAGCGCTGCTTTAAACGAGGAATCCTGCCACTACAGAACCCATTAACAAAAATATGATAAGGGGTCTGATAGCTTTCCTGAAACCCTTTGAAGGAGCTACAGACATATTCAAAGACGACGCACATGCAACGTTGCAGTTTGCCATACTGCACGTGGAAGAAATTGCATGAAACCGTTCAACGAGTTGTGCGACATAGATGACAGCACAGTGCATGACCAGAGTGAAATTAACAAGCACGTGCTATGCTGAATCGGTAAGCATGTGCCTGGAATCAAATCTTTAGAAGTTTTGGAAAGGAAAAGAAATAATCCAAGACTTGACAAACATGCAACAAAACTCTCGACAATTCCACCTACAATTAAGCGACAACAACTTCAGTGCTGCAGGATACATAACGCAGGAGCTATGCACTCAACAAAACCAAGAATTTATGGACAACCTTTTTGTTACTACACAACTTGTGAATGACTTAGTGCTAGGAGCCTTGACTTTCACTAAAGGTTAAGCGAAGCAGCAAGGTTGGCATGTATTTTGCCGTAATATGGATAAGGACCGTCTGGTGAAATTAGTAAGACAAACATAAAAAAAAAAAAACGGGCACTACATTTTCAATTATTTGCCACAGTTAACAAACCAAACTGCAATTTCTTCATATTGCTATTATGGGTATGAGTTGACCGTCTGTACTCATTAAATGTTGGGCACTAAAAGCAAAATGATGATGATTATGATTGGTAATGATTTTTCGTTCCCCCAGTGAAAAAAAAAAAAAGGTTATGATGCCACTGATTGCACTATAGACGGGTCTTCACTGCGAGAAGCATTTAGACGCTCTTTGGATGCAGGTTAAAATGTATTTTAAATGATTGCTGTGCCAAGTAATTTGTGATGAGCGTCCTCTCATAGAGAGGAAGCCAACAGCGGGCTTTCTATAGCCTCAAAATTTGGCATCTCAACCCCCTTTTTTAAGTTCGCCTCGTCTGGCACAATGTGTTTTCCTGCATGCCATGCACAGCAGCGCCTATAGAGGCGCCAATGAAAGCGGCATAGCACCAGCTGCCAGAACCATTTGCAGGCCTTGCTCTGAAAACGCGTGCTTTCACTGCACGCATGGTCGTGGTGCATGCGTGTACGTGTGATTCGTCGCTTGTGTGCACATTCATCGTTGTTTTTCCAGTGACGGCGTACACAGAGGAATTGCCCTGTGTATTACCAGCAATATTGGTGCTTTATGCTAGCTGTATCAGCGAACGTGCGTCTGATGTCAGGGGTGTTCGGTGTGATAGCGTCTCCTCCATATGCCTCAGATGTTTGCCACTGTGGAGTATCAACAACCCTGTCCATGAAGTGGAGCATTATGACGAGCTGTAATAACACCTCGGACGCAAATATCTCGAGTTAACTTTTTGAATGAAAGCTCTTAATGCACACACGTGATTCATCGACATTCCGCATACTTTTACGGTCGGCTGAGTAGCATGCCCGTCCACTTGAGAATGGTTCATATACAGCTGCGGCCACCTAAGGCCAGTGACAGTGGAGCTTGCAAACCAGCAGGATGAACTTGAGGAAAATAGGGTATAATATTAAGTGTTCATCGCTTTTAAGTATGTGTCCTGCTACTGCCTGCACAGCATGGATTTCCCGTATTCCATTGTTACACAAGTGGAGCGTTTCAATGGTTTCACAGGAGCACGCAAGTGGGACATCGCAAGAGGCAAGACTCAAAAACTTGCTTCCATGACAAGGGTACACCGATTTTATAATGCCATTTTCAGTATGCCACCATTAGCGTTTTAGTATAACCGTCGCACCCACTATGCAAATGAATCAAACGAAAACAAGCGCTCTCTACAGTACGACAAGCAGAAATAAAATAAAACATGACTTTAAAATGGACCACAATGCATGAAACTTAGGTTGAAGTGAACATGCACGAGTTGCACCAAGGCTTTGGAAATCAGGCATTTCCCGTTACCGTGAAATAAGGTGAAGATATACTCAAAGCGACATTGAGCTCCTTGTCAAACAATTTTATTGCCAGGTTGTAGCACCCAACCTGTTGCTGTTATGCCATGTTTAACGGCCAACACGTGGATAGCGGGGGCGAGCTTACCCAAACATCTTGCGCTGCAGGTCGAATTTGAGTGCAAAAGATATGTAGGGCCGACACGCCTACTACGTGAAAAGCACAGGTGGTGCAGTGATGCTTTTCTGAAGATGACTATCACTGTTATTTTTAGAACTTTCTTTAAAGCATCTAACCACGTTTACTAAAATCAGTACTGCGTGTCTCATACGTAGAGAGAATTTAATGTGCATTTTATCTTCGGGCTGTACAAGATGTTTCAACGCAGACATGCTCAATCAAGGCACCATAATCATCATCATCAGCCTATCTAATGTCCATTGCAGGACGAAGGCCTCTCCAAATCCTCTCCATTCTTCCATTATGCCTGTCCTCTCCCAATCCTCTCCATTCTTGGCGCCAGCAAATTTCTTGATTTCGTCCCCCCATCTTACTCTCTGTCATCCGCGGCTGTGCTTACTGTCTCTTGGTATCCATTTCGTCGTTCTAACTGTCCATCTGTTATCTAGCCTTCTCATCACATGGCCTGCCCATGTCTATTTTTTCTTCTTAACCTCGGTTATTATGTCAGCGACTCCTGTCTGTTCCCCAACCCACTCTGCTCTTTTTCCATCTCTTAGAGTAACACCTATCATTTTTCGTTCCATCGCCCGCTGTGTGGTTCCTGACTTCCTTTCTAGCTTCTTGTAATTCTCCAAGTTTCTGCCCAGTATGTTAGTACTGGCAAGATGCTGTAGTTATATAGTTTCCGCTTGAGTGATAGTGGTAAATTTCCATTCATGAGTTGGGAATGTCTTCCGTACGCGCGCCATCCCATGTTTATTCTATGGTGGATTTCTTTTATATGGGCAGGTTCTCCTGTCAGTAGCTGTCCTACATATAGGTATTCTTCTACGACTTCTATGTATGGTTTTCGATCCTGAAGAGAAGTTTTTTCACCGTGCCACTTAGCATTATCTTTGTTTTCTGCGTGTTCATCCTTAATCCCACCTTAGAGCTTTCTCGGATTAAGTCTTCAATCACCTTCCGCAGTTCATCGCCATCATTGCTAAAGAGTACCATGTCGTCTGCAAATCGTAAGTTACTCAGATATTCGCCGTTAATCCTTAGACCTGTCTCGTCCTAGCATAATCTTTTGAAGATTTCTTCCAAGCATGCAGTAAAGAGCATTGGAGAAATTGTATCTCCTTGTCTGACACTTTTCTGTACTGGGATTTTCCTGCTTTTCTTAAGGAGGAGTAGGGTGACTGTAGAATCTTTATAGATGTTGGCTATTATATTTACGTAGCTATCGCATATTCCTTGATGGCGTAATGCCTCCAGAACTTCTGGTATCTCTACCGAGTCGAAAGCCTTTTTGTAGTCTATGAAAGCCATATAGAGGGGTCTGTTATATTCAGTGGATTTCTCGATTACGTGATTGATTGCATAACAAAAAACGCTATAACGAAAAATGACACAGATTTCATAATGTGCACCAAAATATAAAGCAACAAAGTAGGAATGTAGTAATTGCTCTAGTGCGGCATTAAAGAACGTGTGATTGCTTATTCTCTGTGCTGAACAGCCGTGCCGTCACTTTTGTTTGCAAAGCATTACCAGAAAGCTTTGTCATCTGGCATGTTTTACTCCATGTTAGATTAGCCAACCAATTAGCACAATTGCCTTTAAACATCGCTGAAAGCTGACAGAAGTGTCAAGCTAAGATGAACAATGCAACAACGACCGCGCGCTAGTAAGCTGATGGGAACAGTGGTCCGCTGAGCCCGCCTACGCTTTGGAGCCGTGTTGACAGGCGGTGTGGTCAGCATTCTGCTCACGGTGCATAGCGCATTACATAGATGCCATGCACTATATGCCATGCGCATAATGCCACATTACATGGATGCCACGTTTACATGGATGCCATGCACTAGAAAGTTGATACTATGTGCCAGTTGTCACTTCATGTAAATGCTGGCACCACTGAATGCACTGAGTGGGACCGCTGGAGAAAATTCATAAATAGCAGCACTTGCATGAAATGCAACGACTAGCGTATCGCATCCACGTAAGGGGGGCTAATGTGCTAGGGGTGCCACATCGATGCTCTAAGGGAGGGTAGCTCTACTGGTCCAAGAGTCAGGGGGATCTTGTGAACAGTCCTCTGGAAGGGCGAGCTTGTGCCGAGCGGTCTCAGCAGACTCAGTGCACTTGTGACTGGGGTAAACTGCTTGTGACAAATGTTCACAATAATGCACCTGCACTTTCCTCATAAGGCACTGCTGGGAACATACATGTAAACAGCGCCACATCGGCTTTCCTAAATGCCCTTTGAAATGCAAGCGCAACTGTTGCATGCATGTAAACACTGCTGACTTGCTGAAATGACCTGATTTGGGACGCTCACATGCTCTCCGAGGCTATCCTTGCGACAGTCAATTTCTTTGTGTACACCTGGATATAACGAAATTGACAAATGACCGAAAATTTTCGTCATAAAGAGGTTTTCGTTATATCCAGTTCTGGTATGAAAATTTGAAAAAAGACATTGCAGTTGATGCAAAGGGGCAACTGTAGGTATACTTAGCCCAGAACACATTTATTTCACAGCAAAAATGTGGAAGGCACAGCTCGAATTGTCCTCCGAAGATATGTCGTCATCGCCCTGATATCGGACACTTTCCATGAGCGCCCGACATATTTTCGGTAGGGACAGCACATGGTGAAACTGCACATAGCCCATGACTGCTCTATTCGTGCACAATGAAAGCCAAGCTCCTGCATGACAGGCAGACCGTGTCTCCATTGAGGCAATCGTCCTTGCAGTGACACACCCAAACGACTGAATGCGTGGATACAGGAGTCCAATTGAACGCGTGTGTGCTGCGTAAACAAAATGAAAGCCAACGCGAACGGCATGATGGCTAAATAAAAAAAAATCACAGCATATCCACGGGGTGAATGATGATGAGTGGGCGAAGCTCCGGAGTGAATCATCGGTAAACCGTGAATCTTCCGTGTAATTCGCCCAGTCGATCATCATGTAAAGACGTGAGAAACACTGTATTCGAACGCTGGGATCTCGCGTTTAAGGGGACGCTAGCACAAACGCGTTAGAAACGTGCAGTACACTATAGTAAGGGGGAGAGGCCACAGCGTCTTACACAGCCCCTTACACAGGCCGGAACGCGCACCGCGTTTGCCGACACCATCACATGACTGCTGAAAGAGTATAAGGCGGAGAGGCCACAGAGTCTTACACCAGCTTCTTATACGCGCCATAACGCGCTAGCACAAACGCATCGTCATCATCGTTAGAAACGGGCAGTCTTTCGTTAATGTTGGGTATTTAGTGTCATCGTGGTGCATGTTTCCATGTGCGTTTCGTGGCGTAGTGCATGGCTTCAGGAAAGAGGTAGCTGATGATGATGATGATGCATTTGTCCAGGTAGCAGCCTGGACACACATACCCGCTTTCTGTGCCGCATACCTACCTTTATGCAGTAGTGGGCTGAGGGCAAGAGAGTGGGATTGGAATTAGGTGGCTACATACATACATACAGAAGAGGGACAGACCCACACCCTAAGGAGCTTCGCCCCTAAAAAAGGAGGGGGGGGGGGAGGGCGAAATGACACAGCCATGGCGGCACGCGCTGCCGACTCGAGTGACACAGGGGAGTTGAGAAGGAAGTGGGGCTGGCGCGAGCAAGCATCCTCGCAACTCGTGTTCCACTGGCAGCACTCTGCAGAACCGAGGTTGCTGCCACAGCTGTGCGCTCGCCATTCACGATGATATCGCTTCGCGCATCATCGTCGGTGGGTAGCCGCGGGAGTGGATCTGGCCGCTGCCCGCACTAAAATTCGATATTTGGGGCGAAATTACTAGGTTGTTGGTAGGGAGAATTCGTTATGCCAAGGGTGTCTCCCACTGCCACTTCGTTATACAGAGGTTACAAATACATGTTCTATGGAGTTACGGCTGGGGAATTGAAAAACTTTGTAATATCGAGGTTCATTATAGCCAGGTTTAACTGCATAATGGAGCTAAAGGTGACTTGCCCTACCCTTTTTTAGATTACAAATAAAGCACACTTTTGGGCGATGAAAGATGACACAGAATATTTCAACATCTGCTGACATTGAAATATTACTTGTACCAGTGCGAACAGAGCATGAGTTTCTGAGGAAAGGAGGGAAAAGGGCAAGTTTCCTCATAGCCTCTGTAGCTTCCTCCTTGCTGCCATGCTGATGGCCCCGGGTGTGGGGAGGAGGCAACAGGCTCGTTTCCACAAAGATGGTAGTTTTATTAGCCAAACAGTGAGGGCTTGAGACTAGTCAGTGCCCATCTGTGGAGGGAGTGGCATGCATAGGGGTGGGAGAAGCAATGCTTGCTGGGTTAGTATTATGCCTAACAAAAAATGTAGAAGTGAAGGGTGCTTTGTTCACCATGATCAGGGATGGTCGCCACAGTGAACTAAGCAATTCCTTGTGCCAAAAAATTGCTGTTGACAACAAGGTGGGAGGGGGTGGGGTATTAGTGAATAGCTATGGGAAAGGGGAGGGGGGCAAAAGCCCACTGCTACACCTTTGGATCCACCATTGGATTCAGGGCAATTTAGGAATGAATGATAACTCTACAGGCATTTGCATCACTTCAACCTCAAGCATTTTTTGACACACCACAAGAAATCTGCTAATGAAAACCACACAGATGTCTGGTTTTTCTTTTTAATGAGTAGTAAATGGCATAAATTTTGAAGTAACTAGCATCTAAAGATATGGCTTTAGGTAGCATATGAGAATTTACTGGTCAGCTGCTTGTCGGGCCAAAAGAATGTTTCATATCTGCTGCCATGGTGATACATGGTGCTGGCAAGCCCTGCTAGAGTTAAATCTTAGTCTTACACACATCAAAACCCCAAATAGTGTACAGGGGAGCAGCTGCCACCATAACACAATTGGTAGTACATTGCACACATAATGTGAAAGCCGTGGTTTTGGCTCCCACTGGCAGCAAGCAGATTTTTCAACCACTTTAATTTCCATTTATTTCATAATTACTACACTACAGCAAAACCTTCAAATTATGGCCTCCATGCTTTCCTCGGCTTAAAATGTTTGTCTAAAAAAAGAAAAACAAAGGAAGGGGCCCTCAGTTGATTCCCCTGTTCTTGTTCATCTCCTGCAAAACTTACAGATATGGCGACACAACTAGTACAACCCAGTAAACAATAAAAATTATGCTGCACTGTCACATGATGCTACTATAATCACCAGCACTAACCTCTTTCGCACTCCTTTACCTCTGCCTTCACTTCTTAACCTCCTGATTTAATCAATTTCCTTCTTTACCCCTATGTGGCTCTCCCTCTCCCAGCTTTTAGCACAGCAGCAATAAGGAGCCTATGTCACAGGAAATGTGTTCTCAGAGCGGTAAATGCAACGAATGATTTAAGTCAGAGAACGCTCAGACTAGCGTTCCTGCAAAAGAAGTACATTAATTAAGCTGTAAAGATATTAAGGTAACGTTGGGTTGGGATTGAAATAGAACCCAGGCATTCCCAGTGCAAGGTAAGCACACACTTAAGACACCATGGCAGCCCAGTCATTCAAGCTGAACAGAGTGTGGACATCGTTACCGGGCCCCTAAACAACCCCGAGGTCCAAAATTTGTTTTAAGGATATAACTGCACTCCTGTGCGATGTGAACATGCTCCCGCAATAATTTTGCGAATAGGTGTAATAATAAAGAAATTAGACGGGTTTAAGTGGCCGCTTGCGTCGGTTTCATTTTCTCGGTCGGCCTCCCCACCCTTCTCTGCCGAGGAGAAGGTAGGCGCGGCGCGCCGTCGTGACTCCGCCCACTTTTGACACGTGACATGACGTGAGCAATTGACGTCATTGACGCTTGCGCTGCAGTTCCGGTTGCTCCGGCCAGCGCTTCTCCGGCGCTCACACCGGTGGGATGGCCACAGGATGTGACATAGACCTGGTTTCGACCAATCAACGAGCTGCAACTGCGCAAAGTTGTTCGCGGTAGAACGTGACAACACCTAGGATGCGAGGGCGACTGGTCAATCACAGGAAAGAGACGCAGGAATTGTTTTTTGAAATACGGCGTCTGTGTGGCGCGCAGCGCTGTCATATTCGCAGAATGATCACCGCAACCTTCTCTATGATTGAGTTAGCTTGTATGGGCGGCTTAAAAAAAAAGTAGGAGCCTGTTTAGTGGCCCTTTAATGGTTACATAGCTCACTGGACAATCTAAAAAGAAAAAAAAAAGTTGCAAAATGAGCGGCGGTAATGTTCCCATTTTCTGTCCCTAAGAAACTTAGCAGCCTATGCCAGAGAGTTAGCAGTGAAAATGCAAAAAGAAGTTGCAAAATAAAGCACAGAAAGGAGCTTTCAAAGGGCTGTACAAATGTAGTAAATACAAGTTATACCTCTCTTGCAGATGATGCAAAGTGGTTGCTGTGTGAATGGCCCCATGTGCAAGCATTTGATTAATGCGAGAAAGCAAGCTAAAGATAGTCACCTGTCTATACATTGCACTGAATGTGGTTGTGAACCACGAGTGTCAAAGCACCTTGATGGATACAGTCAACGACCGATTTTTCGGACCCCCTCGGGAACGCAAAAACATCCGGAAAATCGGGCAGTCCGGAAAAACGAATGCATGCAAAAACGCACTAACTTACCGATATTTTTCTTATCAAGGGGGTCAACGACGAAATACTACGCTTCAGAAGCACCAACCCGATGCGGCCAGCAGGTGTGACGCGCCTGCGGGCCGTGGTGGAATCGCTACTAAGAGCTCCCACCATGTGTATGACATCGCGCGCATTACAGTGAGACAAAACGAAATTACTGCTCGTTGTCACGCTTCCTGCTGTCAAGGGTTACTAATGCGCCGTTTTGACAGCATGGGCGCAGCTAACGCGTGCAACGCCCGGGCAGAACCGAATTCTGCCGAAAATCGCAGTCGTGTTGACGAGTTCACAGATGGCGGCCGCCACACACACAAAGTATATGCGCATGCACTGAAAGCGCTGCAGCAAAATCGCAGTCGCCGTGATCACGAACACCAGCGATGCAACTCTGAAAGTACGCGTGTGCCCAATGCCCCAACAGAGGTTTTACCGTTCGCCCGTTTCAAAAACCGCGGTCGCTACCGGCGCGGTCTTGTACGGCCACCACCAGTCTGAAAGTATGTGCGCGCCCAACGTACTACATCGAGTTGAAGCAAAGCTGCTTTCCGCAAACGCTGCTGAAGAAACTGTGCTAGTCGCTATCACGGATAGCGGTAACACAGTTCATGAAGGCTGACGTACGCGAAAACGGAACTATGGGTTGCTGTCCAATGCAGACGAGAACGCTCTCGCTATCATCGCAATCATCGCTAGCGCCTATGTACCTCCCAAACTACGCGGCCAACGCAGCGGTAGTTTAAAGGCAATAGAGCCATAGAAAGGCACAAAGCATTATAGCTTTCCTGTCGATCACTATCACTACGGCGGGGCGGACTTTGGCACGCCGTTTTCGGTTGGCCTCTGACGCACGCGATGTGACGCGCAGCCGCAGCGCTCTGCACTCGGGAAGCTCCGAGGGTCGTGCGTTCGAACAGCTCATTGTGCGGCCAAGTAAGTCCAAATTAACGAGAGTTCGATGCCAATAAACGAAGCGTGTGCTTGCGGGGAACAAGAGGTCAAGTCATAATAATCATACTTTCCGCACTTGTCTGGTATTCTAGACAAAATTTCCCTGCGACGAAGTTCCGCGGCCACGAATTTTTCGTGCGCCCCGTCAGTTTCTTTGAAGCGAGATTTGAGCGTACGCAGTTTTGACGACTTCGGACCTTTCGTCGCATCAAAAAGTCCGAAAAATTGGACGGCGGAGGGTTCGAGCATCCGAAATTTCGGACTTCCTTATACATTGATTCAATGGGGCTTGCGGCGGTGCCGCGAAGACGTCCGAAATATCGGGCATGTCCGAAAAATTGGCAGTCTGGAAAATCGGTCGTTGACTGTATACTTGTTTGATTTGAGAGGCTTTTCTATATAGGTGCACAAGTTAGGCAATGTGAGTGAGGATGATTTGTAATTTCTTTAAAGATATTATTCTTATTTAAAAAAATAAAAAGACATCCTACACCCCCTCCTCCCATTCTTTCCTCCTCCTCCTCTCCCTCACTCACACTAGCCAGGTCTAGTGTAAGGGGTGTACTTAATCTGCCACTTGCAGGAAATAAATAACTTAGTTGTTAGTCAATGCTGTGGTTTGTCTCTTCTTTTCTTGGGTCCTGTTCCGAAGGTGGGGCCACTAGGGGAAGTATTTAACTCAGTGGCCACTATGCTTGACAACATAACATGGCAGGGAGTTTCACAACCATCCAAACTACCTACTAGGTAGACCAATATGAAATGTATGAAAGGTAATTCAGCATCCCTGTTAAAACTACCTGTGCATTGAATCTCATATTGAACAACTTTTGACAAGGTACATAAAGACACACACCAGGAGTGTGGCCTCAATGGCCTCTCGACGCCGATCCAAGTCATCCTGGTCACTGCAGCCCAACAGAGATGCCAAGCACTGCTGGCAGAGTGCTCCCACTGTTGCATCTACCTCTTTTACCCGAGTGACGTAACGGACACTGTGAACTACCTGCCAATGCAACTCGGCTCCAACCTCAACGATGGCTCCATCACCAGTAAGGACCTGGGAAGGATGCAGTGCTTAAAATTTGCACTATTAGCACTAATCCATCATACCTCACGTGCAGGTACCTCAAAGACCTTTGGCTTCAGGTCAACTTTCATGTAGGAGTCGATCACCGGGAACACCAGCACAAGGCCTGTGTTGTCAGAAAAAAATACCAGGTGTGACGACTGCATGGGTACAACTCCATCATTTAGCACTTGCCCATGTTGTGCATGCTTGCATATGCTTTTCAATATGTTGTGCTGACTGCAGGTGGCGCTTCCATCTCATAAAGCATTTGCATGCCTTAGCAGCAATGCTAGTAAACCATCATTACTTTTTAGTACTCACAATCACCTTGACATTGCAGTCATGCCCATGCTAAATAAACAGCCGTGAACCTTCATACCTAGAAGCAGTTCTTAAAAAAACCACTTAGGAGCAATGTAAGTTAGTGAATGAAGTAAAGTTATAGGCTTATTGAGAAACATTAATTACCAATGCCTCTAAGCTATTTGGTGCTGCTATTTCAACACTGTCACACAGGATGGGTAATGCTTATGCTTATTACTAGTGCCATATCGTTCCACTTTAAATCATGGCACTTACCATAGCCTATATTTGTGAGTTTGTGTGTGGAGCTTCTATTCTTTTTTTTCTTATTTAATTTCCAATCTCTTATTAAATTTACAACAAGCCAAGTGTGACTAACTTTCCAAAGGATGTGGGTTCGACTCCAGCCACGGCTGTTGCATTCTAATGTAGGTGAAAATGCTAGAGGCTTGTGTGAGGTACAATGTCAGCGCACATTCAAGAGATCCAGGTGGTCTAAATTTCTGGAGCCCTCCACTATAATGTGCCTCATAACCATGTTGTGGTTTTGGCATGTTACATAATTACTTGTACTACTCAGCTAACTTGGGTGAGTGCCACCAGGTCATAGCATAGCTGTTAATATTAAAGACACTAAAAGTGAAATGTTAAATCAGTTTAAACCTACAAGCTGTTATTCAAGAATCCGCTGTCATTGATTTTGCCATTATAGATTCAGTATTAGAGGAGACTATAATGATCAAAGTTTCATTTTTGAATTTCGTGCCTAAATGTTGGTCATCATCATCAGCCTGTTTAGGTCCACTGCAGGACAAAGGCCTCTCCCAACGATTTCCAATCTACCCTATCCTGAGCGAGTTGGTTCCACTTTATGCCCGCAAACTTTGAAATTTCATCGCTCCATCTAACCTTTTGCCTACCTCTGTTGCGTTTTCCCTCTCCTGGTATCCATTCCGTCGCTCTTACTGTCCATCTGTTATCTTTCCTCCTCATGACATGTCCTGCCCAGGTCCACTTCTTTCTTTTAATTGATATAATAATATCGGCTACTCCTGTCTGTTCTCTGATCCATTCCGCTCGTTTTTTATCTCTTAGCGTTACCCCTATCATTTTTCTTTCCATTGCACGTTGCGTGCTCCTTAGTTTCATCTCTAGTTTTTTCATTATCCTCCATGTTTCTGCACCGTACGTTAGTACCGGGAGAATGCAGTGATTGAATACTTTTCGCTTTAGTGAGAGCGGTACGTTTGCAGTCATGATTTCATAATGCCTTCCAAATGCGCTCCAGCCCATCCTTATTCTACGGAGAATTTCTTTTTCATGGGTAGGAGTTCCTATTAACTGTCCCAGGTATACGTATTCGTTTACACATTGTAAGGGTTCACTGTTGATTTTAAATTCCTGTTCCTTAGCCAGGCTATTGAGCATAACTTTGGTCTTTTGCCTATTCATTTTTAATCCAATTTAGTACTTTCCCTGTTTAGGTCATCAATCATGTTTTGTAGTTGGTCTCCATCATTGCTAAAGAGCACAATGTCGTCTGCAAATCTTAGATTGCTTAGATATTCTCCGTCTCTTCGAATTTCCTTTTCTTCCCAGTCTAGATGTTTAAAGATTTCCTCCAAACATGCAGTGAATAGCAGTGGGGATATTGTATCTCCCTGTCTCACACCTCTCCTGATCGGGATTTCTCTGCTTCTCTCATGTAGGAGTAGTGTGGCTGTAGCCGAACGCAAGCATGACATCACAGGTTCCAGTCTTTGTATTTTGGTCACGTTGGCTAAATGAAGTTTCATGACGTGAGGTACAATAAGTCTGGACTCCCTACAACAGAATGCAGTTCACTTTTAGTGGAAAATAATTGTGTGTGAGCAAGCACCTTTGTAATCTGTGACATTACTGTGAGTTAATGTGCAAATGTCACAGCTGTGTTGCACCTGTAATTTCTTTTTGTAGGTTTCTTTGCTTACTAGGCACTCTATTGCCCTATGAGTGGTCCTGTTCGTATTGTTAAAGGGTATTGTTAAAGGGTAATTAACTAATACATGAAGAATCATTTTGCTCTTTAGTGTCCCTTTAAGTTCCAGGTGCTGAAAAGAAATAGTGGTCATTCTGAATGCTTTCTTTGTGTCATTGCAGTTCCATTAGACTAGCAACAGCTGTGGCTGCTATACTCATGTCAAAGATAAAAAAAAAAAAATTAGTAAAGTTCTTGACTGAAATAATACAGTGCTTGACCGAGTTCACTTTTTACAAGGAACAAAATCGTGGTTAAGAACATGCAACACTGAAGAAAACAATACATATAATCTGTCTGAATTTATTTAATTTACTGCTGCTACACACAACGAATACATGCGAGAGCAGCTCTTCTTCTGGCAGACTAAAAAAATTAATGGGTGCCCTCAGAAATGCAACGGGGTCTGTAGCGAAGTCTATGGGCCCGCCGGGAAGTTATGTGTGAAACTCAACGATGAAAACGCGGTCGTAGTGAGCTATCGATGGATACGGATGAATATTCACCGAGTTCTGGTTCACTAATGACGAATGCAAAAACAAACGTAAAAACGAACGTAAAACACGTTTACAGTAATATACGTACTGGTGCTGCGTATGCACGCGCACCCCTCTTCCACCCCCGCACACAAAATAAAATAAACGTGCTCTCGTTCATTCATTCGCGCAAACTAACTGCATAAGCGCTTGTGCTTCCGTATTACCTGGACCCTGAACTGGCTGCAGCTTCCCCAAACGAAAGACGGCGATTCTCTCCAGGGATGGCACTCTCTGCAAGCAGCAAGGGCGAGAGCTCGTAAACATAAACAAAGAGGACAAGATACTTGGCCACAAATATACCTTGATGCAGACCCAGCACGTCACTGGAAACGTGAAAACGAGGAAGAGGTAGCAGAAGAACGTCACAATTGTTCTTATTACTGTCGACTGCCACGGTTCTGGCTCGCAATCTGAAACAGTTCGTAACTGCTATGTCAAACAGTGTGAACAACTTCGCCATCAAAAGAAGCTTTAATTAAAACACACACACACATCCACACAAATTATCATGCAGAAAACTGGTGATCACCTGACAGGTCCACAACAACCTGGCGTTTGTTGTAGTTAAATATTGTCTTGTACTTCTCGGGTTTCTTCAGTGCCGTCATGTGATGAATAGACGAGTAATCAAACGCCGATGTGTAATCAAATACGAAGTCCGGTGTGTCATAGCTATCTTCGTAGGGAGAAAAACTCTCATTCATTGCCGCCCCTACCGTGCCACTACCACAGCTACAGTGCACTACCACAGAACACTCACTACCACAGCTTTCTTTTACGCTGCCGGTCCTGAGATGTCAGATCACTCTCGCATGGAGGGATCATCGACCAACTGACTGCCACCAGTTTCGGCTTCTTAAAATGCATAATTTTCAACTGGTTGCTGTTTTGCGCCGTTTTTATTTGAGTGATCAACGTTGGAATATTATTGAGAGTCGGTTTCAGCCTATCGTTTCTGAAACGTTGGTGGCGGCGCTCGAATAGCAAGCGATTTGTGTCGCCTGTCACATGGCCACACAGAACACTTGCAGATGACTACGACCCATTGGAGAACGCAGCGCGCGGCTTTTGTCACGCGTTTCGAATGACAGTGCCTTCTTTTATTCCTTCCAAAGGCCTTGTTTGTTGCTTTTCTTTTATAAATCATGGCAAAAAAGAAGCCGACGTTCGACGTCTTCGTTGGTAATTTGCCTGCCAACGTTACCGAGGCAAGTACTGATATGTTAAGTTCTCGAACGCAGCACCAGTGCACTTGACGCGTTTATGACCGGCTTTGCTTTCTCGTGCATGCGTCTTGACTGCTCGTCGCCGTGCCTCCCGTCTTGGTTAGTGTTAGCCCAACATCGATTTCATTCCTTTCTATTTCCAGCAAACACTTGCTCCTTTATTTACCGAAGTTGGTGAAGTGAGCTCCATACGGCTGAATAACAACAAGAAAGGAGGAAAATCAGCGTAAGTTATGGCACCACACGTTACTTATTCATTTTGATAATTCGTGTATTATCTAGTCATGCACGCCTTGTTTGCGTGTTCTTTTTCTTTTTTTTTTTAGGGGCGAAGCTCCTTAAGGTTTGGGTCTGTCCGTCCGTTGTAGTAGCGCGTTACGTCCCTAGCAAAAATTCTAATAGAGATTTGTATTAGTTTAATAAGCTTTTCTATTAGTCCTATTAGTATTGTATTAGTCTTATAGGAATCTTTATTTGTCTTATACGTGTTTGTATTAGTCTAATACATTGTTCTATTAGCCTTGCTAGTTTATATCAATATGCTCTATAAGACTTTTTGAAATTTGTCTAATGGATATTTTCTCAAGCAAGGTGGCTAGGGCTTTATATAACTATTAAAACACCAAATTTGAAACTCAGTAATCCTTTAAATAGCTTTATTAGTTTGTATTAGTTTACATAGTAAAAAATTTACACCCTTAAGGGTGTAAATGAGAAACCTAGAGATGTATGATTTCTTGCCGATTTGGCATTGAACATTTGGTGGGTTTAGAGTAGCAGAAATGTGTGATGCACAGCTACCAGTTATCCTACCCTTGATTGGGAGATGTCCTGTGTGTCCTTATTTTGTAATTCCGCATAACAGTAATTTCCCCACTGGCACTACATAGTAGGTCAGGAATCTGGAGTATATATACAGGACTGTCTCTGTAAAGATGTGAAATAATGCGAATGTTCTCTGTTCTATATATTGGTTTGAAATGGTGGAGTGTGTATTTGCATGTGTGATGTTCCTGCGGTGTCTTGCAAGTGTAATGCGTGATCATAAATGCAGCTAAAATCAAATGCTGTGTCACTCACAGTGCGATTGCAAAGCACACGCAACCTCCATTTTTGCTCTACCCACAAAAAGGGTGTCGCCCACGAGCTTACTCTGTGCCCATGGGATAGGTCGTTTACACCCTTAAGGGAGTTAAAATTTTATAGTGTATATTAAGCCTCATACGTCTAGGTTAGTAGAACAATCGTATTATGTTTTCCTATAAGTCTTGTACAAGCTATTAGTCTAATACTAATAAATTCTATTGGTGCCAATAACCTCATAGGCTATTAGTTTTTCTATTAGAATTTTTGCTAGGGCTACTAGGAACACGCTACTAGTAGGGCGCGTGTGGGAGGCGCGCCCCCGGCGCGTGCCTCCCGGCGCGCGAGCTTTCCCACTCTTCCATCTGCTGTCTTGTGAGAGAGAGAGAGAGAGCGAAAGGCGCGCGTTGACTATGGAACACTCTTTCTTCGATGAACGCACTACCAGCTCGCAAAGAAGGAGAACGCGCCCTCACCCGCGAGAGACAAGCTTGACGCAGGCAGCGTCTTCTAGCGAGTTTCTTGATTGAAAAATACCGACTGCTCGCGCTGGAGAACCGTTCAACGGCCACCCATATATATATATATATATATATATATATATATATATATATAGGCACTGGATCTTGACTTGCAATGAAGTGCCGGTGGGAGATTTCATTTGTGCGTAGTTGAACCATAAGAATTCGTAGCGTCCGCGTTAACTAAATTAATCCGGAACTCTGCACGATCTACGATGAACCTCCGGAGCTTCGCCCACTCATCATCATTCACTCCGTGGATACGCTGCGAATTTTTTTTCGTTTGTACACACCACGCGGCAGTCGTGGCAATGGGACGCAGTAAACGCGCGGACGCGTTTACTGTGTCCCATTAAATTCCATTAAATGAAAGGGATTTTGTAGTGAAGTACATGTTACCAAATGAAAATTGATGACTGCATTAAATAAAAAAAAGAAAAAGGTGTGCGCCAGAACTGCGACAATAGTCTTTGTATACATCACGCGCATGGCATAACAGTTCGATGCGAGTTTACAAAACGTGTGCGCTGCCCATGTGCGATTCGTTGACCGCCGAACTTGCTGGTACAAATGCAAAAACTATACCGCGTATCGACTGATTAGTGCTTGATACTTGGCCTGGCACCCCCTCTGTATCCACTTTCATGGCGCTTATGTTAAGTGGTTCGTTATCGCAAAAAAAAAAAAAACACCTCGGTGTTACACTTTGCTACACTTGATGGCAAAAGCCTGGTGCAGATTTAGTAACGTATAGAGTTAGTATATTATACATGCAGTTATACATAAAGTTTTTGTGCACTGTATTAACATATGTAGAATAGGCTATCACTCTTATGTAAAATCGCATGTGGCACATACCAGCATAATATGCCCGGGCTGGGATATGTTTGTACGTGCCACGCGCTATTGGATATAGGGTTTTTGCTTTACTCATGCGGCTAACCATATTTTTCAAGGTCACCACTCGGTGAGATACTTAAAGGGCATCTCCGGCGATTTTTCACTGGCCTCCGATCTTAATAAAATTTTCAATATGTATTCCCCTCGGCACTGTAATAATGTATTCCAAACCAGGCGGCTGCAAGTCATTTAGTTTTCCTGCAGACGAATTGTAAAATTTTTAGCGGATTCTGCTGCGGGCCACCTTGTGTTTTTGACGTCATCACCTTCAACACCACCTACCCAAGCCTGTGGGACTTCAAAAGCAAAACGGCGGTACTTCAGTGTTCATATCTTCGCTGTCAAGTTCAGAAAAGCTGGCATAACTCAATACATCATCGGATGACCCCGCCACTGTGATTTTTCTCCATATTTCTGACGGCGGGAAGGCTGTGACGTCATCGCATACGCTGGAAGAAGCGTCTACCCATTTCGGTTTCGGTTTGAACACGCCTTTCAATTGCTTATTTATAATTATTGGTGCGTTTCTGAGCAAATTAAACCACCCCGGCTGCTACAGAACTATCAGTACTATTCGAAAACATTGATATCAGAACATGGTGAAAAAACCGCCGGAGTTGCCCTTTAAGGTCATGGAGGAAGGAGAAACCGAGGAGAGGCCCTTCTGTATGCCAATGCAAGTGTAGTGGAAATGACGTCAGAAATTATGGGCCAAGCAACAACTTATGGGGCAGACAAAACAGCAGATGCCCCGAGAGACTGTCTCTGCATGTAACAGAGGTTTGCAGTTCGAAGTGCCAATTTGTTTTCGCGATGTAATCTTGGCGCACGGTGTGGCCTCTGCATGAGGTGAAGCATTTTTAAGCGCGCGTATAAGCAGCATGCGCAGCACTCGGTGACACTGAGCCAGTTTAGTAGCCATTCACTGCAACAATATCGTGGGTGCATTCGACCACTCATTACGTAGAAAAAAAGGAGACTGCTGCAGAGTACTTAACGAACGTGTGCGTATTCGTGAGTATAGTGTGCTCACAATACCTAACATAAGGCGCGCACACACCTCACAGAACACATGTATACAATACCATCCGATAGAATGGAATGGTTGGCACAGTCGATGAAAAGCACGATACTCTCTGTGCACGCTTTTGTGCTGCATGACAAGCACTACAAACAATACGTACGTGCGTTCTTGTCTGGAGGATAAAGTGCAAACGATGCAGAGCTTGGCATGCATTGGGAATGCCTTGGGAATGAAACATACACGTAAATGTGCGCATGAGAAGTGACAACGGCTCGTTTCTCGGAGCACGACTTGCACATGTGTGCCATTGCACTTAACAGCTGGGCATTTCCTAGCCTTGCATGCTTGCAAGGCGAAAGACTACGCAAGTTTTGTGGCTTTTTTTTCATTTACACAAGTCCGCGCCTAAAAACAACATTCCGGAAACGCAAGGCAACCTCCGAGATATGGGAGCGCGTGTGCTGTCTTGAAGATCATGTAAAATAACAGTACCATGAGGAGCTTCTCAGACGGGTACAGAAGCCCACCTCTGTCCTGATGTTGGATTAAGGAATCTGATGGCGCCGACGGGGCTGGCTTTATAACGAAACTGACACACTTGTTACAAGCTATGTTCTTGCCAGGTACGTACCACTGCGAGAGCTGCCACTTCAGGTGTGGGAAGCAGTGCTTTGTCCCTGCTGAGTAGTTCCTTGAGCACTTTGGTCACCTCGCTTGAAAATTGTCCAACAGCAATTGTGATCGGGGAAGTTTTTTGTCGCTCGCTGCCCTCTTCTGCCGCCATAACATTGCTGGTGCTTGGTGATTCAACAATACCAGTTTTTAGTGTTTTCTCTATGCCTGACAGCACAGCTAGGACATCTGTCTGATCGTTGCTGCCTGCCGATTTTAGACTCTATAGGGTCAGACGACATCTTTCTCGTTAGGACAAAGTGGAAGCGCATCTCCTTTAGCAGATAAATGACGCACTCTGCATTCGAGTGAGTGGTTATTATTAGCGCTTCATACGTCTTCTTGGTGAGGAGCTGTTTCGCCAGGCATTGACACTTCATGTCTGCCATGTAGTCCAAAAAAGTTGTCACCAGTCAATACAGGCAACTGTCATTTTCTGACTCAAACTGTTTGAATTTAGGGTTCCTATGGTGGATGTGTTGAGTGCAGTTACTTACATCCATCAAAACGAGCCAATGGTACATTATTTCCATGAACACCACTCTTGGTCTGACATGCGCAAAGCTATCGTCACATGTGTGGCCTGCTTCATCTCTTAAGAGTTTGAGGGAGGCCGTGACGGCAGGCGACAAAAGCTGGATCGCCCTTCTGACGTTCATTGCTTCCAGGTTAGTTGGAAACTTGTGTTTCTTTGTTAGCGACTTCGCAAGCTTCACAATACTATTTTGCTACATTCTGTAAAGTTGCCTTACATGGTCAGACGACACGTTGCCATTTTTGCCCATACTTCGGGACAAAAACTGGGACCGCATGTTCTTGATCAGGTAACACTGGTCAAATGCCAAAAAGAGCTTGCGACCTTCATCCTCTAGGGTGAGCGATCCAGTGTTCTATTGTTCCACTACATAAAAGCTAGCGTTGATCCTGTGGTTATCCGTGACTACTCTTACCACAATGAATCCACTAACTTCGACTTTTTTCAAAACATGAAGAAATAGTGTGTGAAGTTTTCTGCCGGTGCAATTTTTTTGTAAAGAAGTATGCTGCCCATATCTGAAAACGAGTCGAAAGACCACTCAGTACAAAACGGAGCAATGAGTTCACTAGCTCAAAAGGACAGAAAGTTGAGCGAGTTGGTAAGGGTCCATAGTCAAAAGAAGAGGCATGCAAGACACGGACACAAGGGGAGAAGTGAACAACACGAACGCCGACTATCAACTGAAGCAGAGCACAGAGGCGAAAAAGAAAGAAGACACACAGCTTATCTGCGCATGCTCGGAATGGTAGCGCCACCTGTCAAACGATTACCCAAACGGTTCAGTTGATAGTCGGCGTTCGTGTTGTTCACTTCTCCCCTTGTGTCCGTGTCTTGCACGCCTCTTCTTTTGACTATGGAGTTCGCTAGGACAGGCTTATCTGAGCGTTTCTCAGGTAGGGCTTCGCCATAATCGACTTCACCTATGAATGCATCTCTCTGTTTCATGTAGAGCAATCTTTGCTTCACTCTCATCTCGTCGATTATTAAGGAGCAGGTTCTTGACTGGGGATAAGCATAAGAGGCGATCTCAAGAGATAGTCTCTGCTGGACCAGGTCTGTCACTCCTACATGTCCACAGGTTGACCCTAAAAAACATTCCAAGTGCTTTGTGCAGGAAGTCTCAATATTCCAGCACTTCTTATGTGGTCATAAGCTCGTGTTGACAGCTTTCTCAGAATGATACTTTGACGTATTGTCTGTTCTGACCATCTTGCTTTTTTCTTTCCAAATATTTTCACTTGCTCCAGCTAAATTGAAGCGCTGACATCATTTTCGTTTGCCTTATCAACAACTGAGAGAAAAGCGGGCACGTAACAGTCCTGCTTCAGTTTTTTAAGTTCTGCTTTGTACGTGTCAACTGTACTTCATCCACTGTATCTGAGCTTTAAGGTCCCGCTCTCTCCTTCTCCATTTGCTTTGTTCGATTGCGAGATGTAGTTGCAAAACGAAATTTGCACAGATCGATGGACTTGTATATTTTTGCGATCCCGATGCGCACTCGAGCATTTTCGTCCGATAGCACTAGGCCTTGATCCTGAGATTGCACGTGGTTGGCATCAACACATTTGGGATGGTCATCGCAGTGTGGTTGAGGAGGCTCTCCTTGACATTGGACAGCTCGCCTTTTGGGCACTGGAGGTCCATGCAAAGCACAGGCTTCATGTTTCCTTGAGGCTATGTCACCTCTTTCAACCTTCTTCTGGGGTTGCAAATACGAGGGGTATTCGGTGAACACGTTCGGCACAGCGCCTTTCTGAAGCCTTCTTGTTTTGCACCCTTCTTTAATACCAGAAGAAAAAAAATGACTGCACACAGTTGAGTAGCATGACATCGTGTTTGGAATCCAATTATCTCTTGAGATAATGTTCAGCCACTGTTCACATAGAGCTGAGTCTGCAGGAATTTCGTGGAACGAAATATCTGGGGCTTTGCATTTGCTTGAGGATGTGCAGCGAGGCATGCAGCAGTAGGCCGTCTCACTTAAAGAACCACGTGAACAGCCGACATATTCATTGTTGCACAATACCAATTGTACTTGGCGAACGGTGGAATGCACGAACAGTGGCGATCGAGCAGGTCGTGACACAATGAGTTCACTCGGTTCACTTCTGGTGGCAATCGCACCACAGCAGTGGTTAACCCTTTCAGCCCTGGCGGTGTCATTTGACACCACAAGAAAAGGTTCGTTAAGGGGCCTTGAAAACGGAACTACAACTGTCGATTTTAGTGACAGGGTGACATTTAGGAATCCCTACTGCCATCCACATGATTAGCTGCTGCGTGTTTTTATGCGGGCAGCAAGGAAGAAGAAAATGCTGCCGCGAAACACTTGCACGCGATGCGCCACGTGAGCTCAGAATCTGAATTGTTCTTTCTCAATAATTATACGGATCCACGCAATCCAATTTTTATATGTTGTATGCTATAACTGCCTTAGTGCACGGCGGCCAAAAGTTTTATCTTTAGCACCAATTTTTGCTAAAGCCTCGTTTTCCCTATGTGCGATTTTGACACCATCAGGGCTCAACGGTTGCGAATGAAACCCATGGAGTTACGAGAAGCGCGCTGTTTTTTGTTCGCTGCGCCTGTTTCATAGCATGTATGTTCATGCCGATAGTGTTGTTTCACAAAGAACATGAAAATGAAAATATCTGCACATAAGCCAATGTAGCCGCCAGCGCACTGCTTCAGAAAGTCGGTAACGGATGTAAAGGGCGAACGCGATAAAGATAAGGAGGCCACGCGCCTTTGTTTGACCACCCCAGTGGAAGAAAGAGCGGGTCGTGATTATAGGCACGGTATAAGAATACAGTGGATCAAAAATATTTATTATACAGTCAGTTTTCCTAGATAATGTTTACGAAGCGTTCCATTAGATTGCAATGCGGTGACATGCGGCAAGGGCAACGGCCGTTTCAAAGGCGTGCAAGAGGGAAGGATGAACCTTTTTGATGTTTTTTTTTTTTTTTGCATCCATCCATGTACACTCGGCTTTATGAAACCTGCACACATACACACATGCATTCATATGCTCATACGCGCTGGTTACCGCCCCCACCCCTTACCTGACCCCAGGTCTGGAACCATGGCTGGGACCCATGGCCCATTTGTGTCTGTAATTACCAAGGAGACGCTTCACAGTGTTAAACGCGTGCACGTAGCAAATATATGGCTCAAATAGGCCCTCGTACTACTATGGTCATATAGCATCAAAGTGTGTCATTTTACAACCTTTGAGCCCTCATGTACGATTTTGACACCATAGTGCTAACTCGCTCAATAGATTGCCCACAAGGTTCATATTTGCAAGGGATGCTATTTAGCCCTTAGACGCATGAAAAATCACGTCTAATAAATTCTGCACTGAAAATAAAAAATCCAGGGCTGAAAGGGTTAAACGAGCATCCAATGCACGCAAGGCAAGACGAAGCGTACTCGGTGGACTATAAGCTCAAATCACTGCGAAGAACTAGAAGAATAGCTGAAAAACATACCGCACATGGGCACTCCCGATGAAGTTTATTTTGTGTGCTTTCAGTGTGAACAGTGAGTCACTGGAAAACTACTCTGGGATAAGCGCGTCGCTGCCAGGAGAACGAGTCAACAGGAGAGGAGGACAAGAAAGGAGGTGGCGCGGGTGCTCCCTAGGCGATCGGAGGGCATGGAAAGTGTAGAGGGGGCTATGGCTGACGCTTTCCCCCTAGCTTCTTGTATTCGGTCCTTTGTGAGCAAGTAATTGTTGTTAGTCGTGCTCTCGCAGCGGTGCGTGTTGCAGCTGTTGTGACTGTCCGCATACAGGCCTTTCCTTTGAGGTGTCTGTGCCTGCATGTGCTTGCCGTTTTTTTTATAGTTTTATGTTTTGCTCTTGGGGTTTTGGAGTCTGTCATTTCTGATTCAGGTTTGAGGGTCACCGCCGTGGCGATCTCTGCCCATGAGCGCTGAGCTTGGCTAAGCTCAGCTAAGCTCGCCTCCAATCATGTACAGACGATGCCTTTTTTTTTATCACACCTGCAGCCACCTCTCTCTAAAATGTAGTGTGTTAAGTAAGCCTGTAAAGTATGACACTTGACTGCCTGAACAATCGCATTTTGTTGATCTGGAAAAGGTACCATAAGAATGCGAGTTAAAAAGCTTCCGGACATGGGCAGTTGTCTTGCCTAATTCGTGAAGAATTCGACAAGAAAACGTGAAGTGACAGTCTGACCAAAATAATACTGCTTGCGTGTCACTGCATTCTCTGCACATAGACGCAGGAGTAAAAGAAGGCATTATGACTGAATTGTCACTAAGTAGCATGATGAATATGCGCATGGGCGTGCATAAAATATTTCTACTGTATGGGCTTACATAGATACTTCCAATCTGTCGATTGCAGATTTTAATTTCATTTTGTTTACGCTCAGGGCCATACGGCATTATATGGGGAGTGGTTACAAAATGATGAAGTAGCACGAAAAGCAGAATATAACAAACACAAAGAAACATACAATAACAGCTACGTAAGTACAAGAATTAAAATGCAATAATAGGTTCATAGTGCAAATTGTATTTCCTAATTATACAGTATTAGCTACAGTTCGACGGAAAATGTGGTTATCAGTAATTGTAACAATGTCAAGTTCTTTGGCTTTGTCTCCACCCATACACACTGTCGTAGAACTATCACTGACAGCAGCTATAATTAGCAGGTTAAGCTTGTACTGTACAGATAAGTGTTCCGGAACAGAAATACTATAGCAGCAGTAACGACGAATCCAATAATATCCTGTTCAGTTCTGGAATGGAATAGTTATCGTTTGATTCAGTTTGTGTGTAGCAGTATTCAATTAGGTGTCAAGAGTTGTTATTCACATGACCTCCTCAAAAAAGCGTCAGAAAGTGCATAGTTTCACCAATGTCTCACCTCAGTAAAAGCGATCTGTTCTTAGCCCCTTTGATGTGCAGGGCAAATGTGAAAGTTAAGTGACCGCTTCACTCAAACGGCCGGTATTGCACCTGTGAAATGCCCCTATCTCATGAGTGATTTGACTCTGTGCCCATATATAAGACATGAATTGTGCATTGTGCTCACTTCAGATGAACGCTTCGGTTTGCATACAATAGTCCTGTGAATATTTTTGTCGAAAAGTACGTTATGAAAAAAAGGACTCGCCAGAATTCAAAGTAAGCTCACGAAAAAATTTTAAGGAAAGAATGTCACTGCAGCTCATCAGGGCAACAACTGATACCTGCAGGGATTTGGTTACCACCCCCCTGACTGTGAAATGGAGGGTGGAAAGAGCAAGCTTTTGGGGAAAAGAGAGAGAGAAAAGAAAGGATCGGAGTGGGGGGGCGTATGAGCTTTGGCGTTACAAGTTGGCACTTGGGGTCGTGCAGCAAGTCAGGTATAAATGGTCGGGGTACGACGGGTGTTTTGTCTGACAGGGCGGGAACAGCGAAAAGCCATGATCTGCTAGAATTGCAGAAAGCGATGCCGTACTTCTTACAAGAACCGGAGTACAGATTAGGCAACAAATGAAAGTGACCACTTCAAGGTAAGCAGTTACACCATGCTTGATGAAACCTGGAAAACCCTCCTGGGGATGAGCAACGCGGCAAATGTGTATTGCCAGGCACCTTTGAATGCACGGCCACAAGAATTCTCGTGCCAAAATCTCTGAGGAAATAGCGTGAAGAAACGCCAGGAACCCAACAACGAACTGATAACTTAGTGTCTTTTGTCACATATAGCTACTCCTGCTCCAGAAACTTCGATTGCCAGAAGCTCTAAAAATTGAAAGTATTGCGATTGTGTTTGTTTCAAATCTTTGTTGCCTTGCTCCGATTCGTAGCTTCTTTCGACTCTTGGTGCGATTCAGTCGCTCTTTCATTCCACTCTGGCCTGCGGATGGGCATGCTGCGTGTAACACGGCGATCTACAATTTCTGGTAATAAGCAGTCTTTATAAAATCTCATGAGGGAAGGAAATATTTTGAGTTGCCAAATGTTATCATCCTTTTCAGTGTGCTGCACATGAATTCCTTTCGATGTGCACACGACAAAGTCACAGAAATTTCTTTTGCTGATGGTGAGCTGGCCTTGCACTTGGTAGTAATATCTGTGAGAGTGGCTTATTGTTGGTGGTTCGTCAATTTTGCATTTTTTGGTTGAATTTTTCAGTTGCCTCACATGGTTCCAAGTCCTTCCCGGTGAATGGGCACTTTACTTCCACGATGCCGTTACTTCCAGTTAATCCATCCGGCGATGCTGCCAAGAAACCGTGTTCTTCATGAATGAATAGGCCGCATGGTTGCACCGTGGTTTGCGTCTGCTGTTTGTACAACCACAGTGCGACTTGTTCTTGTTGTTTTCCGTGCTTCAGAGCGGCTGTGGTAAAGTTGTTCCTGTGTAGCAAGTGCTTCACGAGTGCGTCACACAATGTCCAATCTTTTTTTTGACAAACTGAGTAGAAGTTCGATGCTATTAGACGCACCCGCTTTTCAAAATCCCAGGTCGAATTATCCGCTTGTCCTCTAGTTGCCTTCTCAATTTCAAGCCATTTCTTTTCGTCCACCTGCAGACTTGGCAAAACTGCCCGTTCTTTCTCTGAGAACTGTTCAGGTGGAATATCTGGTGGCTGGTAGTTCGAGCCGTAATGAGGCGTCTAGTCTTTTGTAGTGGGGTCTTTGCGCCTGTTCTGCTGGTGGCCATTTTTGTCAGAGTTTTCTTCTGAGGCGCTCTTTGCTTGCTCTGTCACATATTTTCTTTTTTGCGTAGCACTTCAGTATGGCTGCAGTACTCTTGCAGTTGACTGCCTTAGATGTAGTGCAGTGCCACTCTGGAAAAGCTCAGCCGCACCCCACAACACCGGTGTTCATGTGAGCCCTTCTGATGCCTGTTATCTGCTTGCCTCCAGATAATTTCGCAACCAGCGGTATCACTGCCTCGGCAAGGTTGCTTGTGTCATCCTTCATAAGGCGGTCAGCTTTTTCCGCAGTTATATTTGCAGCAGTTGCTATCTTGAATTGTAGTGCCTTGGGAATTTTCTTGTAAACATTCTCGCCTTTTGTTCCGTCGCAGAAGTAGTCCTTGCATCTCTCGTGGCATCCAAACACATTAGGCCATTTATGAGGTCGGCAGCAAGCAGGCACGCTAGCTCGGCTTTCTGTGCACACTGCTCTTCTTCGGTACCCTGTGCATCTCTAAGGATGTTCGCATAATGTTTGATGACCTTTGTGCACCATTTTTTATGCACTTTATCCTAGGACCACTAAGGTATGAAGAGCTACCTTGGGTTTCTTTTGCTATCGCGTAGAGGCGAGTGGTGTAGCATTTCACCACATGGTTTGTGCACTCCCTCTTCTTGACAAAACAGCCATATTCTAAAAGGACAGAAAGTTGAGCGAGTTGGTAAGGGTCTATAGTGAAAAGGACAGGCGTGCAAGACAAGGACACAGGGGGAGAAGTGGACGTGTTGTCCACTTTTTCCCCTTGTGTCTTTGTCTTGCACGCCTGTTCTTTTCACTTTGGGCCATATTCTACTTTTGTTAGTATCTCATGGAGCACAGACGAATCGCCATCCCTGATGAATGTGCGATATTCCACATCATGCATCTCGGTGCTTCTGCGAAAGCCCTCAACTATAATATCAGCCTCTATTGCCCCCGAGCTTTCGCTCCAGTCCTTATAGTACACATGGGCTTTCGTGTCTTTTCCCGTACTGGAATGGTGCTCACAAATGCTGCACAACTTGTTCCTGACTCCTAGATAGAGGAGCTTCTTCGTGCGCTCTCCTATAATCACGGCGACACCAGAATTGGCTAGATATCGGTGTTCATGACTGCGTGTGACCACCTGCCATCAACGATCACTGTGATATGAGGGGTTGGGCTGTCTTCACAAAAATCCCCCACCCCTTCTTCCGCAAGCTTTCTTCTTTCCGGCCTCTAACATTTGCCCTAGGACTGCTTTCCAGCACTGAAACAAAATAAAGATTACAGCTGATTACAAGACTTATACCATCATAGCAATGCCTATATGTTACACTTTATGCCTGAGCAGAGGAGGTTATATATGTATGCAGTGCACAATTGCTGCCCCACTTACAATTCTGACATCCATACCGAACATACTTTCATTGTCTACTCTGAAATGAGGCAGGAAAAGAGATTTCGTGATGTTGTATGCTTTTGAAAATAAATATTTACAAATTGAACTGCTTCAGGACCCTAACAAAATATGTGCTTGAGCTGTCTCACCTTTCCCAGAGGCTCCTAATGGCAGAGAAATACCCCTTTTCTCATAGCAGGAACTTCCATGACTGCCATTGCTTCCTCGAACTGCGAGTGGCCCAATCCAATACTCATAAATGACCATACGGCAGCATTGTTGATGCCCAACTTTGTTTTGTCAGTCAGGGGGGTTGGTTCCTCTACAGGCTCAGTCATCAACTTCTTGATTTTTCCACATTCATTACAGACAAACACCAGCTCTGACCAAAGCCCTACTTTATGTTCCTTCACAAGTTCAAAGCGTCCAGTCAACTTGGGGCAGGTGTGGTCATTGAGACTACAAACAGCGTCAATGAAACGGCCCAGTGACACAATTCTCCTTCCAGTGATACTTGGCCCATCTGGCTTAATAGCGAACCTTCATTCGATACTTAGGTCTGGAAGTGGCTCTTCATCGATGCCAAAACTGTCCCAGTATTCAGCCATTGCGTCATCTGCTCTGGCAGAATCACAGTCGTCCAAGCACGACGTATCGGCGGCACTTTGCTGTTGCTCTCTGCCCTCTGTCGGTCTTGTCCTCCTGAAAAATTAAAGTGGAAACTATATAATAATGTAAAGTACAATACAATAGGGTCATATGTAAACAATGTGTCACTATTCAATATATGCCAGGCGATGCCTCCAATACATCGGAGACGCAATGGGTATCTATGTACACCATCGATATCATACATGCAGCTACCGTGGAGAGCCAATTTTATCTGTAAACACCCTCCTCCCTATGTCTCGGTGCATTATCAGCGGCTTGTCCTGACTTCCAAAAACAAACTGAAAATGAATTTATAAAACAAACTAAAAACTACGCAGACATTATTTCAGTAAAAAACTTGCTAAATATTGCCTGCGTTTTTTTGTTGTCTTAGCCATTCTCACAAAACTTACTCGCCAGAACTTTGCGAGAAGGTATAAAACCACCATACAAACGATCAGCAGGATAAACACGTGTGCAGAGGTCTCTGCCTCTGCACAAATCAGAGCTGTATCCCAAGTTAAAAAAAAAAAAATGCTACCTTCTTTGTATTTGCAGGTACTATAAGTGTAGGTATAGTGAAATTCACTACCTACTGATGTTAGTGGCAGTACTATTTCAACTCACCATATTAGTAAAAAAACAAGTTCGTTGAACGTACCAGCTACATGTACATAAATGTTCGTAGCAACATTCGCTACTCTGTTAGTTCGGTTACTAACGCTAGTAAAGAACAATTGTGGAACAATATATTTGTGGCAGTTTGGTTTAAACACAGTGTTCGAAACCGTCATGTCATGCAGCTTCTATTACAAAAGAAAAATATCAGACAGTCTGGCATTGCTCATTTACACTAATTAGCGCTCAATGATTTCTTGATAGAATTACTATGGTACAACACTGACATGCTCAAGTAACAATATATGTAGAGTGGTGCTTAGAACCGAGTACATACAGCATGTGGCCCTAGTTTGGGCTAGCACACGTTGTACCGGTGAACAGCCTTGAATTCAGAGAAGTAATGCACAGAGAAGTAATCCAAAATTCTCATGGCTTACGTTTTACACATTATACGTGTCGTGAGTAAAGGGGCCCAGAGCACGCGCCACATGGCGAAGAAAGAGAGATGGCGTGCGAAGTAACGGAGAGGCGCCAAAATGCACGCGCCGGTGACATGTTGGTGTTCGTGGTTGGTTGACGGCGGGCTTGTGGCGCGCGACCTGCGCCACGATCGGAAGTGGAAAAGCACTGAGCTGGCAATTGTCTTGGTGGCAATGGCCGAGGAAGGACGCATCGGCAGCTACGCTCTGTCGACGGGACGAGGTGTTCGGTTCGGGAGCCGGGACGCTGGTACCCCATCGTGTGGCCGTGGACCTCGATTATGTTCGGGCGAGGCTCCTTGGAGGTTCTGCAGCCGCCGGTTCCGGACGCACCGTCAACAATCCCCCTTCAAAGGTCGGCCAGCAGCAATTCACCAGGACGTTACGTCGGCTGGCGACATCCTGGAGTCATCAAGCTAGTTCCAGACCAGCAGCGGACTTTACAGCAACGGGAGAACAGCGCCGAGACCAGTAAGAACGTTCCATCTGCTATTCGCGACAGCGTCGGCGAAACCAACATGGCCAGACCTAGGACTGAGAGTTGCGCCAAATTGGGACTTTAAAGAGTATCATTAGAGTAACCAGTTAATTTCAATTAGTAGGCATGTCGCGATGTTAGTTTTTCTGCTTGTATATATTTTGTTCATTTTTGGTTTGCTGTGTTGATAAAATTTGGTTTGCCGTGCTCGCAATGCTGTCGTTGCCAAATGAGTCTCTCCCTCTCCCACGCTCGGTATTCGCCCTCCGAGATCCGCACGTGACAATACGCCACCATATAAGCGCCACGCCAAACCGTCGTTATTTACGTGCCGCCCCCTACGAAGCATCTGGCAGTATGGGAGCTAGTGGCTTGAAAAACAAGAAGCCTTTCTGGCTAGTAAAAGGCAGCTAAGATGGTAGTAAAGCACACGGTAAGTTCGCAAATAAATACGGAAAGTTTGGAAATTGCCATCACTTTACAAAGACCTTGGTGACCTCACTGGCGACCCGTTCCCAGCATCCCGTTGGAAGTCCAAATATGACAGCCTCAACACGAGTGGCCAAATGGCCTTTTACAGGGCAACCCAGACACAATGTCTGAGCTCTGTATAAAGCTGGTGTATTCCATCCTCCACCTTGCGAGCTAGGAAGAAATCGTTTGTTCCTGCATCTGCTTGCTCGGCACTAACTACCTTTTCCCGGAACGGATGACAAGGCGTGCAAGAGCGGGTGTGAGTGCTGCTTTGTCAACAAAGCAGCTGCGCTCCTAAGGATGGCTGCAGGTGGGGGGAGTCGTTTTAGGGGTTCTGCTTTTCTTCTTTGCCCTCTCCACGCCACCAGTGAGCCATGAGGACCAAGTGCGGGTCCTTTTGCATTACTTCATTTTTTTTTTTGGGCTACCGCGAGGGGAAGGAGGACAGGAGAGCATGACTTGTCGCTGCCACTACTTGGCAAAGCGGTTATACAGGGATTTTAGCTCCTCATGTACATAAATGTCTAGTTGATGAGTCGCAAACATTTACCCTTTGAGGCAAAATGGCCATGCGCACCGCACTCAGCGAAACTCGGAACTTGTTGATGCGGCGTTTTCGTTCATTTCTTGTAGGTGGCGCCAGCTGAAAATCTTTTTTTTTTTGTAATTGTGAAATTAATGGAATTTCTCGATATTCCTGCAGTTTTTTGCTGTGATTCACGTCTGCAAATATGGCAACGGACCTTAGATGTAGCTTTCAACCTACGCCTGCTCTGTTTTCAACGCTGTTTGCAAATGAACGGTGACTTCATTGATATTTAGAGCCCCACGAATTAGGAAACTTGGAGTGCTTCACTTGACATTTAATGAACGAAAACGCCTCATCAACAAGTTCCGAGTTTCGCTGAGTGCGGTGCGCATGGCCATTTTGCCTCAAAGGGTAAATGTTTGCGACTCATCAACTAGACATTTATGTCCATGAGGAGCTAAAATCCCTGTATAACCGCTTTGCCAAGTAGTGGCAGCGACAAGTCATGCTCTCCTGTCCTCCTTCCCCTCGCGGCATTTCTCCACTTACTAGATTTAGTATCCTACTTTCTTCATGCGCTAGCTCACGTCCACAGGTTTAGTAGCTTTCCGGTGAAGTATGTAAAACTAGGACCATGTACGCTGATATAGCCTAATTTAGATCATTATAACAAAAAACATACTGCTTGTGTGGCAATAAAACTCGGCAGTCGTACTCAAAATGTTGTCTTCTACATTCGCTCCAAAAATCAACTTGGTCTGGGTAGTAGTTTCCGGACTATTTGCAGTGAAAACTGCTTGAGTTGGCTATTTTTAAAAGCCAATAAAGGGTAAAGCAAACACGCAACAAACCTTTCCATTCCAACTTTCCTAGATAATTATGTCTTAAAGGTGCTGTGCAAAGAACATTGTTGTAGAGCCAGTAGATTTTTCACAAAGTCGTCTCAACTGGAGCGCAGTCAGCGAAATCCTTGTCCTTAGGTCTGATTCACGTCCACCCTTCTCTAAACTGGGCCTTTGTAGCTGTTTATGACGTATGTATTTGAAATCTGCGGACATCAAGCTTTTCAATGACCCATGAGACAACTTTGTACACCAAGCTGAAAAGCCGCCGCAGCCGCTCAAAAAGTGACTAAAACGGCTTGGTCGAGCCGCCGGATTGAGACTGCCACCTTAAGGTTTTTGCCTGAAAAGCATGCCCACTTCATGGTAACTTTTGTAATCTTATGAAAAGAGGTACCATGAAGCAGTGGCATGCATATTGCTTGTGCTAAGAGGTTTATTGGCAGAGACGCAGAGACAGGAGCAGCGGTCAGAACAAGCAGTCGGCCCAGCGAAACAGTCACGAGCTCATGCCGATGGCGATGCGGTTGTTGCACAGGCCACTCTTCTTCACTACAATCACCCTCCACTGAAAAAGGCACCATCCTGGTGTCTTAAGGCGGAGACACAATGATGGGGTCGTAGTAAGGCTTGAGGCGAGAAGCGTGGACCAGTTCGCGACCACGATGGCGTAGGTCAGTCGATGGCGTGAGAGGCTCCACAGCGTAGTTGACGCGGGACGTTTGCTCCAGAACCAGGTAGGGTCCAGTGTATTTCGCGAGAAGTTTCGAAGAGCGGCCGGGCGCGGTAGCAGGCACACGAAGCCAGACGAAGGAGCCAGGGAAAAATTCTGGTGCAGAACGAGCGCCAGGTTGACGGGACTGCTGCCGCCACTGATCCTCTGTGGAAAAGGAGCGGGCAAGTTGGCGGCATTCTTTGGCATGTCGAGCAGCCTCGGACAGCGGGGTAGTTTCGGACTCATCAGGCTTATATTGAATCCGTGCAGAAGAAAATACGGGGAAAATCCAGTCGTAGCTTGCGCTGCAGTATTATATGCGTAGGTGACGAAAGGAAGAACTTGATCCCAATTCGAATGATCAGAGGCGACATAATGTGACAGCATATCCCTGAGGGTGCGGTTGAAACGCTCTGTCATGCCGTTGGTTTGCGGATGGTACGCTGTACTTGTTCGGTGGACGATTCGGCATTCGTCTAGTAGTGCTTTCAAAACATTGGAAAGGAAGGCGTGACCGCGATCGCTCAGAAGTTCCCGAGGGGCGCCGTGGCGTAGAATGAAATGCCGTAACAGGAACGATGCAATGTCTCGTGCGGTGGCGGTCGGCAAAGCGGTGATTTCGGCATATCGGGTCAGGTGATCTACCGCAACAATAATCCACCGGTTACTTGCTGGTGTGGATGGGAGCGGTCCGTATATATCGATACCAACACGATCAAATGGTCGAGTAGGGCAGGGAAGAGGTTGTGAAGGGTAGGCATGCCCGGGCAGCAGTTCTCGGCGTTGGCACTGAGCACAGGAGCGGATGAACTTTTGCACGTAGTTGTACAGTACGGTCCACTGTTAAAGGGAACACTCGAATTTGTGCCTTCACTATTTCTGATGCCTTAAATTCAAATGGCTGTTGAAATAATGTCCGTTGATGGTACGTATGGGTTGAAGGGAGCCAGAGCTGCCAACCGCAGCTTATGTGCCTCAAATATATGCAACAGAGGCTTTGCGAGGAAACAAAATACGAACATGCCCTGCGCGCAAGTGTTGCTTTCAACAGTGGACGCCACTGTACATGCCATGCCAGTAAAATTGGAGGTGCAGTCTAGCGTAGGTCTTGAAGAGGCCGGCATGTGCAGACTGGGGATTGGCATGGAAAGCATTGCAGATAACGTGACGGAGATGGCGGGGTATCACTTGAAGCCACTTGCGACCGTCGGAAAGATAGTTGTGACGATAAAGAAGACCATCGCGTATGCAGAAGTGGGTGGCCTGGCAACGAAGGGCACGAGGTTGTGGAGTCGTGGCGGAATCGGAAAGTAGCTTGATAAGCGAATTGATCCAGGGATTCTTGCGTTGTTCCGTGGCCATGTTGTGTAGGTCTGGGGAGACGAGGGCTGGCTCAAGAGCAGATAAGCAAGCTTTGTCTTCGGACACTGGGGAGCGAGAAAGGGCGCCAGCGTCCATGTGCTTGCGACCGGATCGGTAGATAACGCGAATGTCGTACTCCTGTAGCTTAAGAGCCCAACGAGCAAGTCGGCCGGATGGGTCCTTAAGGGTGGACAACCAGCAAAGGGCGTGGTGGTCAGTGACGACGTCGAAAGGGCGCCCATACAAGTAAGGGCGAAATTGCCCAAGTGCCCAAATAATGGCCAAGCACTCTTTCTCGGTAACCGAGTAGTTAGCAGTAGTTAGCCTCGGCTTCAGTCAAGGTGCAGCTTGGGTAGGCGACGACATATTCATGGAACCCTTCCTTGCGTTGCGCGAGTACGGCACCGAGGGGGCTGCAGGGTCGAAATGGCGAAGAATGGGAGGCGTGGTTAGCAGGCGGCGTAACTTGTCGAAGGTGTCGTCACAGGCGGGTGACGAAGTTGAAAGTTCTGTGTCGCCGCTAAGAAGGCTTGTCAGTGGAGCACAAATCGAGGTGAAATTTCGAATAAAATGTCGGAAATACGAAGCCAAGCCTACGAAGCATTGAAGCTCTTTTAAGCTCTCTGGTTTTGGAAAGTCCGCGACCGCGCGTAGCTTGGCTGGATCCGGAAGGATACCGTCTCGCGAGACATCGTGACCAAGAATTGTGAGCTTTCGGGCACCAAAACGGCATTTCTTGAGGTTTAGCTGAAGTTCAGCATCGATCAGACATTTAAGAACGCATTCAAGACGCTCAAGATGTGTTGGGAAATCAGCGGAAAAAACAACTACGTCATCCAGGTAACAGAGGCATGTGTTCCACTTGAGGCCTCGCAGTATGGTGTCCATCATCCTCTCAAATGTAGTGGGAGCATTACACAGGCCGAAAGGCATGACGGTAAATTCGTACAAGCCATCAGGCATCACAAATGCGGTTTTAGGTCGATCACACGATTCCACGGGAACTTGCCAGTATCCGGAACGTAAGTTGAGTGAGGAAAAGGAATTGCGACCCCTGCAAACAATCGAGCGCATCGTCTATACGCGGCAACGAGTATACGTCCTTGCGTGTTATCTTGTTCAAGCGAAGGTAGTCTACACAGAAACGAATGGATCAGTCTTTCTTTTTTACTAGAACGACCGGTGATGCCCAAGGACTGTGTGAAGGCTGCACAATGCCACGCTTGAGCATGTCGGCAACAGGGTGAGAAGCCGGCTTCGTTCTGAAGACGATGTTTCATCGTCGATGGAGCGATGAAAAGCATCGAGTAGTGATCGATCAGCTGGAGGATCATCACTTAATGTGCTGAGGTCCATCAAAGTGGAGGCGGGCGAAGCCTCAACAGTCTGAACGTTGCCGAGGCATTCACCATAAAATAATTGTAAAGGTGACACCATTATGTTGTGGACCAGCATCGTCGTGACGCCACCATGAAGCGTAAGCAAGGCAAACGGCAGAGGAGAGCATTTGCGGGTTATGAACGTCTGAGAGGGCGTAAAAGGAATAACTCCGTCAGATATGGTGGCGCATGACACAGGGACAGGCACAGAAGAGCACGGTGGTATGGAAATATCTTCGGATACAAGTAGCTTATCACAAGGGGGGCGAAGTTCGACAGTGTCAATGTCGCGAAGTGCGGATAGCTCAAGTTCGGCGCGGCAGCAGTCAATAATGGCGTTATTAGTTGCGAGGAAGTCCCAACCTAAAATGATGTGATGGAAACACGAGGAAAGCACGACGAATTTGACAGTATACGCAACTCCTTGGATGACGAGTCTAGCGGTACACGCAGCGAGGGGCGTTATGTTTTGGGCGTTCGCCATTCGAAGAGACAGGTCAGATAATGGCGTCGTAACCTTACGTAAAGCGCGACTCAGTTCAGCGGAAATTACAGATACGGCGGCTCCTGTATTGACAAGCGCGAAGACGACAGTTCCTTCGACTGACACTTCGATCACATTGGCAGGGGAGGGACGAGGGCTTGTACTATTCGACGTGGATGCAGTTCGTGCCTCAGGAACTGCGGCCATCAGTTTTCCTGCTCAATGGGCCCGGGACGGCGACGCATCGGAGAAGGCGAACGACAGCGTGGCGATGGCGAGCGTTGTCTAGGTGCGGATGAGCCATCAGGATAGAATGAAGCGGGAGGAAGACTGGAAGGCACCGATGAAAAGTGAAGAGGGAAAGATGGCGCCCGTCGAGTGTTCGAGAAAGGAAGCATCCGGCGATGCCAAAGGCGCGCCACGTGACCAGCACCACCACACGCAAAACATATCGGGCGATTGTCAGGGGTACGCCACTGGTTGATGTACCCTCTGAGTCGTGGCTGGGAAGCCGGGAACCTGCCTGGTTGTGGCAAAGATGGTGGGAAATAGGTCGGTGGTCCATAGGGGCTGCTCGGCGGTCCATAGGGACCGGTTGGCAGGCCATAGGGACCGGTTGGCGGGCCATAGGGACCGGTTGGCGGGCCATAGGGATCGGTTGGCAGGCCATAGGGACCGGTTGGCGGGCCATAAGGACCGGTTGGCGGGCCATAAGGACTGGTCGGCGGTCCATGCATTGACGGCGGCGGGAGCGTCTGCGGACGAGGTCGGGCAACGACGTCGGCGTACGTGAGAGGCGCAGTGACCGGCGGTGGTTCACAGGCTGGAGAAATAGCTTGGGCGACTTGTTCCTGGACGAAATCACGAAGCGTGGGCGTCAAAGGTTGTTGTGGTCCTGGGACGCAAGGCAACAAAGATAGCTGACGAGCCACCTCTGCGCGAATGAACTCCTGAATTTTCTGTAGCAGAGGAGCGTGCTTGTCTCCGATGCCAAGACTGGAGAGTGAGTCATCAGGTGCAGAGGGACGTCGGGTCTGGAGACGTTGTCTGCGCAACTCATTGTAGCTTTGGCAAAGTTCGGTCACTTGAACGACAGTGCTAGGAGCCTTGGACAGCAACATTTGGAATGCATCGTCCTCAATGCCTTTCATTATGTGTTTGATTTTTCCTCCGACATGGATGCGTTGACCCGTCCACAAAGGTTGATGATGTCCTCAATATAGCTTGTGAAGTTTTCTCCCGTTTGTTGGCATCGAGTGCGCAGCCGCTGTTCGGCACGAAGTTTGCGCACTTCTGGCCGATCAAAAACTTGCGTGAAATGCCTCTTGAAGTCGGACCACGTAGTGAGTTCGGCTTCATGGTTTAGGAACCAGAGCTTCGCAACCTCTGAAAGATAAAATGAAACGTGGCCCAGCTTGCTATCGTCGGCCCATTTATTATGAGCACTTACTCGCTCATATGTGGAGAGCCAGTCCTCAACGTCCTTGTCGTGTGTGCCGGAAAAGATAGGGGATCTCCCTGGCGCAAGGTAGTGGCACATACCGCGGAGGGTGGCGTCGTTGGAGGGGTGCCGCTTGTGTCGTCGGCCATGATAGGACGTAGAGTGCGACTCCGAAGCTCCAGGTTTGGGTGGATGAAACCCAGCACCTCCACCACTTGCTAAGAGGTTTATTGGCAGAGATGCAGAGACAGGAGCAGCGGTCAGAACAAGCGGTCGGCCCAGCGAAACAGTCACGAGCTCATGCCGATGGCGATGCGGTTGTTGCACAGGCCACTCTTCTTCACTACACTTGTCATGTGCAGCCCATTGGAAGTTAATGGATCTTTAGAGCTCGGCCATTACTATTTTGTTTTCGGGGACACAAGAGAGTTTTACACACTTGCCGCCATGGCTATGAGTGTGAAAGGAATTTTTAGTGCAAAAAAGATGACAAAAAAAAGTGGACGAGTGCTCACTACCAACCGTTTTATTCCGGAAAACACATTGAAATATAAAGCTCAGTACACCACAGGAGTGCCTGCACAGACATCAACAAGCGACAACCTTGGCCAAAATTCAGCGAAGGTTACATTTTGTCTGTCCACAACCGACAAAAAAATTTGAAACGGTAGCTGTGCTTCTGCACGAAAAGTTTCCTGTGAAAGGAAACAACAGTAGTGCCTAAATAAAACTCCAAGAAAGATATCAAGTCTTCAGCACTAAAAGTCTTCAGCACTAATCCCTGCTCTGTTCCTAAATGGTTCCTCCATGAAGGTTTTAATGCACTCCTTCATGGCAAAAAACAATTCATTATATGGGGTGGAGTAAAACAAGCCTTCCACATGAACAGAAAAGAAAATATGTACGAAATCATTATGACATAGAACAAAAAATTTGTTCGGTCTGATTGAATTCATTCCTAATATTGATTCCTTAAGCTTTTCTTTTCTGTTGACATGGAAGACTTGTTTTATTGCCATGAAGGAGTGCATTGAAAACTATGGGGAGGTACTGTTTAGGAACCGAGCAGGGATTAGAGTTGAAGACTTGATGTCTCTCTTGGAGTTTTATTTAGGCCCTACTGTTGTTTCCTTTCACAGGAAACACATACATGCGGAGGAGGAGGAGGAGGAGGAGGAAACAGTTGGCACTAGGTCAAGGGAGGGTGGGATAGGGAGGGTAATGGGAAAAGGAAAACTGTGGGCCCTCAGGCCGCCCTAGGTGGCCGAAAGTCCTTGAGCCTCGGCGACTTCTATGGCCCAGCGCACAATCCAGAGTTGGTCATCCGGATGTGAGCTGCGCAGAGCAGCCTCCCATCGCTCCTGTTGCTTAGCCCCTTCAAAAGGAGGAGTTGGTTTGTTAGGACAGTTTCAATAAATGTGGTCAAAGTCAGCTCGCGGACTTGAGCACAGGCGGCAGTTTGGCGAGGTGTCACCAGGATGAATTTCGACGTTTATTAAATGAGACTGCAAAGTGCTCGTTTGCAGTCGGTGTCAAACTACTTGTTCGGCCTTGTTCAGACGTTTATGAGGCAACGGGTATTGCAAGTGGGAATTGCAATAATGTAAAGTAATGTCGTGATAGGTGAGTAGGTGTTCCCGCGCACTGCGAAAGGAAGGTAGGCCATCCACTGCCCGGTTGACGAGAGCTCAGGCTTGTTCGTGAGCGGCCGCATTCTCTGGGTGTCCACAGTGCGCTGGAACCCATAGGAGGGCGATTAAACGTTGAGGAGAAGGAATTGATTGCAGGATACGCTAAGCCGGTGCGTGAATGCGGCGCATAGCGAAGTTCCGAATTGCTGTTTTTGAGTCTGAAAATATATATTCAGCCTGAGTCTGAGCAATTGCAAGGGCAATGGTGGCTTCTTCAGCCTCAATAGGTTGAGCCACACGGTCAAATGAGGTGCATCTAAGGGGTTTATGGGCATTATCTGTGACTGCCACTGCGAAGGCAGGATGATGGGAATATTCTGCTGCATCAACATAAACTGCTGGGAGCGAAGGTTGGTATCGTTTATGCAATGCCCCGGCCCTGGCTACCCTCCAGTCATGATTGTAAATGGGATGGGTATTTTTTTGGTAGTGGAGGGATGTAGAGACTGTCGCTGACGGCGCTGTCGGGAGGAGAAGTCACGGAGGAGGTACATCCTATGAGATTGATTTGGAGGCGCTGAAGGAGCTGCCTGCCTGTTTCAGACTGGGAGAGGTGTGTGTACTGGCTAATGAGGTGAGCTTCGACCAGTTCATCGGTCGTGTTGTGTGCCCCCAACTGAAGAAGCTTGCTTGTAGGAGTGCTGTTAGGGAGGTGCAGTGCGGTTTTGTATGCTATGCGGATGAGGCGATCTACCTGGTCCCTCTCGAGGGGTGAGAGGTCTAAATAGGGAAGGGAGTAAGTTACCTTACATAGGCAGAATGCTTGTGGCGTGTGACCAGGCGGCGCGTGTCTGCTTCACGCATGTCCGTGTCAATTGGAAATTCGCTTGATGAGGGCAGAGCTATTCCGAACTGATTTTCGTATAGCACTTATCGCAATGGTACTGGAGCTGTCTTTGGAAATGTGGAGGCCTAGAATTCTCATGTTCTTCACCTCTGGGATGAGTTTACCATCCAGATACACTGCAATTGGCGGAGGTGAAGGGTCTTTGGGACGAATGAGAAGTAGTTCTGACTGAGGGGCTGAGCAGCTGAGGGCCAATAAATACTCCGCACATGTTCTTGAACCGTTTTCGTTGCCATTTGGAGGGTGTATTCGATTTCGCCACAGTTACCCGTGGTGGTCCAGAGAGTGATGTCATCGGTGTACAGGGAATGCTGCAAAGCCGGTATGGGGGATAGTTTCAGCGCTAAAGGAATCAGGGTTATATTAAAGAGAAAAGAATATAAGACGGCTCCTTGTGGGGGTGCCCCTACTGCCGAGAGTGAACATCGGGGATTTAACTGTTCCGAGGTGTTTCTCCACGGTTCTATTTGTTAGAAAGGCAGCAACATATGCGTGAGCCCACTTTGAGTTCACTGAGATTTTGGAGGACAGCTGCGTGTCGTACATTATCAAAAGCTTTAGTCAGGTCGAGTGCCAATATTGCTTTCGTCAGGTGTGGGAATTTTCGAGTTATTACCTGCTCCTTGAGTTGGAGCATTGTCTTGCGTAGATAGGCCTGCTCTGAATCCAAACATAGTGGGAGGGAATAGTTGATTTTTCTCCATGAATCTATTTAGGCGGTTGAGGACTACGTGCTCCATGAGTTTGCCTGTACATGAAGTGAGGGATATTGGCTGCAAATTGGCTAGGTTGAACGGTTTGCCTGGTTTTGTGATGAAAGTAACCTTTGCATGTCTCCATTGCGTTGGCAGTGTGTCCTGTTCCCAATGGTTGTTAACATATTCGGTTAGTACCTTAATCGATCCTGCCTCCAGTTTGCGTAGAGATTTGTTCGTGACGCAATCTGGGCCGGGTGCTGAGGTGATGTGTAACTGATGTAATGCTGCATGGCACCTCTGCCTCCGTTATGGAGCTGTCTAATTCTGGGTTGGGAAGTTCACTGTAGTCTGACATGGTCTCAGTCTCGTACTGCGGGAAGTAGGTTTCCCTTAGTGTTCTTACTATGTCCTGACCTTGCTGATGCATTAGGTGGAGCAGGCATGTGATGAGCTTACTTGTTTCCACTTTGGCTTTAGATAGTTCCGACAGGTGACGTAAGAAGGACCACATTTGTTTAATGAAGGCCTCCATTGAGCCTGTTACAGATCTATGTCCATTGCCACGATGCAAGGTTGGTGGCATGTTCCGTGATGAGCTCGAGAGTTGCAGACATGTGACGCCGCATTGCCCGGTTGTGCTTTTGTCAAAGCCAGCGTCTTTCCATGCTTTGATTGGCTTCCCATAGGTGTAGCAAACGGCTGTCTGCCGGTTCGTTTGTCTGCACAGCGGGGGCTTGTTTCGTTACCGATTTCATATCCTCGCATAGCTGAGCGACCCATTCTTCGTAATCTGAACTTGAGGTGGCTTGCCTTCACGCGCGAAGTTTTCCAAATTTGTCCCAATCTACAACAGGCTTAAAATGGAACCGTGGTCTGATATTACCTGCCTTGATGTTGATGTCAATTATATAATGATCGCTACTTAGAGTGAGGCCCGTGTTATGCCAGTGTAGCTGATTGATGTTCTTGCTCAGTGTTAAGTATGGGCATGTGTCCCTGCTAACGCTATTTCCTATGTGGGTAGCTTGCATGGTGTCCATTGCAAAGCATAACCTGTGCGTCTGAATAAAATTGTACAGTTGTCTTCCTTTTACGGAGAAGGCCCTGTATCCCTACTCGACATGTGGAACACTAAAATCACCTACTATGACAACCGGTACTCTATCTGCGATCGAAAGGGCATGTGCGAGAGCATGCAGAAGATCTGCTGATTTATCGCGGGGTGGCTGTAGATGTTTAGGACAAAGAAGGTTTCGGAGTGTAAATTGCGCGGCAGAAGTTCAAGAAAGACACAGTTGGAATATGTCTGATAAGTCATGGTTCACGTACGCAGTGTTGCGATGAACATACGAAGTGACACAAGGGCTGGAAGAGTTTTGAGGTTGTATAGCCTGATAGCTGGTTAATTTGCATTGTTTCTTTGGTTCCTGTACAGTGACATCTGGTGCGGGCGTTGCCTGCTGCAGATGGAGCAATAAGTTGTCTTTTTTGCGTTGTAGGCCTCTACAGTTCCATTGCCACATCCGCAATGTTGAGGGAAAAGCTGCTTATCAGAGTGGTGAGGGGCCATGATGTGAGGTAGAGGATGACTAAGTGGGTGCGAGGGGAAGCAACTTATATGTTAGGTCTGAGATAACCTGTTCCATTCTAGCAAATCGCTCCGCTATTTGTGTGAAGCCGAGGTCCACTCTGTTCTACTTTAATGTGCTCTGCGAGAGCTTGGACTGATGTGTTTGAACCTTCGGTACTGTTGTCACGCACACATTTTTTTCTCGGTGGACAGTCCTCTGCCGGGGGCTGGTCGGGTTCTGAACGGTCGAAAGAATTTGCGGCGACGGGGTCATAACTTTCTGTTGGATACCCGCTATGCGCAACCCGAAAGGGTAGACTCCAAAGACTGAGCCAAAAAACTTAACAGACTCGGGAAGCCTGTCAGACACAAAGCAAATAAGCACGGACTTTGAGGTGTGGCTCATGTCCCGTGCCTGCATGATGGGCACAAGTGGGTTGGACCGCCGGAGCTCCCGCAGAATCTCCCGAGGGGACTCGCCGTTGTATGCTCGATAGATGATACCCTGTATGGCTTGATCAGGGGGTGCGATGTAGGCTTGGATTTCTATCTTCTTACCTCGCAGAGTTACCTGTCTTATTTGTGCGTATTTGACTACTCTGTCCTGGCAAGCCGTCGACATTGTGAACACGTTCTTCAACAGATTAGTACGCGTAAGGTCACCCTGCGTGTTGGACTCGGTAAGGCCGCTGCTGTCTAGCAGTGCCACCCGCAATTCTCGCTCTGTGAATGCTGCCATGCTGACTCCAGCGTTTGGGCGATAAGTAACCTTGTAGTCGTCAATCGGCAGCCGTGGAATCGGTCCTCACCTGAGGCGTTCCGTTCCGCAGCCGATGTGTTGACCATCCTTTGAGCTGGCGTCTTGACTGCGTCTGGGTGCACTTCCCGCACCATATATATCCCGCACCAGTGGTTGAAAATCTTAGAAGTTGGGTTCAGGCAATATGAGGACCTTGCACTGAAATGCAGCTCCGCTGTGCTGCTCGCTGCGTTGTAATGCATGCATCTCACCAGCCGTGATTCCAGTTTTCTGCCTTACTGTCCATGATGGAAGTGCGGCATCAATGCATCAAACTGTGCCAAGAGAGAAATGCTGATAATTCTGCTCCAAACAGCTGTTTTTCGGGTATTTTGTGCCATGGCCGCGTCTAAGCTGTCTGGAGTGGTCTCCACTGCTGTAACGTGTGCAGATTCACCCCAGGCGGAATTATCTGTTATGAAACTGCGCTGTTCTAAGCCATCACGCTAAGCCAATTTTGAGGCTTGGGCATATTTCAGCAGCTTGTTGTGGTGGCATGGTGCCGGCATGCTCTGTATACCCAGTTATTGATTCATCGAGGTGCGACAATCGCTGAAGATTGTAAAACGTGCCAATTTGCTAACTGCTGTTGCTTACCAAACTATAGTAAAAACAATGTGCTTCAGCAGAGTGCCCTGCTGAATGCAAACTGTGGGTAGCTAACACCTATAGCTTCATGTTCTCAGATATGAATGTGTAAGAGTTGGAAATTTCATCTTTGCTAGTCTTGAGTAGCATTTCCCTTATCTAAAGCATCACAATGTATTGCCATTTACCATTAACTTCATGCTGTCTCTTACGCACACAGCATTGTTTCTTCAATTATTGCTGACCACATTATTTGCGTATGCCTCTATTTATCATTAGTTTGTCAAGCTACAGCGCCAAAGGACGACAATAGAAAAGTGGAACATGTGATATTAGCACTTGATGCATTACTGTGGAATAAAAGCACTCCATTCACTCGCACTTGCTTTAAGACATGTGGTGGTCTCCATGCAGCGCGACAGAGTGCAGGGGGCTCACACGAAGCAACCTGACGCGCCGGTGCTGTTTTATTGATGTGCCCCGAAAGTAGCTTTTGTGCCACTCCACGTGTAATCGCACATTATGAAGCAGTCAGACGAGCCACTTTTTTAATTGGTGATTTTTTGAAACTTATCATCTCAGTAAAAAAAAATCCACGCATATCCACGGAGTGAATGATGATGAGTGGGCGAAGCTCCGGAGGTTCATCGTAAATCGTGCCGAGTTCTGGATTAATTTAGCCATGCTTCGTGCTGTATGGACAGACAACTGAGTTCTCTAGAACACTGTGGTTTTCGTTTCGCATCTTCTACCTTCCAGATAAGTTGTGAACAACTACTTAAAACTGGGGGTATTTTGATGTAATACGAAACGAAACCGAAACTGAGTGATGCCGGAGCAGACGAAGAGGAACCGGCGTGAACTCGTGACACAAGAGCGCGTGCCAGCGTTTGAGGCGACGAAGAGGAACCGGCGTGAACTCGTGACACAAGAGCGCATGCCAGCGTTCGAGGCAGCTCAGCGTTCGATGAAGACGAAGTGGCTACGACGGACAACTACGGCAGACAAGCCTACGCCTTAAGGAGCTTCGCCCCTAATAAAGTTCTCAGTTTTCTGGAAGTGACCGTACTATATCAAATGGGGTTATGCAAATGGGATAGTGGTTATGCGTATAACATAGATGTGCTTATTCTGTGCATCTAGTCTGAGAGGTGCCCTGCCATGGTGGTCTAGTGGCTATGGCACTTGGCTGCTGATCTGAAAGTTGTAGGATCGAATCCCGATCACAGCTGCTGCATTTCGATGGGGGCAAAATTCTGGGCATCCGTGTACTGTGCGAGCCCATGTATGTTAAAGAACCTAATGTGGTAGAAATTTCTGGAGCTTTCCATATACAGCGCCTCTCAATCATATCATAGTTTTGGGACGTAAAACCCCAGAAATCAACCACTTTGTCAAAGAAGTGCGTAATGTTGCTACAAGCTGTATCACCTCAGTTTAATTTATCTCTTCGCAGCTTACATAGCACTGATAAGTGGCGTGACATCGGGCCTATGCAGTATGAATATTTGAGATGGAGAGGTAAAATGTTCACTTAAAAAAAAGCAAGTGCTTCGGGGGTATTTTTGTCTGACGACAATATTTTTCACTTGCTTTGCTTGAGTTTCCTTTCTTGAAAACTCGGTGCTCAATACGTTGCAGTCAAGAGTGCCATGTTGTGTGGTAGCACGTATGCCATTTGGGACCGGGAAATGTCAGGAGTGCTGTGCTAATGCAAGATGCTCGAAGTAGATGGCGATTATGGTTGTGGACTGAAATGCCTCGCAAAACACTCACTTTTCAAAAGAAAACAGGCGTTTTACATTTGGCGGTCTTTTGTGTTCAAGGGAAGAGCTATGTAATGCGGAGGCGAAGCACTAATTGTGTTGCTAAGGCAGTGACCAGGTCATGATGTTGACCGAAAGTCGTGTTTCTTGTAATATCTTTCTAGTGCACGAGCTTCATGGCCCCTATTCACAAACAGAGCACAGCCACTCGCAGGTTTTCTTTTATGTTTGTTGCGTGCGTAAATGTATGCCTTCAGGAATGCAGTAGAATTGCTGAAGTTGCAGTTTCCTAGCTATGAACCGAAAGGGTTCCTGTTCCAAAACCACAAATTCCAACACCGAACTCCTTTTTTTTTTTTCTGCTACAAAAGCTGCTACAATACTGCTACAATAAGAGAGAGAGAGAGAACGCTTACATGCTTTTCAGTTGAACCTGCATCATTCTATCTTGTCGCGAGTGTGATTGCCATTTTAAAGGTTAGGTGCTGCTGTGCTGTTCCATAGATGAGGTAATTGATGCAACCCAGGCACAAGCGAGAGGGAAACTTCTGGCTTCTTGCACAAACAGTGTGCACTCGTAGCAACAGAAGGTGTACATGGGGTGCATTTGTAAAATACACCTCAAAATGACAAAAATAACTGTCATTTGCATTTTGATGGTTGCATTTTTGATGTATGGAAAAATGCTAGAGGCCTATGCACTGTGCTTTATCAGTGTATGTTAAAGAAGACCGGGTAGTAAATATTTCTTGAGCCCTCCACTGCGACTTTCTACTCTTTCATTTGTTTCACTCTAGCCCACAGACACTATGCCATGCGTCTGTGGGGTAGTGTCATGTTCAGTGAGGTGAACCAGCATGAACTTGCTCTCCTCCTAGCTGACAGCATGTTTCATTGTCAGTCACTATGAGTGAAGTATGCGTAGGTGCATTATCAGCCATGTCATCCCCTCCATCTTGGAGCACAGCACCTGTGAGACACCTGTGAAACAGAATTTACTTTTTTGAAATTTCAGATCTTTAGCGCAGCCTATAGTAATGTAACTCTCTGCAGATATACAATCATGAGTGTGCAGTGTATGCTTTGCACTTGTCAGCTCAAAATGGCCAGAGTTGGTGAGGTAAACTTTTAAGGGATCTGAGCACTTTTTAAATGCGAAGTATTTCTTAGTGAACTTCAGCGACTTTGAGCGTGTCCAATTTTGTGCTCTCCTGGCCTTTTTGTTAATGATATGTATACGAAAATTGGTATGCCACAGCATGACTGCATGACAAACATAAATGACTGGTCATAACATGAAAATCATGACTTGAATGTCATGAGCAGCATGACTTACATGCCACACGTTTCGTTAATGGGATGTGTACCAAAATTGCTATGGCACAACACGACTACTTGACGAACGTAAATGACAGGTCATTACATCAGAATCATGACATGCATGTCATGAGCGGCATGATTTACATGCCACAGTCTTGGTGCTCTCCTGGCCGTTTCGTTAATGGTATGTATACGAAAATCGGTATGCTAGAACATGACTGCATGACGAGCATAACTGACAGGTCATAACACAAAAATAATGACATGCATGTCATGAGTGGCACGATTTACATGCCACGGTCTTGGTGCTCTCCTGGCCGTTTTTCTTCTGTTTCATTTTCACAAGTGTGCTAGAAGCTACAGAGGGATGGATGACAAGGGGGAATGAAGCTATGTTGGCTCATCCTGTGACCTTGAGCATTTCTTTTCTAGTGTTCACACATGTTCAGTATGGTGACGAGTGCACCACTGGCAAGCATGGCACCTTGTGGCAATCGCGGTAACTGTAAAGTAGAACAAGCGCTGTTGCTGTGCTAAAGTCTGGCTGATGCATTGGTAAGCTCTGTCTCAGTGGGCATAGTATCTATTTATTTATTTATTTATTTATTTATTTATTTATTTATTTATTTATTTAGAAGTACCTTACAGGCCCCATGGGGAGCATTGAGTAAGGGGAGCAACGCAGAAAACAAAAGTAACCTATACATGATTGCAAAAAGAGCACACAATAAGATGCTGGCAAACCGGTGTAATAAATGGAAACAAATGGTAAAACAGCACAATGCATACTCTTAAAAAAGGAAAGAAATGCAATATCATGGCAGCACACAACTTGGCACATTCCACATAAGAGGGGGGGGGGGGGGGGAATTGCATTACACGTTACAACGGAATGTATAATTTGATGAATGTGAATATTTGTTACGATGAGAAGTGTAGGACCAGGAGTTCCCTAAATTTATCTTTATTTGTTTGCGCGACAATGTTGTTAGGAAGCGAATTCCAGAATCGAATAGCTCGTGGCAAAGCCGAGGCGTTAAATGCGTCAGTGTTCCCATAGATGCGATTATAACTGAAGTCGTTGTGAAGACGTCGTGATGTACAGGGCGCGCGTACCAATGGCAAGTGTGATGGCTTCATTTGATAAACATATCTATGGAACAGGGACAAGAGTGCTATGTCACGTCGACTACTTAGAGTTTCAAGGGAAAGGTTGAGTTTTATTCGCGTTATACTTGACTGATAGTTATAATCGCGGGAAATAAATCGACTAGCTCTATTTTGGATAGCCTCTAACATGCGGATTAAGTATTCATGATAGGGAGACCATATGGGCGACGCGAATTCAAGTTGTGGACGTACAAATGTCAAGAACGCTAGTTTACGAATGTCTGATGGGCAGTTCCGTAAGTTGCGGTGGATATACCCAAGAGATTTGGAAGCGTTAGCGCATATGGTTGTGATATGAGAGGTCCATGAGAGGTTTGATGTAAGATTAACGCCTAGATATTTGTGTGCTGATGCCTGAGACACTAGGATTGTATTTATATAATATGAAAAGCTATGATTTGAAGTTTTACGCGAGAATGTCATTATTTTACATTTAGATGAATTCAGCTTCATTTGCCAGGCTTCGCACCAATTACTAACTATCTGCAGGTCATGTTGTAAAATGAGGTGATCATCAGGGCTCTTAATTGGTCGGTATAATATACAGTCGTCGGCAAATACGCGCATGCAAGATGAAATGTTATTAGGCAGATCATTGATATAAATAAGGAAAAGCAAGGGTCCTAGAACACTACCCTGTGGTACACCGGAGGTGACATATGTAAGGGATGACGTGTAATTATTAACGATTGTGAATTGCTGACGGTTTGTTAGAAAGTTTCTGATCCTAGAGAGTGTTGAGCTGTCTAATTTTAGAACCGATAATTTTGAAATTAAGCGGCAGTGAGCTACGCGGTCGAAAGCTTTGGAGAAGTCCAGAAAAATGCAATCTGTTTGAAGGCTATGATCCATGTTAAAATGAATGTCTGTAGTAAATTCGAGTAACTGGGTTTCACATGAGAAGCCTTTCCTAAACCCGTGCTGGTTAGAAAAGAAAAAATTATTAGACTCCAGATGGCGATATACATGGGAAGCAATGATATGTTCAAGCATTTTGCAACAAATGCTTGTCAATGAAATTGGACGGTAATTTTCTGGGGAATTTGTATTGCCACTTTTGTGTACTGGTACAACTTTTGCAGTTTTCCAGTCTGAGGGAAGCTGACCTGATGATAATGACTGGCGATAAATATGATACAAGAATTTACTAGATAATGTTACTGTATTCTTTAAAATTTTGGAGTTGATATTGTCAGGGCCTGATGAACTGGATAACTTCAGGTTATTAATAAGACCTGCGATACCATCTTCTGTTACGTCGATGGGCTCCATGTACTGGTAATCTAGATCAGTGACTTGCGGAATGTTCGAATGGTCTTCTGTAGTGAATACGGATGAAAAGAACGTATTAAAGGCGACTGCGCAGCCCTTGTCACTAACAGGAACATGATTACTATCGCATAGCGAAATGTGATGTTAGCCGCTATTTGGTGAAATCACCTGCCAAAATTTCTGGGGGTTGTGTTTGAGTAGCGATGGAAGATCATGTGAGTAATATTTATCTTTAGCCTCTGCTAAAGCCGAGCAATATTCTTTCAAGAATAGACCGTATCTATCCCATGCCGTGGGAGAGTTTGTGCGCTTTGCATTTGTGTATAGCCTTTTCTTTTTATTCCTTAACCTTCGAAGGCATTTGGTGAACCAAGGGTTCCGCGTATCGCCCGATACCTTGATTAGCGGGATATACTTTTCTACTAATTTACACAACGTTTCTTTAAAGAGAAGCCAGTTTTCTTGAACTGACCGAACTGAGAAGAAAGTTAAGAAGGTGCCAGAAAGAAAGGTATCCAGTTCTTTGTTGATTTTGTTATAGTCTCCTCTGTTATAGTCACGAATGGTTTTGTTTGAGACGCCAGTGAACTGCAAGGGGATATTAAGAGTAAGCTGCAGTAGCTTGTGATCGCTGAAGCCATCTAAGCAGACGATTTCACTAACCGTTTCAGGGGCGTTAGTGAAAACTAAATCTAAAATGTTTGTGCCGTGAGTAGGTTGCGTAATCATTTGGAACAAATTGAAGTCCAAAGCTAACGAAATGAACTCCATTGATGTGCGACAAGCGGATGATAGGTTCTTCCAGTCAATGAGAGGAAAATTAAAGTCGCCAAAGAGATAAACGGTATCAGCTGGACAGAGCTCAAGAGCTTTAGCAATATTACTACGCAGTTCGACAAGAAAAGATTGGTTTGTATCGGGAGGGCGATAACAGCATCCTATCAAGACCTTGTTGCTGTAGGTTTCACATTCCGCCCATACTATCTCAATACTAGAATTTATGTTAACAATACGCGACGTCATTGTTCTTCTGATGCCCAAGAGTACGCCACCACCTTTCTTTCCAGTGCGGTCACACCTGAATATGTTAAATGGGTTATCATATGGGAATATTTCATTATCGCTTATTTCAGGGTGCAGCCAAGTTTCCGTAAAAACGACAATGTCCGAATTGCAGTCGTCTAGAAATGAGGCGATGGCGTCGCGTTTAGGCAACAGACTACGGATGTTAGTGAAAGACAGAGACAATGTTGGTGCGATTACAGGTTGCCGTGATCTTCTGCGGTTACAAGTGTGCACAGGGCTTAGCTGCTATCTGTTGCAAGGAACAATAGCTTTACGAGCACTATCAAAAACATAGATGATGTCCCCAATTCGTAGTCGATCAGTTGATAGGCTAAAAGGCCGAGCTTCGATTAGCCGAAATCGATTAGCTGCTTTCTTGCATGCCGTGTTGCCGGCGAGAAATCTTCACGAATGGAAAAGCCAGACCCTTTTAGCTTATGTGCAGCAGACAGGATACGTCCTTTGTCTTTAAAAAATGTCAGTTTCGCAATAATAGGCCTCACCTTTCCTTCAGTATATTTTCCTAGTCGGTGTACCCTTTCAAATTGCGAAGCGATTAAATCCATGCCCAATCTGTCGGAGCAGAATTTTATCACTTTATTTTCTGAAACAGCCCAGTTTTCCTTAGCCTCGTCTGCTATTCCAAAAAAGAGCACGTTGGATCGTCTCATGCGGTTTTCCGCATCTTCACATCTAGAAGATGTTCTGTTTAGCTTATCGGAAACATCATGCAATGTTTCCAAGCACGAATTGACTCGGGCGTATGTGTCGACTCGGGCGTATAGTGTTTGGGATAGTGTGGGTGTAGTGTGCCGTGTTCATCCTCACATATATGTAGGGGAAAACGAAGGAGGAAGCAGACTGTTGATTGAGACCAGAAGTACTAAGATTGGTTACTTTTTTCAGTTTCTGGAGCAGCATGTACACTACTCATAGATTGAAACATGACAGTATATTAGTGAAAGGCTGCTGGTACAAGCAATGCCATGAGTGGGGGCTGATAGAAGCTTGTAGCATGATCACCACTTCTGACCACATATAAGCTGTTCTGTGGTTCAGTGAAGCACCAACAGTTCACTTCAATTCCAGGTGCACTGCAACTGGTGGTTTGCACAGCCGATTCACTTTGGTCAGCATGTAAAGTGCGCCAGGATTGCCATGCACTGTTGTCGCTATGTTGAACCACAGAGCAGCTGATATGCAATTGGTAGAGCACACAGTGCAGGAATTTGTTTCCACTGGCTCCTGCTGGTGGTTCTCTCTGTACCAACGACGAAGTGCTTGTACTGTCCCATTTGGATTCGTGAGTATTGTACATATTTTATTTATTGAACTTGAAATAAACAATATAAATACTACTGAGGACAAACCTGGGCAATGACCGTATAGTTCGCTTCTACATGATTGACAGAGAGGAATTTCAATTTCAATTTAAAGTGAAATCCCGGATTGCTCCTGTGTGCAGTGTGATATTTCACTTGCACGTCTAGGACTCTTTGACTACTGATTAGCAGTGTTTCCAAAATATGTTCAAAATGTGTTTCAGGACCCCTTCAAGTAAGTGCCTATCTTGAGTAATCATTTTTCAACTATTCATCTGCTTCCACCACAGTGTTTCTTAACTGCCTAGGTGAGCAGTTCTAATTTACTGTACATTGCAGAATTGTGCGTTACATTTTTGAAGTGGATGCTGATGCAGCAGTTGCCAAGCGGAATGGGTATTTATTCGGAAACAACACCTTGGATGTTCATAAGATGCAAAGAATCACAAGGTAATTGTGTTTTTCATATTGGGGTTTACAAGGGTTGAGCTGTCTTCGTATTTTGCTTTCCGAGTGGTCATTAGGATGGTGTTACTGTGATGATCCTGAATATTTTTACACTACTGGTCAATTTAACTTATTTCAAATTATTTGATATGTGCACATTGTTCTCACTGATATATGACCATAGGTGGCACTGTTCTTAGAGGTATTTGAATAATGTGGCCTTAGGTTCCTATCAGAGTGAACTAATGTTCATCTGCTACTCATTATTTTTCATTTGTCCTTTCATAACATCTATGTGGGTTCATTTTTTGTGTTGGCTTGGGTACTTGTGATTTCCTGTATGGGTTTTTTGATTTTTCAAGTGAAGCTTGTTTTCTCTGCAATTTGTTTTCGGCGTTGTTCTTGTGAGAGTAATCGTGAAAGCAGTGCACGCAACTTTTCTTCTCTTGTCCTTCGACTATTCAAACACTCAGTGATTCCATTCCTGCACCAACTTGTGTCAAAGTGCGCCAAATGCGATTTACTGTGCCATCCTGATAAAATCGACAGAAATTACACCTAAAATTAGTCTCGCATGTCCCAGAGGCACTGCTGAACATACCCCAGAAAGGCAACGTGTAGGTATGCCTGAATTTTCAGATGCTGAAACTCCTCAAAATCTGACATGTCTGACATTCTCAGATAAGTCCTTTGTGAGAAGCACAGAATTCTGCAGCACTTTCCATCCTTCAAAGCAGCTGTTGTGGGGGTTGCGGGGAAATAAGGGCTGGGTGGATGGGATGAGATCGCAAAATGTGCAAAAATTTCGCAAAGCTTACATAGATTGTCAAATCTATGTAAAATTAGCACGATTTCATTGACAAATCGCAAGGCGACCCTAACATAATCGTTTTTTGCTGCAGACAGTAAATATAGAACTGAAGCTCGTTAAAATGCCATTTGCGAGGCCGCTACTTATACTGAAAAAATCTGTGGATAAGTAAAAACGATGGAGAACAGGGAATGTTGTTGGAGCCAACATTTTTGGCGATCTATTCATTTATTCAAGCCTCCATCTTCTCCTCGGCTTCTCTTCCGAGTTGTCATGTTTCCGTTCTGACCTACCTGGCCCACGATGGTCTGGCGTAAAAAAAATAATGAAAAATTGGGGGCTGGTCTGGGGAAGCTCGCATATGTATGCCAACATGTTTTGAGGCCCCTCTGGTATAGTACCTGCGGTCACTGTGCACCTCCGCTGCGTTGGAATGCTTGCATGCTGAGTCTTCACGAATATTTCGCTCATCCGTCCCTCTGATAATCACACCATGAGCATCGCCTACGATTCAATGCTCATTTAAGGGCCATATTTGTAAACCTACCTTATTCTTATCGCTTGTTTTCCTTATTGCCCCTGTGATATGGTAATCAGTGCAGTAGACTATCACAAGGCTTGTTTGTAGATAGTGGACTTATTTGTTCATGAAGCATGGTAAGGGCACAGGGAAGATAAGGAAAACAAGCGATAAGACTAAGGTATATTTATGAATACGGGCCTTAAAGGGCCCCTAAACCACCCCTCGATATTTCTTTTACATTAAACTTAAACAAGTGCATTGACATGAGAACGCCATCACAATCATTGTTGCCAAATATGGCAGTGCTACGTGCCGCGGCTCCCCAGCTCGTCCTGACATCACCAGGCATCTCTGGTGCTGTCACTGTCGGAACAACTGCTGGTAAGGCCTGCAAGAAGTTACGCACGCTCCCTCTTCCTCGTCACATTGCTTGCCGTGCCATTGTAGGCAGCCAGTGGGGACAAAGAACCGAAATGCTGACAGAAGGGTCACCCTATGAGGCTCTTCAACACAGCCAGTCACCATACGGTTTCATTGTACTGGCAAGTCGATTAGCTGCACCCTTCGCAGAATGACAGGCTGGTACAAAGCAATAGAGCTCATTGGTGATAGCCTGTCATGTGACGTTTGGAGAAGTACTCGGCGAGGAAAGGACGGCACCGGTTAGACGTTGCATAGCGAAAGAAAGAGCGATATGAATGGGGACCAGTTCTCAACCATAAAACCCGTGTAACTCCGCTATTACTTCACCGTATCGAAAAATTCTTGCGGCTGCGTATTCGTTGCCGACCCTTGTACAACTGCAACACCGAAACTAAATTTCGACCACTGGGTGGTTTGAAGGACCTTTAAGGAAGGCAAAGGTTGAATGCTGACGTGTGTCGCATTCAACCGCAAATTCGCAAACCCTCTCTGCTTAGTACTGTGATAAATAGTAAATGGTTATTGCAAGGATCTCACGAGCCGGTGTTCAGGTTGCGGCAGACTGAACAAGTTGACAGGCTTTTGTATTCATCCCCTGCCATGTTGCTATCAGAGCGATAGTGAAGCAAGCCATTGCCCTGTCTCCTCAAGCCGTTTACTGCTTGTCAGTGCCTGCGCAGTTTTACCTCGGAAGCCAGAGACACCCGCAAGCTTTGAATGTTTGAAGTGGCTCCCGAAGGCAAAATTAGCTGCTTCAAAGCACTACAACATATGGAACTACCTGCTTCAAAGTGCTCTAAAATGAGTCCTGCTGCTCCAAATTTGCTCCAAATGGGAAGGCTCCTGTAACATCACTGGCTTTGGTTTGATGAAAATTTCTGATGCTGTTCTGTGCCCTAGCACAGTAAAGCTACTTACAGTGTTAATTAGCTTTGGTTTGACAAAAATTTCTGGTGCTTTTCTGTATCCTTGAGAAACCTTTGATAGGTACTTGCTTCCTTGAATTTCTTAAATTTTGGAATTCGAAACTTGTGTGAGCACTGAATATGGTAATGTTTTGATTTGTGCATTTGTAACAGTCCTCAGAGTGTAATTAAATGTGTTTTTGTTCAGTCATTTGCATTTCATATTTGGTATGTGAAAATATGATTTCATGCTTGAAGTAAATGCACAATTTCACATAGGTAAAATTAAAGTAACTTGGTGCAGCATCTCTTCCGAGAGTTGTCTGAGTGGTGCATAGCTGTTTGCTACTAAGCACCAGCTGCTTGATCTTTGTTCTCATTGGCATCCAATATTGTGCGCTTGTATTTGCTGTGCCTGCTCTGCATTACTGCCTTTCCTGTAATGTTGATGTTGGGTGGCATCGGTATAGCGTCTCTGGTTTTCATTTTAGCATTCATTGGTGTGTGGAATGGTTCAATTGAAGGTACTTTCTACAACGGCAAAAACGCCACACCAAAAAGGTGTGGTGTACTTGGAATTAAATTTTTCCAAATAATTTTCTTAATATATACTGTGGTCAGTGTGTGCTTTGCATGTTTTTCTGAGAGGCCTCTTATTGTACAGTGGGTTCTTTTTATGGATTTCGTATGCCCTGTACAAAATGTTTATATAGTTGAGATGTAATCATTCTTTGCAAGTTTGAGTGTGTAGCCTAGTTGTGGAGACACTTGGCTTCAAAGTGTGGGCCCACAGCTTCAAAATTCAGTACTGCAAAAAAGATTTTTAAATGCGAAGCATTTCTTAGTGAACTTCGGCGACTGAGCGTATCTATCTTATCTATCTATCTATCTTATCTATCTATCTATCTATCTATCTATCTATCTATCTATCTATCTATCTATCTATCTATCTATCTATCTATCTATCTATCTATCTGTCTGTCTGTCTGTCTGTCTGTCTGTGTATGTATGTATGTATGTATGTATGTATGTATGTATGTATGTATGTATGTATGTATTATGTAGCGATCCGTCCGGCCGTCCACGACTCTCTGCTCTCCTGGCCGTTTCGTTAATGGGATGTGTACGAAAATTGGTATGCTGAAACCTGACTGCATGGCGAACGTAAATGACAGGCCGTAACGTGAAAATCATGACATGCATGTCATGAGCTGCATGATTTACATGTCAGGGTCTCGGTGCTCTCCTGGCCATTTTGTTAATGGGATGTATACGAAAATTGGTATGCCACAAGCTGACTGCTTGGCAAACGTGAATGACAGGTCATAACATGAAAATCATGACATGCATGTCATGAGCGGCATGATTTACATGCCAAGGTCTTGGTGCTCTCCTGGCCGTTTCGTTAATGTGATGTATACTAAAATTGGTATGCCACAACCTGACTGCATGGCGAACGTAAATGACAGGTCATAACATGAAAATCATGACGTGCATGTCATGAGCAGCATAATTTACATGCCATGGTCTCGGGGCCTTCCTGGCCATTTCGTTAATGGGATGTATACGAAAATTGGTATGGCACAACATGACTGCATGACGAACATCAATGACAGGTAATAACATGAAAATCATGACATGCATGTCATGAGTGGCATGGTTTACATGACGCAGTCTTGGTGCTCTTGCGGCCGTTTCGTTAACTTCATATGTACCAAAATCGGTATAGTGAGACAACCATGCAGATCCAGCTTACGTTCCTGATGCATGCTTCACATTTCCTTGATTCCCACTGCACGTGGGATCTGCCATTTTTTTATACATTTATTTTAATATGGTGGTTCGTCTTGTGGGTTTCTGATGTAGTTGGCAGGGAAATGCTTATGCATTAAAGTTTTGTTGACATAGCTGCAGTGACACAGGACATTTCACAATCCGATGAACAGTCTAGGGGTTTTTACCAAATTATTGTGTATAGGAATGCCTGGCATATTGAAGTCTCAACACTTTAAATAAGCAGGGGTTTCAATGTGCCCTTTGCTTTTCTTTGGCTGCAGTACACAGGAGATGCAAGTGGTTGTATGCACACGCATGGGTACTGCACATTGAGAAAATAAAATTTTTTTTGACATGGCTTTTGGACATGGAATTTTATATAGCCAGTTGAACATGGTAGGCACTCCAGCCATTTGATCATGTATAACAATAACTAGTAATTTGTTTTGACAAATTACTAGGTTGCCTGCATTTTGAAGCATGAGGCTTCACGCATTTGACCCTAACCCGCAGCTACGCATTCCAACCAACTTCTCATGCCATGGCTATACCCTCCTTGTCTGTCTGTGGGTTGGAGTAGCCTTCTCCAATGCGTATTCCTTCATCATTTGAATGGCTGATAGCCCCTTATGTGAACATTGTGGGTACAGTGAAACCTTCTCTATGAATGTGCCCATTTCAACGCTGAAAGAGCAGCCCTTTCAGCCATGCTTCGTTAGCTGGACAACCGCTCGTTTACCAAGCACAAGATTTTAGGGCACTGGACAACGAAGTCTTCAAGGCCAGTTGCTGTCAGGGAGTAAAGTTGAGACCGTGGTGTCGAAGGTTCTTCTCCGGGATTCCAGCTCCCCGCTCGGCATCCTAAACGCACCGTCCGAGACGGCATGGGCGAGTTGGGAAGGAGCTGGCTGCCGCTGGTATGGCGGCGAGAGGCTCGCGGGCAAATGTGAAATGAATGAAGAACGGTCTCGGAGGCTTCGGGTTAAATAAAAGGTGATGAAAACTTGTATTTACAGTATAGTATACAAAAAGGAATACATGGAGTTGACTGGTACATAAAAATAAAACTGATGCTGAACTATACGTAGGGCGACCCTACTCCGACGTAGCCGGCAGTGCGTAGCACTTTTTCCACCCGTCCAGCATGCCCCGTCCGATGGCGGAGCCATCTTTATTAACACAACCGCTCCGCCTTAACGTCTCAGCCGGCGAATCATCTTCACTTCGCTCTGGCATTGGGCAGCGATTCCACCTTTTGTCCCGCCTCCTCAATTAGGCCGGTCCAGTTGGTGAAATCACCACCCAATCTGTTGACTGTTGAGAGGGGTATGTTTGTACAATAATAAAAAAAGCACATTCATCAGCACTAAACAACACATACATAAAAGTAAGCAATGCCACCCAAGGTCGAAGGGCGATGGTAAAGATATGGTGCACGTGAAACGCGTTACTTGCGCACGTGTCGCGTCTGGTCGGGCGCTGTTACCGGAAACGAGCAGGCGCCCAAAAGATTCGCCCGAAAGAGTTATTATCCGAAGAAAACCTTCCCATGGGGAAGTTGGACCGTCCGCGCGTCTGCTTCTGGTTATCTCCAACAAGCCAAGCCGTACTGGCTCTTACTCAGACCCGTTTAATCGGCACCCCGCTGTGCATAGACGCATGATACCCCACGGCGTGCGAGGAAGGAACGCTTGAACCAAAGCCATCCCGCGGCACGCGTGGGCCACAGCCCAGTGACCACAAACCGGCGCTTCCGACGGCGAACAACAAACGGTTCGCGAGTCCCCATGGCCGTCACCACCGGCACGTTGCATGCCGACGCCACATTCAGCGTAGCTGCCCCAGGCCGTCGTAATGACGCCCGAGGTGGGGTTTGCAGAACGACCGAAGTGCCACTATCGCTGCGTGCTCACGCACAAAAGGGCCCGCCCGGGCTTCCATTCAGGCAAGCGCGGTGGAAGCTTTGTCTCTCCGCGGTGCGGAGAATTGGGGGTGGGCTACCATATCAGTTCGTCCGTCAATTTCAGAAGAACTGCCTTCCAAACCACCGCCCGCTTCCTCCTTGCGCGCGCGGGCGCTCACAAGGTCGTGTATACACGTACACCTGGAGCGCCGCAGGGCGTCCTAAAGGTCCAGGCCATCCAGGGTCCGCCTGCGTCACTGCCGCGACCACTGTCCAAGCATGCCCCCTCACAGCCCCGCAGCGGGGTGCCCCGTGTCCCCAGAAGACGCGGAAGACACATATGAGGAAAGTAAAGAAAATTAACAGATACGGCCGGGGTACGACAAACGAAAAGCCAATGCTGCGAAACGCGCCCCGTTGACCGACGTCGCCCGTCGCCGAGTGAAATCTAAAGAAAAAAAAAACGCGCCTTGCTAGCGGCAGGCTTACACAGGGCATTGCCACAGTTTCTTTGAGAAACGGGACTTGGTGACTGATTGCGACATTGCCCTCACAAGTGACAGTTATGTTGATATGGCCCTCAACTCTCTTCTCTTCTTTCCCTCTTTCATTCTCCCTTGTTTTGACATGCCTGTCGGACATGGAATTTTACGTATCCAGTGGGACATTGTAGGGACTACAGCTTTTACATGCAATTGCCCAAACATTCTTAAAGGGCCCCTAAAACCACCCTCGACATTTTTTTGAACATTTCAAGTTAACACGCACATAGAGTTGAGAATAGCGCCACGATGAACGATGTTAAATGCGGCAGCGCTACGTGCCGCGGCCGCGCCACGAACTCGAAAAACATTCCCGTGCGCCTCGCCGGTCATTTCCGGCATGCAAAAGTTTGCCGCGACGACATTGTGGTTTTTGGTGACGTCACAAAAGTTGGAGCTCCGCTGATTGGTCGAAGGAGAACGTCACCTTCCGGTTAGTCTGCTAGTAAATGCACGCGCTCCCTGCTTGTTTGTTTTTCCTCGTCGTGTGTCGTTCGTGTGGTGTTCGCATGTGCACGCTTGTGAATTCGTAACTGCGCTACGCTATGCAAGTGCAAATCAAGTACAGCTGACTAGAAACTTCAGCAATTGTCAGAACACGACAGATAGTGCTAGCAGAAAGTGTTGGCACAGCACCAACAGAACACTTGCGCGAACACGGGAGCCCGGCGGAGGCGCGTCAACTGGATGCGCGTCATCGGCAATGAAGGTCATGTTACATTCGGAGGAGCACTCGGCGAGGAGGTGGCACCGGCAAGTGGCCGGTGGGGCGCAGGAGAGAGCGAAACAAGCAAGCGCCGCGTTTTAATAATCAAACGCATGTAACTCTGCTATTTCAGCACTGTTTCGAAAAATTCTTGCGGCTACGTGTTCGTTGCGGACACCTGCACAAAAGCAGCACCACAACTAAATTTTGACCTCTGGGTGGTCTAGGGGCCCTTTAACAAATTATGGTCTTCTCTGCATTCTTGAGATCACTAGTGCTAGTTGTATTTTGGAAACAGTAGAATTTGTTTGTTAAACTGACTGTGTGCGTTATGTGAGAAGGGATTTTCATGCCAGTGCACATATGATTTCACTCATGACAGTGGTAGGATTCAATGCCCTTTGATCTGTTTTCTACAAGTGTCAAGCTTCTTTGTAGGTTGTGTGTTTGGAATGTTGTTGTAATGGAAATTTTTGCCTTTGTTTATAGCCTAGGACAAGCCTGTGTGAATCCTGGTGAAGTTAGTGAAAGCAACATGGATGCAATGAAGAAAGCCACGACTCTTTCTGCAGTCCTTGGTAATCAAGTTTTGAGTTATGAATGTCAAATTGTGCATTGGATGCATTTGCATGGCAGCAGCTTTGGGAATACACAATTCCATGCTTTGATAGGTTTTTTTGCAGTTTGATGAGGAGTTGTGAGTATATTAAGTGAGCTTTCATTAGTCACTGGAAGTAGTAAGGTGCCATCCTGCACATGTGTCTACTGCTTTCAAAACTTTTCATTATTGGACATGGGAAATTAAACTCTGGAATTACCATCTCTAGTCCTATCTATGTCTGTACTGTGTAATCCTAACTGCTGGAGGTAAGAGCAACATTTATAGATACCAGAATTCCTACTCCGAATGTGGGCCCTGCTTGTACACGTGTGCTGAGAGGGTAGTGCGCTTGAAAATTGCCTGATTGCAGACACCTGCATGCACTGCTCTGTTCCTGCCAGTCAGGAAAATTTCTGCAGTTGTACAGATAGTATAGGGTGGTTATCATCGCGTTTCTCTTTTGTCTGTGTGGCGACATGCTTTCCTTTAGCCAACATTTCTGCAGTTAAACGTGGATATAACGAAAATGACAAATAAGAAATTGATAAAAATTGAAAATTTTTGGGATAAAGATGTTTTGTTTATGCAGTTTCAGCATAAAAATGAAAAGAAACACGAAAATGAAACGCTGGGACAATTAGAGGCGGATCTAGCCCAGTATTCATTTCACGGCAAAAATGCGGTGCGCAAAGCTCAAATTCACCCACAAGGTTTGTCGCCACCACTGCGATATCAGGCACTTTCCACCAACGCCTCATCTGACATCTCTTCAGTAGTGATGGCGCAGTTGCCCACGGAAAACACCACCACCACCACCAGCAACAACAAAAAAAGCAAGACTGCACATAGCTCAGGACTGCTCTATTTGAGTGTGGTGAGCTCAAGCTCTGATGTGAGAGGCTGACATTTTTTCTGCTAAGGCACTCATTCTCGCAATTGTATATTGTGTGTGTGGACACAAAAGTCGACTTTGCGTGCATGTGCACAAGGTAGGGGAGCTACAGTAATGCCCATGGCGTAAAGTGAAATGCAAAGACTTCTGCGACAAGGAAAGAGTGGCGGTGCTGTCGGCATGCAAGCCAATGGGAACCTGACACCAGGTTTGAAGGGAGGAGGAAAGCTCGGCTGCGGTGGTAAGAATTGTGTCGCTGGCTCGAGTGACATAAGGGAGCTAAAAAAAGTGGGGTCTGTGCAGACTAGCATGGTCCCTCCTGGTGTTCCGTTAGCGGCACTGGAAGCGGGGCTGCCACTGGAGCTGCTTGTGTGCCATTCACGATGACATCATACTGGGTGATTCCACGTAAGATCAAACAGCGCATGGCTGGTCACCCTCTTAAATTTATTTCAAAATTTTATATATTGCTGCCCGATGAGTGGAAAGAAGAGATCCGCAGTTGGTTTTGCTAGCAAAAATTTTTTCGAAGCGCCGGGAGTCAGTAATGACGAAGAGGTGGAGTGCCACGCTTACCTGCTCTTCTGTTTTGGCCAACTTTGGTTTATTAATTACACAAGCTATACTAAGGTTAGGAGGCTGAAATTTATTTCAGTAATTATATGCATGCTTTTGCTTGTGTTCAATTATTCTTGCTTTTTATGGGGAGCGTAGATATTTTTATAAGAATCCTCAAAATCTGCCCAGGAAGCATTTTTCTGTCTACCTTGCGGGCTTATATCTCAAAAAAGGCTTGTGGCAGAGCGGCGAAAATTCCGCATTACGTTTTAGGCATATTCCTTTGTCAACCTGCAAAATATTGTATTTATATGATTTTTCAATAAAGAGATATGGGCGGGCTAACTTCAGAAATACACCGAACAATAAAAATTTGACAACAATTAAAAAAAAAACCCAGTTTTGATATTTTTTAAACTTTGTACACTTATTCTCCTTCACATTGGCTTTCACAATCACCAAAAACATATTGCATAATTTTGTTCTACTAGGAGTTACAGGCCGTCGAATTAGACCCTTATGCAATGATACCCGCTGAGTGTATAGCATGACGACAGAATTGAATTTCTGGTTCTTAAGAGGCCAGCAGCACCGAAAAAAGGTATTGGTGGCACTGATGGTGTCAATTTTGAAGCGATTTGATCACCGGAGCAGCCATGAGCGCGGGGCTACCAAGCAGGTGCCCGCGCCCCCCAGATGCTCTAAGAGAGGCACAGTCCCAGCTCCTTGTCGCCTCCTCAGACCAAAAGTGTTCCAAACACTTCTTGGGTAACTTCAACGCGTGTGGACTGGAGATTCGCTATCCATTCTGCCTTTTGTTCGCACCGCACTTAGGCGCTGATAACAAGGCGGAGATGGAAGCAAGATCAAAACACTATCAGGTAGCTATGAGCGCTTGTTTCACGCATGCGGTTGACAGCCGCTGCCGCCAGAGAAACTGTGCACCGCCACTTGCGATCAGTAGAACGCATGAACTTGCCACTCCAGTGGCAAAGCAAGTTAAAGAACGCCAAAGGAAACAAAAGCAAAACAATTGGTAAATGGATGCGCGCACCTTTCTCAGATTAGATTCTACACCTTGCGACCGCGCCGGGTAAAACGTTATCCCCAGCATGCTGTGTGTGTTTGTGCCATTTGCGCCATCTATAAGCTTTTCCTTGCCGCCTGTTGAGAACATTACTGGCCCCAAAATCGATGCTGATGAGCTTCACTCAGCGTTCGTTTGCATTCCGTCACCATCGGAGTGCCTTTTAGGCGAATGCAAGCAGTGTCCAAAAGGCAGGTCCCTGACACTGGAGGAACTTAATATCCCAGAAGACGAAGAAATATTACTAGCAATGCGGGAGGCAAGCGACCTTGTGGAAAAGGTTTTGGGTGCTGACAGTTTTTTTAATCATCTTCGAGTATTGGTGGAAAGGTGGATCATGCACAACCACTGACACAAAGTAGAGCCATATACGAGGAAAAGCAATGCACGCAGCGTGGGTGCATTGTATTCCACTTTGATTTTGCCGAAAACTGGACTGTCGTGCTTCCTGATGTTCAGGCATACCACTGGCACAAGCAGCAAGTATCCGTCTTTACATACGTGGTCACAACGAGAAAATCTACGAGGAGTTTCGATGTTGTTAGTGACGACTTGAGCCACGACTCCGCTCACGCCTGCTTGGCTCTAGCGAAAGAATCGGTGGAAGACAACCTGCCGGTTTACTCCAACGTGACATGTGAGTAATGGAGCCGCCAGTCATTTCAAAAATAGATATCAGCTTTTCGAGTTCCGAAAGAGCTGTTGTCCCAGTACCCAGTGGGTATTCTCAGCAAATGGACACGGGAAAAACGCATGCGATGGAGTCGGATGTCTCGTGAAGCATCAGGCAATGCTCAACAACCCTGAAAGTGCAATTTGGACAGCCAGAGACTTTGTAACCGTTTTATCAGAGAAACTGAAAGGTGTGCATCTAATACACCTCGAAGAAAAAGAAGTTGTCGCCTTCCGCGAGTTAAAGAAGGAAGAGTGGATGAGAGTACCCGCGTTCCATGGTCTTGGCATGCCTGGCAGCTATCCACGTCAACGAAAGCATCTCCTGGCTTGTACGTGGCATGAATAGCGGGGTCTGCTTGAAAGGAGTTATGTGTACATGAATGAAGAAGTCTGAACAGTCTAGTCAATGGAATGAACAATTTCAGCCCAGAAACATGGTTTAATGAAGTGGTTCTTCTTGACCTTCACAAATTTTCCATTTTGCTAAAGATTACTTGGAAAGCGCTCTTTGCTTATTGCATCTTTATCCTTTCTTCTTTTCTTCCTTTTTTTGGGGGGGGGGAATCTAAGCTATGCATCGAGTTCTTACTGCCTTTTTGCTGAGGTAAAGGCGGAAAATATTTGTCTGCGCTCCGATACCGCAGCGCATCAAAGAACCCCACGCGTACAAAACTGACCCCTAATCATTCATTATTGTGTCCCTCACAGCTAATATGCAGCGTTCACACATAAATGACCAGGCACATTATCATGCCAAAATTGAAAAGCCGTACGCGATCACAAATGTCAGAATAATCAGATGTGCATGGTTCGCTGAGCCTTCCGTAATGGTCTAATTCGACGGCCTGTAACTCCTAGTGCAAAAAATTATGCAATATGTTTTTGGTGATTGTGAAAGCCAATGTGAAGGAGAATAAGTGTACAAAGTTTAAAAAATATCAGAAATGGTTTCTTTTTTTTAATTGTTGTCAGAAATTTTCATTGTTTGGTGTTTTTTTTTGAAGTTAGCCCGCACGTATCTCTTTATTGAAAAATAACATAAATATAATATTTTGCAGGCTGACAAATGGAGTATGCTTAGAAGGTAATGCGGAATTTTCGCCGCTCTGCCACAAGCGTTTTTTGAGATATAAGCCCGCAAAGTAGACAAAAAAATGCTTCCTGGGCTGAAAAGGACTGCGCAAATGCTGGCTGCTCTGAAAAAATTCAGCTTACCGTTATAGGCGAATCAAAACAACCAAGGTGCTTCCGATTGGCAGGACATTTGCCTTGCTTGTACAAGGGAAACAAAAATGCATGGATGACTGCAGATGACTGTGAGTTCCTTACTACTTTGGACCAGAAAATGGCAGCAAAAAACAAAAATTTTGCTTTTCGTCGACCAGTGTTCGGCCCATCCCAAAGACTGCAACTTCAGAAATGTCACCGTAAGGTTCCTGCTGCCTGCAAACACCACGAGTCGTCTACAGCCGCTGGATGCGGGAATAATCCGAAATGTGAACCACCGTTTCAGGGGATTGCTTGTGTGGAGGCCCCTGGTGAAAATTGAGCGCAAGGATCAAAACTTGCGGATTAGCCTGCTTGACGCATTACATTTATTGGCCATGGGATAATGTGACCCAGGACACGATCGCGAACTGTTCTTGAGGAATTGGATGCGGCTCTGATGGAAGAAACTTAAGAGCCTGACGCCCATTTGAACATCGAGGGTTAGGAGAACCTTGAAACTCAAGCTTCGGCGTGAGACTTCGTCACCGCGGACGACAAGGTCGTGACCTGTGGGCTGCGATCCACCAAAGAATTGGTCAACGAGGCAAAGGATACCGAGTCCAACAGTGATGGAGAAGATGCCGGCAAGTGTGATCTCCTACCGTCGACATCGGAAAACCTTGACACCCTCGATGTTCTGCGTCGCACCGTAAGCGCCGGCAGTGTGAGTCAAGAAACCGGTTTTATTCCTTTCAGTTGGCTTGCTTGAAGGACTTGAAGGACTTGAAGGACTTGAAGGCTTGAAGTTAAAAAGGTTCAAAAGGACCTTATGAACCTTTTCAGTAAGAAGTAGTTGACCCCTATAAAGTACTTGTTCGTCTTCATGATCAGCTTTAACTTGTTATGGCTCATATGAGGATGATACGAATATTCTACGTGCTCCCTACGAATTCGTATCGTCGAGAGTCTGCTGTATTTGCTGGGTGCCTGACCATAGAAGCATCAAGGGCAACGTGCTAGCCGACCAAATGGCCATTTCAATTACATCGCGCGCTGTTATCCTACAACAGATGTGAAATCCTTCTTGCATAAGAAACTGAGGGGCCACTGGCAACGCTTGTGGGACACTGAAATAAATAAGCTTCACAGGCACCCCGCTACGAAAACACGGCAAACTGTCCTATTATGTCGCCTCAGAATAGGACACACATATGGCACCTATAGTTTTCTGCTGACTGGCGATGAACCTCCTACATATGGTAGATGTGGCAAGAGTCTAACCATCCTCCATGTCCTCCTGGACTGTCGGGAAGCTGAAAGAGAGAGAAAGAAACATTTTCCTTTAGCATACCACTCTCGTCTCCCTCTACATCCCATTATGTTCTTGTTGAAGAACCGCTTTTTGACACAATATCAATCCTCGGTTTTTTAATGGATGTTGTGCTAAATGTTATTAGCCCAATAAGTTTATAGCGTATCCTCTGTACAGAGGATGCCGCTGTGATATCTATTTATGAGCACATGCCTCCATGCCCTTGTTTTAAGGGCTTTGTTGAGGCACTAGTGCTCTCTGCCAATTTTTAATTTTGACAGTCATATAATTCTTTTTAATGCGTTTTACATCTACAGAGTACACATCATTTATCATTGCCATAATCTTATTCTCTGTATATTTTATACACTTTACAGCAACTGTTTTGAGGCCCATTTACAGTCATGCCGCATCTGTTATATCCACACTTTGCAACTCACAATTCATGTACCATTGACAAGTCATTATCATCGCCCTGGCGCTCTTTGGCCACATCTGGCCCTCGTGCCAATAAACCCCGCCAATCATCATCATCCTATGGAGCTGCAGAGAACCAGAAAGGAGATGAAGACCTTGTCCTTGGCAGCATGACCCACTCTGTTGTTGAGACACTGAGCTCAAGTGAGAGAGAACAGTTCTGTTCAGCTGCGCCTCTATATTTTACAGCATCATGTGACTGTATTCGTTGTAAGTTTCCGTTGGAAGATATCAACCTCAAGATGGCTGAGGCTGCCCAAATGCAGTCATTGGAAACTGCTTCATTCAGCAGTGTACAACATTTTATCACTGCATTCCCTGCTTTTTTGCCACAGCAAAGTGGGGAATCAAAAGAGAAGGCAATTGATGAACTTAAAGGGCCCCTAAACCACCCCGACATTTTTTTTGAACATTTCAACTTAACGTGCGCATCAAGTTGAGAATGGTGCCACGATAAAAGATGTCAAATGAGGCAGCACTACGTCCCACGGCCATGCCACAAACTTGAAAAATGATCCCGTGCGCCTCGCCGGCCATTTCCGGCATACCAAAGTTAGCCACGACGACATTGTGGTTTTTGGTGACGTCACAAGAGTCCGAGCTCCGCTGATTGGTCGAAGGAGCATTTCGACTTCCGGCTAGTCTGCTAGCAAATGCACACGCTCCCTGCCGATTTGTTTGTCCTCGTCATGTGTCGTTCGTGTGGTGCTCACATGTGCACGCTTGTGAATTCGTAACTGCGCTATGCTACGCAAGTGCAAGTCTGGTACAGCCGACTAGAAACCACACCAATTGTCAGAATACGGCGGATAGTGCTAGCACAGAGCGTTGGCACAGCACGTTGGCACACCAGCAAAACACTTGCGCGAATGCGGGAGCCTGGCGGAGGCGTGTCAACCGGAAGTGGACAGTTTGTCATGTGACATTCGGAGGAGCACTTGGCGAGCAGGTGGCACCGGCATCTGCAAGCGGCTGGTGCGTGGCGCAGGAGAGAGCGAAATAAGCAGGCGCCGTGTTTTAATAATCAAACGCGTGCAATTCCGCTATTTTGGCACCATTTCGAAAAATTTTTTCGGCTATGTGTTCGTTGCGGACACCGGCACCTCTGGGTGGTATAGGGGCCCTTTAAGGTGGAGTTTGTGAGCTTACAAGCATATAATTTTTTGGCAAACATTTTGAATGAGCCCAGGTGTGATGTGCAGTGGGCACGTTTGGGAGCTCTTCGGAGTGTTGACAGATTGCTCAGGTTCCACAGAATTTCAGTGGTTATGCTGGGCATCCTCTCTATTCCCCACAGTAATGCTGAATGTGAGAGAATATTCAGCACTGTGAGCAAATCTCGAACGGAGTTTCGCTCATCTGTCAGTGGAAAAACCCTTGAGAGCGTGGTGGTGGTGAAAGGGCACCAGAGTGGAACCTGCTTTGAGCTAAGTTACACGGAGAACTTTCTCAAGTGGGCAAAGTCTGCAACAGCAAAATCACTGCAAAAATAAATTGTTGCCCTATTGAGTTTTTGCTGATTACTCTGACCGATTTGTCTTATGGTTGCAAAACATGTTTAAGCTTCTCTAACAAATATTATTTGCGCTAGAACTCAACAGAACACACTAGGGAGGCATACCATATAAAAAAGAGGGGTGATAGTTCCATTAGTGAACCGTCAATCAGTCAGCATTCAAAAGAGTATCAATTCCTAGAAGAACATTACAGATAGTTTTGTTGTTTTGTTAGCTTGGAAGGCACGTGGTGCGAAATAAAAATGTGCATGTGCATTATATGACGTATACTTGATGATGCGGTGAAAAAAAAGCAGGTGTAAGTAGCACCTGTCCTGTGTCCTTCCTTCCTCCCTAGTATGTTCCATTACGTTTTCGTGCTCATAATATTTGCTAATCATGCACCAACTAAGGCCTCAACATGTCCTGTTAAGCTTGTCGCTAAAGGCAAATCCCTCAGAACTACAAAGTAAATAATGTCGGTGGGCTTCCGCTTTGAGGGTTTTACTAATTACTGTGTCGCCAAGTTGGTGGATATCCAATGGCAGCAACACCAGTAAAGCAAATAAGCTTGGGTTGTGGAATGCACTTGACCCCTTTTCTTTTTCTCACCCAAGATAGGGGGTAGGAGAGTGTTGACTTGCAACCATGTGCTGATCACAGCGTCAAGTTTGGTGTGCGTTTATTATGCATGGAAATAAAAAAAAATCCAATTTTTTGCGACCAAACTTGGGGTGCCCCTATTATGCAAGTGCACCTATTCTGCGAATAAATACGGTGTATCATGCATTGCTATCGCATTCATTGCTTCGCCCTTCTAGCAAAAGTGATTTTGTCCTCCTCTTGGCACATTTCTACGAAACGGCGTCCACGATGTCGGTCAGGAAAAATCTGGAAAAGACTGGGAATTTCAGTTGTGCATTTTTCTAGACACCCTTAGTTTTCATCCATTGCATGTAGACACGTGCAGTGGCGTGCACAAACTGGCGTCATTATAAATGTGTTCTGGTGTAATGCTTTTAGCATTTTAATGAGATTTGAACCAAACTACGATAATGCCATTGCATTCCAGTACAATTATAGTTCTCATTGCCTTTGAAATGACATGATTGTTCTGATTATTTGGGCCAATCACTTAAAAATTTAGATAAACTGAATGCCACGCCTTCTTCTGTTTCAAAGTGTTGGAGGCAGTTTTTCAACGTGTCTGAGCTGACACATGACTGTGACATTATAGGTGGGAAAGCCTACATGTTCATTCAACAGATAATAAGTTGGTGTATTGAATTTTCATGCAGGGGCCGCTCAGAAAAAGAGGAGTTTTGCTGAAGTCCCTTCAAAACCCAGTTTTCCTTCTGTAAGTACAAAATTTCTATTTACCGTATTTACTGTCGTAATGAACACACTTATATAATAAATGTGTCCCCAACTTTAGTAGTCAAATTAGATTTTTTTTCCTCCCGTGTAATAAACGGACCCCCAACTTTGAAATCCTGCAGTCCCTCAAATGGCCGCTCTGTGGCTTTCCCACTTCACTCGGTATGTGGTGTTTGTGAGCCGTTCGGCATGGCAATTCATAACTCCCGTGTCCAGATAAAAGGGCCACACGTTGCTGGGCGTAGCCATGTGCAAGCAGCCGTAACATCCATGCTATTGCAGTTCTCTCCCTGTTGCCGCAGTGTGCTGCCACATGTGTTGCGCAGGCTGGTGCAGCTGAGCCTAAGCCTGGTCAGGGTGTGGTTTCCGAGATTGCCACGATGCAATATCGGACGTCGTGCTTAACACACATGAGCGAGAGGCTCAGCACAGATATGCGGAAGAAATGCGATGATGGGAAACATCTTTTCTCCTATTACGGCCGCCCGAATGCTACAGAACGCTAATGCGGCTGCATGTGTCTGATATTGCATTGGTGACGTAGCGATCTTGGATGGCCGGAAGCGGCGTAGCGAGGATCATTGACCTAGCATTGTGCGCGTCGTCGTTGCTGTTATGCGCGGGACCTGCGATGGCACAGGAATTATAGAAACTCTTTGCGCGATGAAGACCGCTACGTGCCACTCGTTCATTTTTCGCTGTTGACGGTTCAACAGCGTCGCCATTTTTCCGGTTTCGCGGCGCTGTGCATGAACCACGCGTCACTGATTGTGTCACTGAATAGGCAACACAATTGTGAAATCATTCACACCATAAATAAAGCGAAATGCCATGCGCTAAGGCAGCTATGGGCTTATTTCTGTCGCCTTCCTCCTTACCGCTGCTGTTCCTCCTCAACTTGACCAGCTGCGGAGTGTGCGCTAGTGACGACTGCGCCTCCCACGTCGGCCGCTCTGTTGAGCCCTCCGTAGCGACATAGTGCCCCGATATCTTTACTGAGGTCGCCCGCCTCGGCAGTGCTAGCCTCTGTAATAGAGTGCCGGCGACTTGTGTGTACGCCGCCAGATGCCGCACAATACCGTTGGCTGAAACAAAAGAGCACGTTGTAGGAGCACGTTGTTCGCAGTTAGGTTGGGAAAATTACGTGCACGTCACTGCAGAGGGGCCAATCAGTGGCCTCCCCATCCATCGTTCAATGGCGGGGCCGTTTGAAAACACCTTTTGGCGAGCCGCTGCAATCTTTTGCGATGCACATGGTCAAAACCTTATTGTAAATTACACACTTTACGCAGAGCGCTGAAATCTGTCCTCTTATGATCCTAATGACTCACTCTACCGGATCACCATGTTTGCACAAAATGGTCCCTTTAAGCTCAAAAGGACAAAGTTGAGCGAGTTGGTAAGGGTCCATAGTCAAAAGAAGAGGCGTGCAAGACGCGGATACAAGGGCGTTCGTGTTGTTCACTTCTCCCCTTGTGTCCGTGTCTTGCACGCCTCTTCTCTTTTGACTATGGTCCCTTTAAGCAGACACAAGGGGCCATTGCAAAGGAACAAAATGCAGCCATCATTAAGGCTGTTGCACGTGGTGTCGAGTCGCTTGTTACTAATGCCATATAGCTCTTTCTACTGCTTTTATAAATAAAATTTCATCACATGCGTGGCTCTAAGTATTACTGCGGGTAGCCACGCCGTCTTTTTTGAGCGTTAAAATGTTTTGTTCAACCACAAAAAGTTGCCATAAAATTTACCTCTCATAATAAACAGACCTCCCAACTGTGCTTCTGTTTTTCGGGAAAAAAAGTGCACTCGTTACGTGAGTAAATACGCTATGTTGTGCTCATTATATCATTACTGTTGGTTGCTTTTTGTGCTGGAAGAAATTGTTTTACTTGTAAAAGCCTATTGAGCATTCATGTAACCAGTTGAATTTGGTCTTTCTGTATGTATGTATCCCATACATAACATACATACAGGCTGGTGTGTTTAGCCAAAATTTTTATGCCATTGGAACCATATTGTGCTACTAGTGTGAGGCAGTCTTTTTTCATACATGCTGTTGCGTGAGTGTGTGTGGCCTACCTCAAGAGGGAGCATGGTTTCTATAAGAAGAGCCACACTGCCCATGATGCGTTTGCACAGTGGTAGGCTTCAATGCTCCTTTACTGTGCCCGTGTGCTTGAGCACATGAGCACAGTGAAGCATTTTGACCCCCTGTGCTCGTGCACGGGGGGTCAAAATTTTAGAAAGTCCTCCACTACAGCGGTCCTCTTCTCTCTTACGTTCCCTTTCCCCCACGGATGCTGAGACATGCTCCCTACAAAGGCTGCAGAAAATGGCGTCCTTTCCTTAACTGAATCATTGCAAAGGCATCAGTGTACAGCTGCTCCAAAAGTAAAACGGAGCATGCGATCAGTGGCCGAAATCGCCAAAACTGCATGCCAGCGCGCTCTACCAGCAGATGTGCTGCAAATCGTGACAGTACGCCGGCACATCCGGCTGACACACCCTGATATTATAATGCTCGCCTTATCGCTGGCTCGAGCCAAGCCGCACTACTACTATATCACTGCTCGGAAGGGGTGCTTTCATTGCTTCATGCTTTTGCTTGCCCGCATCGGGCGGAAAAGTTACTAATTTAAGGCAAAAGGTTAGATGGAGCAATGAAATTAAAAAGTTTGCGGGCATAAAGTGGAACCAACTCGCTCAGGATAGGGTGGATTGGAAATCATTGGGAGAGGCCTTCGTCCTGCAGTGGACCTAAACAGGCTGCTGCTGCTGCTGATGATGATGATGCTCTTTCTGCTTCGTCAGGAATGCGACCATGAACTTTCAATCTGCATGACAGCTGAGAGTCGCGCAGATCAAAAGTAAAAAAAAAGAACGGCATGTGGATGTTAGGTGCATTGTCTTTGCTGTAAAAATAGACACTCAAAAGAACGGAACAAGTGAGCCAGTTGACCACCAGTTATTTCAACGCAAATTGGATGGTCAAAAAAGAGACATTGTCTTGCAATGCAAGGATGACTCTGGTTGATGCATCCGTGATCGATGTTACTGTGCAAACATTCATGGAAAATTTAATCGCAGGTGGCACGTCATGTTTGCTGTTACTTTAATCTTTTGGTGTTCTCTTGAGCGAAGGATGATTTTAATCGCATTTGTCAAACAAAAGCACGCAAGCGAAAGCGTACATTATTGAAAGTGCCCCTGACGAGTAGTGATGGTAGCAGCTCGGCTTTCCTCAAGCCAGCGATAAGGCGAGCACCAATAATATCAGGATGGGTCAGCCGGATGTGCCGGTGTACTCTCGCGATTTGCTGCGCGTCTGCTGGTAGAGCGCGCTGGCATGCAGTTTTGCCGATTTCGGCCACCGCTCGCATGCTCCGCTTTACTTTTGGAGCAGCTGTACCTGTCGGATGCAGAGCCGGAACAAGCTGTTTCGTATTTTTTCAAACTGCTGCTTCCCACTGTTAGCCCAGAGAATGAACACGGGTGCAGCTGTGGTTTTGTCGATGTGGCATCACGTCAAGGACTCTCCCCGATCGCTCGATCATCGCAGCTGATAGCCTCCTCCCGCGCAACTGCACGGGCACATTGCCGCCTGTGTGGCTGTGTGACTGTGATGCATGGAGCCGTGCTTCGCGACAGGTGGCAGGAAATAGTTTCATACCTTTCTAGACCAGTGTGCTTTATGACACTTGAGCCACTAGATTTTAAGCACAACTTAGCACAACTTGTATTTGTTGGTTACAATATTTATACCCAGTTCCTTTGCAATATGATGGTTACTATGCCCCAGATTGCAATAGATGTGTCGCAAGGTAGAAGTTGCAAGTTTTCAATGCTATCCAAAGCCAGCTAACCTGACAAAAGCTCAGATAAAATTTGGACGTGGCAAGCTATCACCTAAACAAAAGCTGCAACTCAAGAAGATGTTGCTTAATCAGGACAGCGCGACATTTCGTCACTTGTTGAAATGCCTTTGGTCTGATACAACTTAAGAAGTCTGGAAGAGGTTCCGCCGAGATGACCGAAGCGTGGCAACCAGTTGCCTTTGCGATTATAGAAATAGTCCTGCTTGAAAAATGTTCTTGTGCTTCTAAATTGTGCATTTCTCAATATATTAGTACTTTGTATTTTAAATACTGTTTTAGTTGAGCATTTGGGATGTGGATGTTATGCAGCAATGACTGTTCGTGAGAGAAAAATGCCTTTGACCACATAGCATGTCGTCTGCTACGGCGTGAAATCGGCAGCTGCAGACTGTGATGTTAAAGAACCACAACAAGTTCTTTTAGCACGAGCCTAAACCTAGGTACACGGGTGGTTTTGTACTCCTCCATCATAGCATCATCTCTACGAGCGTCGTCGAGCTTGGCAGCGCAACACTTCACTTGCTCAACTAACCATGGCATATACATTGCTTTTGCACCATCTTTCATTGTAAATGCCACTCCAGTGATCTAGAACTAGGAGTGCTGAGAACGGCCGCATTGTCAGTGAATCGGAACTGAAGCAAAAAGAGGGTCAAACTGCTCGTATTGCTGCAATTTTTAGCCTGCAGAATATGATAACGCAGTGGTAGAATGTCGGCTTCCCACTAAAAAAACTTTGGTTTGAGGCTCACTGGAGAATACAGTTTTCATTTTCTTATTATCACATTTTCGGTTAGAAACGTTTTTCTTTTTACTAGTGATGAATACTTGCTTCATTTGCTACACGTTGACTTAAAAATAAAGGTGTAATTTGAAGAAATAACGTTAAAATAACCAAAAATTTGTATTGAAGGCAAATGCTTGTAGTGCCACCGCACGGGGCTTAGGCCATACTTGATGTCTTGTTGAGGCTCTGAAGGCCGGGAACGGAGTCCTAATTATCAAATTTAGAGCTAGAAACTGTCTGAAATGTCATTCTTTACTCATAAGTCTATGGGAACATTGGCGGTGCCATGCTGTTGTCCAAATTATCGAGCATGTCTGAATAATTGGTCGGCGACTGTTTTATTAGCGGTGCCATGTGGTTGTCCAAATTATTGAGCCTGTCTCAGTTATCAGTCGTTGACTTTTTATACTTATCAGCTTTATCTAAACTGACTCACGTATCTGACAGCACCACTGATAAAATACTGGAGTGAGAGCAAGGTGATGTCAAGAAAGTTAAGCACTTAGTTAACATGCAATCTTTTTCAGTAGTACACAGAGCCGGCAAAATTTCATTTGAAGAAAAAGAGAAAGGAACGTGAAACTCCACAATACGTTTAGTGAACCAGTGCACATGGCATGCTGATGCATCAGCTGGTATGATATATTAAAGCAAGCATTTTCGAGATATTCGGAATGATCAACACTGCATGATGGTCTTATGACTGGCCTCAGACAGGGGCTTGCCAGAAACACCTGCACATATGCGGGTTCGTCAGATGCAAATAAAAAATAAAGCTTCAGGTGGCAAAACCATCCTCTAAAGGGTTCGACCAAGAACAGCTCAGTAATTATGTGTTGTTTTACATGTGAAAACTATGAAACAATTGTAAGGCAAACCGCGGGGGGGATTGCGGATGAATTTCGCTGCCCGGAGTTGCTTATTCCACCTTGAATCGAAGAGTAGCGCCATGTGTACTTGCATTTCGCCCCTATATAACTACGCTGCGACCAGTAATATCGCCCACGTTCTTGAGCTTAGTAGCGCGGTGGAATAACACAACTTGCATAATAACCATTACGAAGTATGCTCCATGGAGCGCGTGCTTGGGTGACGACTGTATACACAGGTGTATCACTGCTCTTAGGCTGAATCGTTTCTGCTACGATTTTCACCATTCATTAGGAGCTTGATGCAAGCAATGAAAAAAGTACATTGTACCATACAAGTGCGGTGACACAAGTAACGCAGGTGCATGTTTCCTAGATGCGACACGCTGAGACGAGAGAGAACCGATGCTTGAATGCTTGCCATGACGCCATCTGTGCGCTTCCACCAGATAACACCACCCCAACTTCTCGGGGCTAATGTATTTGAGGACTGCATGCTGCAGAGCTTAGACAACAGTGAGCATGCGCGCATCATTTTGGATCTGCTGGTACAGAGTAGTGCCGTAGTTGTAGTTGCTTTGTATTCACTTCTTGTTGCCTTTGATTGTCAGCCTATTTTAACATCATTTCCATGTGCTAAAACATAAAAATAGGGCACCAATAAGCAGATGGGCTACCAAATGCTGCAAAACCTACAAAAGCAATGCAACGGCACTGCTTTTTCACCTCATGTGCACTCGGAAGGGATTGCAGCTCATTAAATATGACTGAGGGAGTATTTATTAGGAAAGACACACCTAAAGGGCTTCCGTGTGCCACAGCATTTGATCTACCAAATGCATTGGTCTGCGGGTGTTTCATGTATGTGTGCATGAGCCTTATACTTTTACACGGGATTTTCAAGGGGACTTACTGAACAGCTGCTTTTATTTAGATATTTCTTTGTGATATGTGGTTCTGATATATCTGGGTTTGACTGTATCTCTAATCTGTACTTAATAATATTTTTTTTTCCACAGGAAAGAACAGAAATAGAGCTACTAATTTGTGAAGTCCTAGATACGACGTCCTTCTTTGGGCAGCAACCTGCAGACGCTGAGAAAGCCGTAGAAGTTGGAGCTCAGCTGGCTCAGATCTGCCCTACAGCTCTGCCAGTGACAAGTCCTGAATACGAGAACGTAAGTATGGTACCTTATGTTAAACTACCGCCAAATCGACTTGTAGCTGGAAAGCCACGTGGTGTTCTTTTTTTTTTTTGTAGGAATGTCCAAATATTCGAAATTTTCATTATGTATGGAGTATTCTTTTTTTTTTTTTTTGGAGCATATTCACTTTAAAGAATATTTGGATGCTTTCTGATATTTGGCCTTAGCCGAATATTGCTACAAATGGTGAATATTTGTCCTAGCTTTGAATATTCTGCGACTGTTTGTTGATGCCTTTACCTGAAGGGATTTTGAGGAATGTTAATGGTGAGTCGCGACAAACGGCCAAAATCTAGGCAAGTGCGAGCTTGAGAGATGTAGCTACAGTCGATGCTGTGACTTGCTTTCTTAATTTTCCTTGTCTTGTAGCTATTTTGGTGACATAAAGGGCCCATGAGAGGCATTTTTTTTTGTTGGCGACATTTATGTTGTAGTGAGTGGAACAAACAGTGTCTTGTAATCACAGCATGAAGCTGCAAGTTATCCACTGTGAGGTGTAATCAATCATAGCATCGTTAATTTTGCTCAGTGTTTATGGAGCTTCGAAACGCGCGCCCATAACTGCAAGAAACTAGTGCTGCGGGGCTAGCGTGGCGGCTGTTGAGCGCACACACTGATCACGTGAGCTCAAGATTCGGTGATGTTGCGGAGAGCGCGAGCGCCAGCCCAGTTGCTGAATTCGTCTGCTCGCCACACTCGCTTTGCATCACGTTGTCTGCCTTCAGAGGCAGAGCCGACGACGTTCTCCCGGGCAGATTTTTGTTGTCGTCCGCATCGTCAGTTCGAACCGTGAGATAGCCACAGCCAACAGCAGCGCTGGCAACGTGTGACCTGTAACATCATGCCGCTGGCCGCTGATTCGTTTCCCAGCATTTCTTAGGCCACCGAACCATTTGCCGTACCACCGCTGACCATAGCACGGCAAATATTGACCACATTTTGCTTTTGGTACGAAATAAATCATTGTGTAAATTTATGCTTGAAATGGGCCATTTATATTTGCAATGCCGCGCCTGCTTCCAAAACACTCGAGTGATCGGGAGCCGGAATGCGAGGGCATTTCGCAGCTAAACAGTGGCACCGACCACTTCGCGGAACCAGCTTGCTTCGTTACCAGGGTTGTTATTCACGTTGAAGTGCACGAAAAAGCTTATCACATATGTTAACAGAAGATATGTGGGTACAAATGATCATGGTGGTAATAACAAGCGCCATGGGACAAGCTCGCGCTTGCCTCGAAAGCGTCGTCACTATAGTGTGCGCATCTGCCTAGCCAGACCTACCGGTCGGATTCGTCAGTGACAGCGGGCTGTTCTGGTGTAATTCCCGCTAGCGAAACCATAGTTTTATTTACAATGTCACTGTAGATTGAAGGAGGGCTATGCACAATCGTTTGTTTTGTACTTGACGAGCAAGATACATATCCCGTTCATACATGTCCTATAGTCGGATACAACTCAAGTTTGCAGTGAAGCCCCTCCCACGCCCTTATAACTGCCAGTCACTATACCTCCGCGAAGCCTCAAGTATTTCCTTTTTTGAACTTTCCATGTTACCAAAATAATGCGAGGGTGGCAACAATAATGGATAGGTGCATAAATTTGCATGTCTTCATTCGTTTATTAGAGTGGAACATGAAAAGGACAATTCTTTATTGAGCTGAAATCAAGTGCTTGCAGTGGGAAGTCCCGGCGCGCCACAAGCTCCGCCACCTGAGTTTTCAACTCAGTTCAGGGAAGTTTCACGCACAAAACTGGCTCGGGAGCGGAATAAACTGTACCGTGGCTTTTTGCAGATGGAAATGCTGAGACTCCACATATTTTTCTCCGTGGTTCTCGAGCACACCATGTCTTATACCGATGAAAAGACTTGAGAACAGCAGACGATCCGCAGGTGCTGAAGGCATGAACACGGCGCCATTTTGAAAAGGTCTCATGACGACGATTTCGTTCGCATCTGTGATTGGCCGGCGGAATAACACTGACACGCGTGGTCCGTGGGCGCTTGTTGCCAACTGCTGTTTTTTTAAGTTGTGTCCTACTATAGTGCGCAAGGAGCCGGAGTCCGCCAGTGATCTGACGGAGCCTACGCGCTGTCCCCATGTTCGCTCCGTGTGTCCTGAATAACCGTACGCCGCTTGTCGTAGCATGCGGCATCGCACGTCGGTACACACACCGAACCATAGCGCATGTACAATGTACGCTTGAGTGACGAACACGGAGAGGAAGCAGAAAAATATGCCTCTTGGTATCCCATAGTGCTGCGTGCCCGTTTCTCTCCGTGATGTCGATGATATCCGCTTACAAAAGTGAAACGTCACAGATGGGCCACTAACCGCGTCATACTAGTGGCGATGTTGCGAGGTGCTGCAAGCTCGGATGAGCATTCCCGCTTACTTTGAAACCATATTAAAATCACTTAGAGGCGACATTTGCCGCTAACTCAGTCAAGATTGCCTTCGTGTGCAGGAAAACAAATTAACGCAACCATCTCGCGTTTGAAATTTTGGTGTCATGGGACCTTTAAGGCATTGAATGTATGGCAGGTTCATAATATGAACAAGCAAAGCTTGAATAGCGTCAGAGAGAAAAACATGTTTTCTGTCACTCAAAAGCTCAAGAGGAGCACTGTGGTGCAGGACAAAGCTGCATAGGGTAAAGAATGCAACTTCTCTTGCTACTGCTCTGAGTAAAGTTGCAGTCTCTGCTTAATCCATGAAGTGATCCGTGCCAACAATTATCCATTTCATGCCTGCACACAATGCAGGAGAAGGATTAACTTGCAGCTTTCTTTATTTGGAACACTTTCGTGCATACAGTCTGTCCCAAATATATCAAGCTCAAAGGGGATTGTGAAATAACTCGATATGGTCGATAATTCAAAATACAAAATATGCCTGTTTGAAGCTCATCTTAAAACAGCGCACATTCTTTCTCTATTTCGAGCACTTTCCTACATACTGTATACATTAAACCTGGCTCTAACAAACCTGATAAACAAATTGCTTGTTATGAAGTTTTCCGATTATGCACCGCAACTCCATAGATGTGTATGCATTTATAGCCTCTATATAATGAAGTGGAAGCTGGGACACTCTTAACGTAATGAAGTCGCCCCAGATGTCGAGTTTTAGTGCGTGTAGCGGCTACCCCACCAATGACTGAGCATGAAGCAATGTCATTGTGGTTGGCACACAGGTAGCTGTTTCACTTCCAGATAGTGCTGCCAGCGGAACATTAGGTGGGAGGATCCTTGTATTATGGGATTCGACTGTAATACAAGACATCATGTGCCATGATTGTAACGACTTGTTGCGACATGAATGCAGATGACATGTCATTATGATCACTTCTTAAGCTGCGACTTATATCAATATTCACGACGTCATATAAATGTTATGGCATGATATTTATTTATTTATTTATTTTGTACATACTGCCAGTCCCTGTTGGGACTATTGCAGGAGGGCAAACAAATAATGAGACACACACAAAAAATAATACACGAGCACACAGAGTACCTAAACGCCAGAACAGAAAAAAAGAAGTTACACAATGTTAATTTGGGTGATTATAGCAAATAGCTCGGACATAATTCTAAAAGTGCAATAATTAACACACCAGGATCTGCTGTAAAACAAAAAAAAACAACATAAATACATAAAAAATTCAATCGTTGACAGTGCTTAAGTGTTCTTCAAGTAGCATGAGGAACTTATCTAGATCCCTACAGCTTGTTATCGAGTTTGGTAAAGTATTCCATTCCCTTATCGCCAGAGGAAAGAAAGAATATTTGAAGCAATGGGTTTTGAATCTGTATTCCTGTAAGGTTAGTGGATGTGTATGCCGAGACTCTCCGGTTTCGGACAAAGATATATACCTTGAACTGTCGATTTTCAACTGTTTATGATAAAGTTGGAACAACATTTTTTGGCGTGCGAGTTTAGCCCGATTTTTTAGAGTGAATATTCCAGACCTTAAAATTAATTCTGATGGGGAGTCGCTTAACCGATACTTGTTGTATATGAATCTAATTGCTTTTCTTTGAACTCTTTCTGATTTGCTTACCAAGTTATTAGTGGCTGGGAACCAGACCACGCTTGCGTATTCGAGTACAGGTCGAATGAAGGTTTGATATGCTAACAGTTTAATTTTAGATGGTGCAGTTGACATGCGCCTCCCATCTGAGGTCATCAGAGATAACTAATCCGAGATACTTGTGCTGTTTCACTGTTGTAAGCGGCACGTCAGCAATTGTGTAGGGAAAATTTGATATGTTTTGTTTGCGGGTTATTTGTAGCAAGGCTGATTTTTTTACACTTGAAGACATCTGCCATTTCAAGCACCATTCTGACACTGATGATAAGGCGTTGTTAAGAACAATATGATCTGAAGGGGAGTTTATTTCAGTATAAATTATACAATCATCGGCAAAAAGCTTTATGTTGGTTCCAATGGACTGGGGTAGGTCATTTATAAATATAAGGAATAGAATGGGAGCCAAAACACTCCCCTGTGGTACTCCTGATGTAACTGTAGTTACTTCCGATTTTTGCTCGTTTATTTTTACAAATTGAGTCCGGTTGGTCAAGTACGCGCTTATTCAATCAGTAATTTGGCCTTTCCCTATTGTCGCCTGTAATTTCGTTATAAGTTTTTGATGTGATACCCTGTCAAATGCCTTAGAAAAGTTTAATGAGATGAGGTCAATCTGCTTTTGCTGGTCAATTGCTAGAGAAATGTCGTGTATCAATTCAATTAATTGTGTAACTGTGGAAAGCCCCTTACGAAACCCATGCTGAGATTGCGACAGAACGTTTTCTTTTTCTAGGAAAGTGCAGATATGTTTCAGAATAATATGTTCGAGTATTTTGCAAGTTGTACTTGTTAAAGATATTGGACGATAGTTAGCGACATCAGTTTCACTACCTGATTTGTGTACAGGAATGACTTGTGCCATCTTCCGGTCATAAGGTAATGAGCATGTTTTTAAGGATATTCTAAAAATTTTATGTATGTATTTGGTTACCCATTCGCCGTAGCTTCTCAGAAACTCATTCGGTATATTATCTGGGCCTGCTTGTTTCTTTGTCTTAACTTTTAGCAAAAGATCTAAAATACCTGCGTCGTCTACACGAAGAGGTTCAATGCAGTTGGTACTATTAGTTTCAACATGGAGAGGCATGTCATTATCTGTAGTGAAGACTGAGTTAAAGTATTTATTGAACAAGTTTGCCCTGTGCCTGCTTTCTTCGGGAGACATAACGTTATCTTTCCGATTCTTGTGGTTTATATAATTCCAGAATTTTTGGGGTGCATCTTTTAGAAGTTAGGTAAAGTGTAGGAAAAATAGCGATCTTTGGCTGTTTTTATTTTAGACTTCATAGACTGAATAGCGTCCTCGAGGTACTTGCTACTTACGGGATTCGGTCTTCGTTTACATGAGATTCGGAGTCACTTTACCTTGCGTTTAGTGTGAATGATGTCACGATTTATCCACGGATTGGCTTTATTTTCTTTCTTAGTTTTGGTTGGGGCGTAGTATAAAGTGGAGTGTGATACTACTCCTTTTAATTTCTGCCATAACGATTCTATATCAGCACCCGGGTACCTAGATAGTTGTTCAAAAGATGAAAATTCATGTGAAAGATGGTCAAGTATGCTAGTGTCGTCAGCGTTATTGAAGTCGAGATAAGTTGATACTTTTCTGGAAGACTTTATACGGTCATGCACAGGAATGGAACACGACACCACCTTGTGGTCTGATATGCCGTCTATTAATTCAACAACAGCTCTATCGGTGGGAAAATGGTCGCTACCAAATACGAGATCGAGTATGTTTGAGGAAAGTCCTTGTATTCGTGTGGGCTGTTTAATAATTTGGGAGAGATTGAATGTTAGCATAGCATCAATAATTACATCAGAAGAGGGCGACTGATGTTGCATCGTAAGCCAGTTGATATCTGGGAGGTTAAAATCCCCGGCCAGTATGACTCTACTCGAATGAACATGAGCGTGCAAATAGGCATATAACGAGTGCATTACTTCGATGCTTGACGAAGGACTCCGATAAACACAGCCAACCACGATCGGGCAAGAAGTGAAGTGCATTTTACAGAAAATAGCTTCCACTCCTTATACATCAGGTAGTATTGTGAAAGCAATGTCTTATTAGGATAGCTACACCTCCCCCACGGGTAGTTCTATCTTTCCGCAAGATTGCATAGTTTGGCGGTGTTATTTCGAAGTCCCTTACGTCACTTGACAGCCACGTTTCAGTAAGCGCGACAAAATCAGGTTTTATTATGAGTAGAAAGTATTCTAACCAGGTTATCTTGTGAAGAATGCTACAGGCATTAATAATTGCGGATGTTATTTGCTGTGTGACTGAGCATTGCATGGGCGCAAAGCGCACGCTTGAGCTTCGTTTTTTCGTTGCGGATTGCGGTTAATAGGCCGAATGCAGTTCGCCGCTTCATCCCATGTGTATAATTCATTGTTAATTCTTAATTTGTCAAACACAAGAGCTACCTTTTCAACGGCCTCTTTCTTTGCCTTGGCTGCTTGCCACAGTCTTTTCCTGATGTCTCAAACTCGGGCAGAAAAATCTTCTCCTAACTTTGAACCCTTCAACTTGTAGCAATTCTTCAGTATACTAGTCTTGTCCCTGAAATCCAGAAGCTTTAGTATTATAGGTCGGGATTTGTTGAGAACACTTCTACCTAGTCTATGGATTCGTTCTATGGCTACTGGTTCTAATTCAAGCAATTTCGTGATGACCATGTCATTTACAATACCAGCAAGGTCCCGGTCGTTTTCCTTTGAATCTACCGGTATCCCATAGAGCATTAGGTTACATCGGCGTGAGCGGTTGTCAAGATCGTCTAGTTTTTCTTCAACAACTGAAAGGGATTGCTGTAATTTGGTCATCGTACTCATGCAGGTGGAAACCTTCTCATCTAGGGCTGCTACTTTTTCCAGCTTTAATTCTATGGTGGTGAGATTGTCATTTTTTATTTCTTTTATATCATCAGCAGTTTGTTGAATCTGTTTACAAAGAAGGCTTATATCAGGTGCAGGTCCAGGGTTAGATTCTACGTCCCCACAAAGCAACAACAACTGGGTGAGGTGCAAGAGCATTTCAGACACTAGAATACAAAGTAGCCTCGGGCACGGCAGCACAATTAGGCAGAGATTATCTGAGCGAAAACATTTGCCGTAGTGATTGCTCACCTGGATGATGAAAAGAAAGGGATTAGATGTCATGCCAGCAGTGCTACCGTGCCCTATGGTCCCCGAAAGGCTGTGCTCCGGCTTTATACACCACCGAAGTGACCGCAGCGCCGTCAGCGCACTGTCGAAGGCCACCGCTGCGCCAACTACTGTCAATGAAGGGGGCGTGATCCAGGTATCCTTAATCCTGAGGTGCGCTTGCGCTGTTGGTCCGTTGATTGGCAGGAGGCATGCCAGCTGTGTAGCGCCGATTGCAGCTTCCCAGCTCAGTCCAACGCATTCTGCCGGTGTCAGCAAAAAGGTAACGGCGAGCTGGATGATGAAAACAAAGGGATTAGATGTCATGCCAGCAGTGCTGCCGTGCCCTATGGTCCCCGAAAGGCTGTGCTCCGCCTTGCACCACCGAAGTGACCGCAGCGCCGTCAGCGCACTGTCAAAGGCCACCGCTGCGCCAACTACCGTCGATGAAGGGTGCGTGATCCAGGTATCCTTAATCCTAAGGTGCGCTTGCGCTGTTGGTCTGTTGATTGGCAGGAGGCATGCCGGCTGTGTAGCACCGATTGCAGCTTCCCAGCTCAGTCCAACGCATTCTGCCGGTGTCAGCAGAAAGCAATAGAACCCAGCTGTTACGTTCCTCAGTGCTGCGTTTTCCCAGCTGTTGCATCGTTTTCCACTGGTCCTGGCATAGCCTTCATAGGATCCAATGTGTTGGGAACCCCGCCTTTATGCTGTGACTGGGACCTTTCCCATGTGCTATGTCGCGAAGTGCAGTGCGAGTCAGCTGAGGAGCCTTGAACTAGCTTACCCCCGTATTCACAAACGCACCTTCACTCAACGCTCCTCCTCGACTTCAGTGAGTCGAGGCGCAGCGCCTTCCTCCTCTCAAGGAGCCGCTGGGTTTCAAGAACGCCACTCGAGCGCTCCTCCGCCAAGAGGCTGCTCGAGAAACATTCCTTCACTTGAGTTATGAAAGACGCATCTGGTAGCGAGGGTATACAGCCCCATACTACAATAAATACGAGAATTTTCGGTTGAAATGCTAGCCAACTATTTAAAAATTATCACCTATTATTAAATACATGTTGTATTGGAAGTTATTAGTGAAATTTGAAACATTATCAGCTAGTTTCGACAGCAGGCGATGCTACGTTCATCCAAGCCACGCCAGAGCCGAATCCGCTGGGATAGCATGCCCGGACAGGTCCGGATGTGCGACTGTTGTTCGCGTGTTGTGTGCGCGCCAGATTTCATCTTGATGTTCCGTGGTGCGCTGTGTATGCTGCTTGTTGCATCGTGGTGTCCTGCTTGCCCTGACAGACGGCGAAATGAGCACGGTCGACAGCGTCACGCGCGACGGCGGTAAGACGACCGCATGGAGGTTCATTTACACGCGCGAAGAGCGCGAATTACTGTGTAATTTGGTGACGCACCACAGATTGGTAATTGAAAACCGAAAAACCGACAACGCGTCCAAGCGCGCTAAGGACAGTGCCTGGGAGAAACGGATGTGGTGCTTTTATACGGATGTGGGTGTAGTCTATGCACCCTGTCACCCCGGGTAACTTGGCAATTCGGTGGAATTCGACCATCGTCTCACGGAACCCATCATCGGTGTCGAGGAACTTCACGACGGCTGGGAACAAATGCTTCGCGATCACCCGTGACACACGTTCGATGATGCGGCTCACTGTCGGCTGAGACACATTCACCAGGTCGCCGCCACTACTTGAAACGTGCCTGCTCCATAAAAGCGCAGCGCAACCAAAAGCTGCATCATTGGTGGAAGAGGGTGGCCACGGTTGCTGCAGCTCTCCTCAAGGGGCAAGCAGTCAAGCAGCTTCTTCACGCTGCACTTCGTGAAGCGATAGCGCGCCAGAAATTCACTGTCGGTGTAGTGCTCCATTGGATTTATCCGGTCCCTCAATCGTCGTTGTGGTATGCCTACGCAGTTTTGTATGTCATCAAATAGCTCGTTGACGCAGAACACATAGTCGACAAACGAAGCGTAATCCGCCATGATACTTCACTCAAGGAAAGGTTCAAGGTAGCTCTGGCCCTATCTCGACTATCTCAAGTAAAATGCTCGAGATTTCCTCCAGTCGAGGAGCGCTTCGAGTGGAGGGCGATATGTGAATTGGGAAACGACCCTCAAGAAGCGTTTCGAGTGAAGGGTCGAGTCGAGGAGCATTTATGACTACGGGGCTTAGCTTCGCAATGGTAACTTCTGATGCTATTTGGCCTCGCTTGACCATTAAAGTACTCGCAGGTGCACCTGTGACAGGTTTCCAGTTGCCATGATCAAATGCATGGGCCCCGAGATTTGTATTTGCTCTTCAATGATGGCATCTCTGTCAATGATGGCAATGATGGCATCGGTTGGCTCATGCTGTTAGCAAAATATAAAGCCTCAGAGATAGCTTTTGTTTCCATGTTACCCCCACTTCCCTTTCACACCACCTTGTTGTACGATACCTAGGGTTACATGTTTTCGGAGTTTACTTTTACATTATTCTCGATACCCCAAAAATCTTAGATCAATTGATATCTGAATATAAAAAAGTCACAGCATATCCACGGGGTGAATGATGATGTGTGGGTGAAGCTCCGGAGGGAATCATCGGTAAACCGTGAATCTTCCGTGTAATTCGCCCAGTCGATCATCATGTAAAGACTTGAGAAACACTGTATTCGAACGCTGGGATCTCGCGTTTAAGGGGACGCTAGCACAAACGCGTTAGAAACGTGCAGTACGCTCTAGTAAGGGGGAGAGGCCACAGCGTCTTACGCAGCCCCTTACACAGGGCGGAACGCGCACCGCGTTTGCCGACACCATCACATGACTGCTGAGAGAGTATGAGGCGGAGAGGCCACAGTGTCTTACACCAGCTTCTTACACGGGCCGTAACGCGCTAGCACAAACGCGTTAGAAACGGGCGGTCTTTCGTTAATGTTGGGTATTTAGTGTCATCGTGGTGCATGTTTGCATGTGCGCTTCGTGGCGTAGTGCATGGCTTCAGGAAAGAGGTAGCTGATCATGATGATGATGATGCATTTGTCCAGGTAGCAGCCTGGACACACAACGCCATCTATTGAGCCATTCATAAACTAAAGTAGAGGTGGCTACATACGTACATACAGAGGAGGGACAGACCCACACCCTAAGGAGCTTCGCCCCTAAAGCATTAGAACACGTAAAGTGTACTTAATTTTTCTTTAAGGTTTAAATGCACACAAACATATACACACAAGCAAAATACTTTAATATAAAACACCTGCGTTTGTGTGTATTACAATCTTTATTTAAACCTTGTAAAAGACGCAGGCATACATTGCGAGGTTGCTGTCAGTAACGGAAGTGTGCTTCTTTTGATTGACGATTCTCAACTTTGAAAATGTCCTTTCACTGTTTGCGCTAGAAACGGGGAGAGACGCCGGAAGACACAGCACACAGCGAGAAAGCACTGGCCACTGGGCAGTGTGAAGCCTCCAAAACGACACGGGTTCAACAGTATTACATATTTCAAAGCACTGATAGCTCGCCAAATCACTAGGGAGCTGGCTCATGTCGTCGGTTTCAAGAAACACTAACGTAAAAAAAAATCTCCTGCGGATACCACACATTGTGGGAATCGTACCATGCGAAGCAGTCAGCGAGAAAACTGCCAGTGACGAATTGTTTGGCATCCAGCCGAGTGCTACAAATACGATGAACATCTGTGGAAATGGCTTGAGTGGGTGCATGCTTAATGTGGGCTAACCACGAACGTCAACGGCAGTGGGGCGACTGAGTGGTTGCTCACGGTATGGCGTAATGTGGGCACTCACGTTAATGCACAAACGTTTTTGTCGAAGTCAAGTGCATGGTACAATATATAATGCACATATCCTAAGCATCGTTCGTTGAAGTGTTCCTACGAAATCAAGCAAAATCTGAGAAAAGCGTGCCGAGTGACAGCCGAACACCAGTAACGTTTATTACATTGCCTTGATAGCGCGTAACACACACTACACCAGCAGTGGGCATTACGCAAGCACGATCGTCATAACTACTGGCACAATATGTTTATAGACAAGAACACAGCAAGTTCTACACATGCTGGCATATTTGGAATGTGTGTCGCACCACCTATTGCAAGCGCAGCGAAACAGCGCGCTGAGCTGCCACATGCAGGCTCCTGCATGTTATTGCCCTACAGTTCTAATGCGGTTGTAGTTTACCATACACTTTTCAAAGATGCTAGGTGTGTCCACCTGTGCTGTTGCACTGAGGGCACGAATGGATAAATTTTATTATCAAGGAACAGGGTGAGAGAGAGAAAAATATAAGCTTTATTGAACGTCCTTGCTGAAGTACTCGCAGGAAGGTGAGCTGGCACCACTTTCTGTGATGTTTTCATCCCCACTGGATGATCTGTCGCTCCTGTTGTAGAGCAGCTCCTTGTAAGATAGTGAAGATGTAATGCCCTCTCCCAAATAAACTAGCAATTATGTAAGACCATGTAAGATCGAGAGTAAATTGCTAAGCCACATGTAGAAATTTTAGAACAGCAGTGGTGTGATGAACATTCTGAGGTTTGTACGGACTGCCTGCTTCTATCTGTGCGGTAACTATATTGGGCGACTTGGCTCGTGCACATGTGATCATCAAAGAGGAACGACTTACAGGGATTGGCGTCAATGCTGTCTGGTGTATTCAAGCCTCTTTGCTTGGGCACACCAAACGTCTTTCACTGCTCACCTCTGGTTCGGAAATTGCTCGGAGCTGCCCTGTGTGTTACATGGGTTACATTCGTAAAGTAAAATAGATGAGCGTCGTGGTAGAATATACGTTTGCATACTCACCTGCTCATTTTCCCCGGGCTCGTAGTTTTCTCAGTTCACTGCAATGATCCACTGGCGGCAAAGCTCGGCGTTGTTCGTTATGGCTGGAATTGCCTGAAAAGAGTGCACCAGCAGGGTTCCCATGGTGCATTGCGCTCATCACAGACAAAACTTAACAATTTCTTCCTCTAGTAAGGTTGTTTTGGCATCCATAAACGACACAGTAGCCAAACACCTTCACGTATGCAGAAGTAGCAGTTTAGGTACTTGAAAATTTTCGAGCGAGACATAATGCTTGCCATGTTTACTTGCCGGAGATACACTCGCCTGCATACATGTTGTCCGCCGTGGCAGCTCAGCTCCATCGATGGCCCACATACCCTCGAAATTGGTTTGGTTTTGACGGTATGTGGGCGCCTGGGTGGGAGACAGGCATGCTGTGGTGTATAGCTGCCATAGCCTAGTGGTAGTGTGCTTGCTTGGCACCCTGTGGCCCGGATTTGATTCCTATGTCCCTACAGCGTGGAATATGTTGCCTTCGGAAGTCAAAGTGGATTCGTCTGTGTATGTGTGCAAACTATGACAATATATATTTCTTGTGTTTGGGTGGGTTACATTTATATGTGAAATGTGCATTTTAGGCCGTCCTTGATTGGCATAGTCTGTATAAAATTCAACCACCTGTGGCACATACCCGCTTACCATGGGCCAAGCACTACAAGTATAAGCGACACGTGATTGCAGCATCGTTAATCGTGGCATGCACATTGAATCTGTCATGTTAGGGATGTAAAGATCAATTATGTAAAGATCAACGCCTTGGAACAAATTCCCTTGCAGAAAATAGTGCAAATATCAATGGATGGGCCCAATGTGAATCTCAAGGCATTCAAAGGCCTGCAGGAGCACCTACACAAGAACTATTAAGTTAGGTGCTTAGACTTGGGCAGCTGTAGCTTGCACACTGCATAACCCCTACAAAGCAGGTCTTACGGCTAGCAAATGGAGGTTGGACATTTTGCACTCAAGTGTGAGCAGGTTGTTTTGATGCACCTGCCCGAAGAGAAGATTTTGTAGCTTTCATCGGACAAAGTCTGTTTCCTCTCAAGTTCTGTGCACATCGGTGGATTGAGAACGTCCCAGTCATAGAGCATGTTCTGCACCTCTGGTGTGATGTCAGAGAGTATGTGGAAGTGGCAAGAAGCAAGGAAGTGAACCTTCCAAAGTGTGCATCTTTTCAGAATCTTGTTGACTTTTGCTGTGACCCAACTAGTGGTAGCAAAGCTCAGGTTTGCACTTGCTGTTGCAGTGACACTCCAACCATTTTTGACATTTTTTCAGACAGATAAACCTGTCTAAGGACCGTGAGAACATTGAGAAAACTGCTAAAAAGATTTCTCAAACCCTCCATTCTCTGTTTATTGGTAGGAATCACTGGCCTGCTAAAAATTGACGAAGATTTGAACAACCATATTCCACTCGAGAAGATAGATGTTGGTCAGACAGCAGAGCAGCTTCTTAAGAGCCACAAAATAAGTGCAAAAGCTGCATTTGCATTTTGCATGCAGTGTAAGCAGCTTCTGAATGTCACTAACAAGATCCTGGAGAAGTCCTCTACGATATCCCCTGGTGGGAGGCCTCTCCTCACTAGATCCCAGGCAGATGTTGTTGAAGCCAGCTGAGTGTGTTGAAGGCTTAAAGAAAGTTCTGGATGCACTCATTGTTGCAGAGAGAATGAATGAGCATTCAAAGGACACTGTGCTTGCTCAGTTAATTGAGCTGTTACAAGAGCGCATGCATGAGTTGTAGTTTTTTGAAAGGAGCTCACATGCACTTGATAAGTTCTTCTATGACCTTCTGAAGGTTAATGCTGCATATAATGAGCTTTGGAGTGCTGTTAAACTGCTTCTAACTCTCAGTCACGGCCAAGCAAACGTAGAGAGAGGATTCATTGTGAATCGCCAGGTTTCAACCAAAAACATGAAAGATTTGTCGCACATTTCACAGCGCATTATTTGTGATTCTGTAAATGTAGAAGGTGGCATATGTGCCCATCACAAAAGGTTTGAGAACATCAGTGGTTTCTGCAAGGAACCAATACTGTGAATTTTTGGAAACACGGAAAAGGCAGCAGCAGAACGATGGGAAACGGAAAAAGAAGTGTTGCATTTAGGAGGAAGTTGAAATGCTTACAAAAAAGAAAAAGAAACAGGAAGCCGCTGTCAAAGAACTAACAGCTTCAGTAGACTCGTATGCAGAATAGGCAGAGGCATCTAGTAACCTGACATGCATCATCAAGTCAAACAGCCTTAGGAAGAAGGAAGACTGTTAAGACCATGCAGCAAGAGATAACAAGGCATTGCATAATAATTGTTCATTAGATGTTGCTATCCGAGTAAAACTTTGCATTTTGTGTGATACTGAAAGTGATTACCTATGCAACTCTTACGATTGAAAGTTGTGTATAAAGAAAATGTCAGTGGAACCATGTTTTCAGTGTCTGCTCCAGCAACATTACCATTTTTCGATTAATTCTAGTAATTATTTCAAGCCTCCGTACTCCCCCAAAACACTCATTGATTGGGTTTCTAACAGACAACATGGTCCTTGAAAATTCTCACACACAGCCTTCAAATTCCTTGAAAACCCTTCAATTTTGTCATGTAAATGAGCATGAACTCTGCTGTCAAAGTGACTCAAGTTTGCGAAGAAATGCTTTGCATTTATAGATACATATATTTTGTATGCTTTGGGTTGCTCACACTTCCCATTTCGACTCTCAATTTGAACACGATAACAAAACAATTCCTTGGTGTACTGGAGTTGATTGCAGAGGTTCCACTCAACTGTCTGTCTTGCATTTCTGGCAACAGGAGTGTAGTATCCATGAAAGTCTGCAACGGTCGTTGAGCAATCATTCTTATGAAGGAGGTCCATCTAACTTGTGAATTCTCATTTGAAAACCTCAGACGGGTCGCACCATTGAGTGCGTGCAAACGAATCCCCAGTATGGGGTAAACTTGGTGTACCAAGGTACTCTCTGCCTCAAGTTCCTTAATGATTGAGAGCACAGCAAATGGAATTCTTCAGAAACCTCATTTTAATGAGCAAGTTGAGCACAGCTTCAGGCGATGAAATAAGCATCTTAAGTTTCTCACACTTCATTCCTTTGCCTTTATTGCGTCTGAAGAAAGACAAAATGGCACACCATTAGTCCAGATTATCTTCTAGAGCTTTATAAAAAGAACCACCTTGGACATAGTTTTCAGCGACATGATGGTCATGCCCATGGCCACGCACACAAGAGCAAACTTGTAGCGCAGCTCCCACGATGACTTGAACAGGGAAGGAAAGTGCACAACAAAATCGTGAACTACCTTAAACAAGCTTGTCCTAATTCCATCCTCCAGAGCATTAAGTAGGCTGCATGGATTTCTGAAGTGAAGCAGCTTGAATTCGGGGCTGGTGGGTTGCAAGTCCTTGTGAAGCTTCTCCATTTAGGAAGCTGAATCTGAGAACAATATGGCTGTGTCGGCTAAGGTCTTTCCGACCTTTGGAAGCGCGGTTTTTATCAACATGCCAGTGTATACTGCGTTACACTGCTGAACTATTTGCAAGTCTATCATGAGGTTCCTATGCGCAGGAAGCTCGTTGTCATAGAACGTTGCAAGCACCGCCGCTGCGAGACGTTCTCTGAGTTCCTGCGACTTGTTGATGGTGATGGAAGTAGGGCGATCTTTCATCTAAGAGCTTATCATTGCAGCGTCTTTGTCGCTGACCTCATGTTGGTATTTACGATACATTTCTGATATAGTTGATCGCTACATGGCATCGTGCGTGCTGATGGACACTTGCTTAGAAAGAGGCTACCAGGAGGTCCATCAGCCTGGTGCAGTGGAATCCTAGCATGACAGAGTGCACGGTAAAACGGGTGCAGGATATCATCTGCGTCTTGTCTCTTTGATTGGGCCCGTGTGATGCATTCTTTCAGCGAGCTTTGCTGTGGCAAGTTGCCTATGATGAGAAAGGAATAACAAGACGATGTGAGTAAATCGGATTGCGAACATTTTAAGTCTGTTAAGGCACCTGGCATAGAAGTAAGCCTGCATGACATACAGAGAAACCTTGTCAAACCCTTGCCATTGGCAATGCAAACTGTCGCACGACAAAGCTTGGAAACAATGACTTCTTAAGAGGATGTTGACTCTTCAAAATTTTTACTAAACTCCTTTACATAGAATTAAAAGTTCTTTGTCGTTTACATAGTCACTGGAAAGCTTTCGTTTCCTTCCCATTTTGCTTGCCTGAAATTTCAGTTCACACGCTACAGAAATAGTCATGTGGGCATGCGACGCTTCCCGCCAGCAGGCTTTCTGCACTTGATTCTCACTGCTGTGGCTGTCTGAAACTGCAACTATTTCGCTCGCATGCAAGAGAGAGCAGTCTAGTCACACACACCCAATATGTCGCATGGCTGCAATCAATCCACTCCAATTAATCTCTTGAAGGTGGCAGTGGGCGGCGATGTCCGGGGTCTGTATATTTGATGTTAGTGCCTAGTGTCGCTGTTACTTGGCACGGTCACCAGGGGACCGTACATAAAGATGTTGTGTTTCGATTCTGTGGACACTACGTATGTTGACCTGTTGACGTCTCTCGCTTGGTGACAGACAGAAAAAACTTGAAACAGACAGACAGAAAAACTTGATTGCGTATCCGGTGTGTTTGTGGACTGGGCTTCCGCCTAGGTATCGGCCAGGACCTCTTGCTCCTAGTGGCTTCCCCGGTCCGCTGGATTGCCCAGAGTTGTTCAGTGAGGGCTGAGCTGAGTAGCGCGGCCTGATAACGCGCACGGAGGTTGTCATTGGAGGTAGCATTCTCATTTCTGTGTATTATTAATCCTTGGCATTCCCATAGCATATGTTCTAAAGTAACCTTGACTTTGCGACAAAGTTGAAAGCCATACAGCGTGTTGAGGCGGGCGAAAAAAGTTTGACAGTGGCTGACGACATCGTCAAAACCTCTTGTTGGGCGAGTTGGTACATTCTTGAAACCTAAAGGCACCGGCGCAACCAGACGACACAGAAAGAGAGACAAGGACACACGAGTGTGGTGTGTCCGACATCGGGATACCACGGAGCACTCTGAGCACCTTGTTGAAGAATAAGGCAGATATCAAAGCAAAGGCGGCAGAGCAGCGAACTTTGGGAGCCTGTCGTTTGTGCGTTTCTGCCATGGGAAAGTAGAAAAGGCACTCTATGCCTGGTTCTTAGAAGTGCACTCGAAGACATTCCTGTGGATGGCCCAATGCTGATGGCTAAGGCCAAATGGTTTGCCGCTGCACTCAGTGAAGGCAATTTCGCCGACAACACCGGGTGGCTTCACCGATTTAGGCAATGCTACAACATCGTCGGGAAAACCATTTCGTCGGCAAAACCAGTCTCAAAAGTTTGGCCAAGTGGCCTTCCGTGTACTGCAGCTTGTATCACTTGCGTCACGGTATTTACTGAAGTGCATCTTTGTCTCATGACGACAGGAAAATGCTTTCACATTTTTCACTATTATTCATTCAACTAATGTGGCAGCAGCAGCGAGAAACAACCCAAGCGCACCAGCTAACGGCGAGACGATCCACGACCACATGTTAGCAGCTGTCAGCAGTCCATTTGTTGAGCAGCTCCATCTGAAACAAAAAGACATACGTAGACTTCGCACGCAGTTTTACACCCCGTTTTATCGTCCTTCATGGCGAGGATTTGCGCAATATGCTGGCTTATTCTAACTGCACAGTAAGCGGCCATACTAGCTGCGCTCGGGGTATTCCAACTAAAAATGGCGGTTGTGCTGCTTCTGCATGCACAGATTCTACGGTGAGATCGGTCTATTGGCTTCTCAGGGCCTGTTCAGTAAGTCGTGCCTCCCATGACCACTTACCGTATTTACTCGATTCAAATGCACACCTGTTTCCCGCGACCAAAAAAAAAGTGAAACATCAATTGTAACCTGCTCCCGTCCTTAGTAATCCTTAATAAGGATTACTTAGTAGGTCCTTAGTAATCAACCTTTCACATACTTAAAAAAAAAAAAATGCCGTACTCGCGTAAGGAACACACTCTCATAATAAACGCACTGCCAACTCTGAACCCCCGCAGTCTCTCGAACCTGCTGCACTCGATCCGCGGTGTCTCGAAGACGTTCAGCGCGCCGATTCTTAATTCCTGCGTCCTGCTACACTGCCACACGTTGCCGGGCGTAGCCGCGTGCAAGCGGGGATAACATTAACCCGCAGTGCTGCGTTCCTCTGTGCTATTGCAGTTCCCTCACGCCCGCTGCCGCGTGCTGCCATGCGTGCTGTGCAGGCTGGCGCAGATAATCCTAAGCATGGGCGGGCCGTGGTCTCTGAGATTGCCACGATGCAGTCTTGGACGTCATGCAGCGCGCACGTCTAAGAGGCTCAGGCCGCTCAGGCTCAGCACAGATATCAGGGAGAAATGCGATGATGAGCCGTTTTGCATGCGGTGGTGGGAAACGTCTCCCGTTACGGCTACCTGCGAACGCTACTGAAAGCTGGTACGGCTGGGTGCATCAGAGATTGCATTGGCGACGTAGCGACTTTGGTTGGCTCCAAGAAAGCAAAGCCGGTGCGGCGAGTATCATCGGCCTATGCATCATGTGCGTCGGTCAGCACGGGACCGGCGGCGACATAGAAACTACAGAAGCTGTGTGTGCCAAAGACTGCCGTGCCGCTAGTTCGTTTTTTCGCCGGTGATCGTTCGACAGCGCCCGAACCTCGTAGGAGGCGGCTATTTTGATGCAGACAGCGATATGGTAACGGTGTCGTCACAGAACGCCTATAATATGACCAAGGTGTCATTCGTTCGCACTCGATTCTAACGCACATACGCTTTTTGGACCCATTTTATTGGAAGAAAAGATGCGCATTATTCGAGTAAATATGGTACGTATTGTGTGCGTTTGTCCACAGTCAACTGGACAGCTGGTCGCTCTGGACAGCTCTATGTCATGTGGGCGAGTTTGGAACATCTCCACACCAAGGGCATGTGCTGGGATATCTGTCTGGGTACATTATGTGAAGCCTATGCAAATTCGGAAAAGTGTTGGCCTGCAGGTGATGCCAGTCTGGTGCGTGATGTCTGTTGAGATCCTTATGTGGAGGTGCCCCGATTAGACGATCTAATCTTTGCTTCTCTAGGATGCCACGTCATGTCACCCCCTCGTCTGTATCCTCTTCTGGGGCAGGAGGTCGTGGCGCTTGGACGCTAAGTACTCGCTTGTTCATTGCCATCCTGGCCTGTAGGGCTGGACACCGCACTACCCAGTGTTCAAATATGAGTTCGCTTCCCAGTATCTGGATGGCCCTTGTTGGCACTATGCCTTTGATATACATGCGGCAAGCTGCCTGGAAGTCTGAGACCACGTGGGCAGAAATTCCCTGTTGGTCTGCCATTCAAATGGCAAGAGCGATAGCAGTCGCCTCCGCTGCTGCCGAGGATCGGGTAAGTGTGGTCGCAGAGTTGACAAGTTTACCTTGGTTCACTACTGCAAGAGCATACGCAGGAGCTTTTCCATGTTGCCCTGGGTACAGACTGATTTAGGTTTAGAAAATGTCGTGGTGATGGATTAGCTGTTGCATTCTCTGTAATCATGCTTTTCGACGTCCTTTGTGGTGGTGTAGGTTGTGTTGACGGCTTCTAATCGGCCCCTAAAGCACCCAGAGGTCGAAATTTAGTTTCGGCATTGCAGTTGTAGATGAGTCAGTTGTGAACACGCAACTGTGATAATTCTTCATTGTACATGTTTTATTATCATAAACTGCTTTCTGCTCATTTCTATTCCTTTGCTATGTGCTGTTTGGCCAGTGCCTTCTTTTCCTTGTGCAGTACTCTTACAAACGTGACGTGACAGGCTATCGCCAATAAGCTCAGTTGCTTTGTGCTATCCTAAAGTCCTTCAAACGGTGCTGTCATAGTTTGTCAATGCTTTTATGGTCATGAAACTCCTCTGTAACTCTAGGGCTTGCCATGCTTCCTCAGTGCCTGCGGGACGGCACTATGAGTACATAGGGGGGTAAAGGGGGGCCGGCCAGATGAGAGCTGCGCGCTGCGTGAGGATTGCGGGGTGCCCAAGAAATCCAGCTACATCAGCCTTCGTCTTTTTCCCACTTTCTCCCAATTCATAGATAGAACAGATTTAACCACTGCGTATTGGTGACACAGCAACTTGTCACATATAGTGATAGAATATAGTATTTTCTAGGCACTGTAATCTGTTGTTCACATGGGCAATAATGTCAAAAACTTGCTGCATGTTGAGTTGCCACTCCCGCTGCAGAGGAATATGAGTGAAATGGTCTCGTTTTGTTTTCCAAGTGATAAGTGTTGTTAACGAGCAGAAGAGGATGTGAGTGCTGGTACGACAGGAAGCTGGCGGCTCTACGTTTGACTCTCAATAGTGTCTGAAAAACACTGTGACGCCAAAGACGATATTCAAAGTGACAATTTCTTTCTAAAGGGATGTTGTATCCGTGCACGTCTCCTGTCACTATTTTCAATCAACAAATCATCTTTATATTGCTGTTTTAACAGTGAAGCTTTGTAGGCTTTACATTACACAGTGAGAAATCTGCAGACACTTCGGCTAGACTATGTAGTGTTGGTATAGTCATGCTGAGCTAGTAAAGGCAATTTAAGCTTACAAAGGTTAAGTGAAGGCTAATTAAGCTGAACTTAAAGAAGCAGAGACTGATTAAGGGGAGGCAACCTAAGCCAAGCCTGATTAGGCTAATCCTAATTAAATGCAGCCTAGGAAGTATACTAATAAGCCAAGGCTAATTAACTCAAGACTAAGTCAAACCTAGTTAAGCTAATACTACTTAAGCGAGACTAAATGAAGCTAAAACTAAGTCAGCTTTATTTAGGTGACGACCAATTCGGCCAGACATAATTAAGTTCATACTAATTAAGCCAAGTCAGAGTTAAGCGCAGAACTTTTTAGACGCGGACGGGACAGGAGAGTAACATACACATGAGCGCTAACTATCAACAGTGCTTTATTTGATTCTGGACGAACAATATATAGAATTGTGGACGCTCAGGCATGTGCAGTGTTGGAGGCCTCAAGGATTGATAGTTCTTTCCTAGATAATGATAATGAAGTTGTGCTGACACAGTCTTCGCCTAGTTTTAGTATGGTGGCAGTTTCAATAACCAGGCGCGTAATCTCATCATGGTGCTTGCTTATTATGGTGTACTCATGCAGTAGAAGAGAACACCCACAAATGCCACAATGTGCAGACAACCAACCATCGCCATGTTTATTCACTTTTTGTGCTCATTGAGTCTGATGTTCAGGCAACGCCCAGTCTGCCCAACATAGTGTTTACTACAGGACAAGGGAATCTGGTAAACACCTTCTTTGCATGGCACTTTACCAGTTCTGTGATTGATATCACAGCTGCGCTTTTTGCTTAAAGCTGGGTTGCTGATGTCGCACAGCTTTCCCAGCTTTTTTGAGGGTGTAACGACCACACTTATGTTTGCACGGGCACCCACCTTTTTGATGTTGTGGGATATCTTGTGCAAATAGGGCATTGCTGCAAAGTTGCTTCAGCCATTCACTCTGGCTGCTGCATTCTGCTGGCATACTGAAGCTGATTTTCTGAGCAGGCCTTTTGTGACTGACATGAGAAGGTGATCAGGGTAGCCTGCTTGCGTTAGGCGAGCCTTTTGGCGGTCGAAGCCTGTATGCATTTGATGGCAACATGATTTTTTTAGCGTATTGTCAAGGCAGTGTCTGGCGATGCTCCTCTTAACTAATTTTGAGTGGGTGGATGAGAAAGGCAACAGTGGCTTCTTATCCCTGGGTTCGTAATACCAGCATGTGCGCATTTTGTGGAAGTAAAAGCGTAAATCGAGGAACCTCAGAGCAATCCTCTCTCGGGAATTCATGGGTGAGCTCTAGAGGCTTTAAGTGGTTTCATCTGTTCTTGCATTCTCGTTTTGTTCTATGTAAGAAACGATATTCTCATTTTCACCTTCATCAAAAAATTTTTTCCGAGTAGTAGACAGTCCGTTCAGTGATTTGCATGCGACATTCTAAGCACCTAGAGCACTTTGTTGGTGGCGCACTATAATGAACATGCGGATAGAATGTCTAGAATAGTGACATCAACAATTGTCATATTGAAGCAGAATACATGCATACAAAAGATAAACGCCAACGAGAAGCCGGAAGGTGCGATTACTGCTGGTTGTCTAGGACTTTTCATGCAGAAACTGATGATGATGATAAGGAAGTGGTTGGTTTCGTTTTCATAACTTGGCAGGCGTTCGGCGCTACAGCGCAATGAGACATGTCACTGCCTTTTTCCTTATTTATTTGTAGCATGATTTCCAAGAATTCAATTCTTTAAAATGGGTACATGATATGGTTTTTGTGACAGTTGTCACTTATTTGGCTAAGTCATTATCAAGTCATTCACATCATAAAATAAGGAGCCAGTAGACAAGCTCTGACTGTTATACTCTTTCCAGATAAGTTCATTATCGCAGAGAAGGAAGTGCCAATCACATTTTCTGGGTATTTCTGTGCTGCTCGCCACACGGATGCTCCATTAAAAAGAAATTCCTGCTCTGCTTTCTGGCGCTTGACCAGTCCTCCTCTTTAAAATATTGTGGCGCAAAGGAACAGAGGGACACACAAAGAGCACAGGACGGGCGCTCTTTGTGTGTCCCTGTGTTCCTTTGCGCTACAATATTTTAAAGAAGTCATGAACCAACTAGCCCAAGAAAATGTTTTGCCAGTCCTCTTCGCCCTCTAAGTGACGTCACTCTTCCATTGGGAAAGTTGATGCAGCACATAGCTCGCTCAATTGTTGAAACCAGCACTACGAAACTGTGCCTTGGCCTTGCGGTGATACAGTATTCTAGTTGAGGAGCGCTGATTCACCGATGTCGTCAGTTTGCTGAAGTGGGCGTAATCACTACGACTGGGTGCGCCTGCCCTCTCTGCGGTATAGAAAAACAAGGAGCGCCAGTTTTATGTGTAGCCTCCTTCTTTGTGTGTCGTTTCTTTAGCGCTCCGTTATTTCCGTTTTGAAGCATGAACCAACTCGCCCAGCGACAAGTTCTACTAAAAAACAGGGAGGCTGAGTGGGGAACTGAAACTGGCAGAAGCGGCCATGGAAAGGTTGCTTTATCTGCTGTAGCTTCCTTATCACAGCACCTCTCCATAACATTCTTATGGCATCTTGTTCACACCATACAAGTGCACAGAGTGATCACCGCTGCTTTCTCTACAACTGAGTAAGCTTATTTGGATGGTGTAAAATAAAGTTAAGGCCTGTTCATTGGCCCTTAATATAGGTTGTGGTACTTATTGTTAGCAAATGTTTGTTCTTAATGCTTCTTTGTACCAGCTGTACCTTTTATTGTACCAGCTGTATTTGCTGAGTGCTGTAGAATGCAAAGCGCGCGCGCGCGTGCGCGCACACACACACACACACACACACACACACACACACACACACACACACACACACACACACACACACACACACACACACACACACACACACACACACACACACACACACACACACACACACACACACACACACACACACACACACACTTTCTTTATTCTCTGAATATGGTATGGGTATTGTCATGTGGTTTTGACCTTTTGAAAGCAGCAGAGCTCAAGACGATGTCAGGCGAACTGTTATTGGGAGAACCTGTGCTTAGCAAAACAAAGCCAATCACACTGCACAGCAGTAGTGGCGTGAACAGTCGTTGTTCAACGGAAAGACTTACAAGCAGTAAAATGCGCCGGCTTTTATACACACGTCATAGCACGTTCTGGCATTATCTCTGAAATTCTAGAAGACACTGAAATGTGCGTGTGAGGCATGCAAAGTTTCAAGAACGGTCAACACGGTACCTGAAGCGGTCACAGGAAAGTGATAATGGCTTTCCACTTAAACAAAAACGACCGTATGTGTCAATATTGTGCAGTTTTTGCATATTTCTGTTATGTCACCATATGCATGTGCATATCCTTTTTTTCTTTCGATTAAATGTAAGGGTAATTAGTGTGGTTCACCAATGTGTTGTCATTCTCTTATGACATGTACTCTTATTTGTGATGGTTTTCAGATCTATGCTGCCAAGTTTTCTGAAGATGGGCTGTGGTACCGTTGCAAAATTTTGAAGAAGGTTGATGATAGCAAGGTAAGTCAGTGCTATCGACATTCTGTAAAAGGACGATACAAGTCTGGAGGCAACTGTAAGTGTATTTAATAGGGCATTTCAAATAGTAATACATTCGTTTGAAAATGTGAATGTTCCCTGAGGTTGAACAATTTCAGAGTGAATAGTTTGAGCGGTTATAGTTGAAGTTTGTATTTTTAAAAAGAGATCCCCTACTTGTGTAGCTGTGCTCTCAACATTGAAAGTCATCCGAGAGAATCGTTTGATGTCATATCTGAGGTTCTTATTGAACAAAAATTGTTTATACATCAACCAGCTGCTCTACATGTAGTAAGAGATAGCTCCCTTCTTTTCAAATAACAAGCTGCAGTAAAGACTAGCAAGTCTATGTTCAGTAAAATGTAGTCCTTTCATGAATTAGTAACACAGAAAAGAGGAGTTGGAAAACTAGGCTTCTATGAATGTCACATTTTTGGTTTTAAGCTAAGTTGGTCAGTGGTCATTAGTATCGCAAAACTTCAAAGTTAATTCGTTTGTACTATATTTTCCAGTGTATGACATGCATCCCCCTTTCTTTACTACCGTTGTGGGAACAAATGGCCGATAAGGCACCCCATGTTTAATTTGGTCGGAATGATGAAATGTAGTTGCACACACTTGTATGCTCATAGCGAAATGTCGTAGTTACACAAGGCACTCAATTTCTATGAGCAGGTCTTACAGCAAGCAGATGGAGGTTGCACATATGCTCTTAAACATGAGCAGGTTATTCCTGGAGGGAAGACTTTCTAGTTGTCACTAGACATACTATTTCCTGTCAACTTCTTTGCACACTGGTGGATTGAGGATGTCCTGGTGAACGGTTTTGTTTCCCTGGTCTGACATAAAAATGTATGTAGATGTGGCAAGAAGCAAAAAACAGGAACTTTTCCAAGGGCACTTATTTTTTTTCAGAATCATCACAAGTTTTACTGGGACCCACTATTGCTAGCAAAGCTTTATTGCGGTGAACCTTCAAACATTTCTGCCACGCTTTCAAACGGATAGCTCATTCAGTATGAAGTGGATGTTGGTGGTACCAGCATCCGCTTTACTTTTTCATGAAGAATGTCTTATACGCTTCTCTGAGGAATGTGCCATTGGCGATTGTCTGGGACCTTGATTAGCAAACATGACCGTCATGCACGCAATGGTATGTTCTGCTGTGGGCAATGATATGGGAGAGACGTCAATCCATTTGTGGAATGCATCATTTGAAATAAAAAATAAGTTCTTATGAAGCCATAGTTATGAAGCCACATAGTCTACGTGAAGTCTTAGGGTGCGCACAGGTCCTTGAAATCCTGGAAAATCCTTGAAATCGAAAATTTCATTTTCAAGGCCTTGAAGGTCCTGGAATTTCGTTTAAGTCCTTGAAAACCCTGGAATTGTGGGGATTTTCACTGGGTCTGATTGTATTGCAATTCACGGTACTTGAATGTGTCTGCGACGAACTTCAGTGGATATCGCGTTCCGCGACGCCACGATTGCAAAGTCAAACACAGTCAAAATGCCTGTACTCGATAGATCGAGGCATGCGCGCCTGCAGCGCCATTCTTCTTTTTTTTTATCTGGCTTGCTTCGGCTTCGGCTAGTGATGGCCACAATGAGGCTACAATGGGCTACAACATCTTGAGCTCTCCGGAAAAACAAAGTTTCCCGAATGAACTTATTGCAGCAGAATTTACTAGTGTTTGAAAAGTTTTCTTGCGGCTTTGCTTTTAGCGGTATCCCTTGTAAACACGCTAAAGTATAAAAAAAAAACAAGAAAACCACTACAGTGCACCATCACTAGCCTCAGCATCTTCTGCTGGCCACATTGTGTTTTGCCAGTGGTCAGTGCTTGCTCCGGTGCCATCAATGGGGTTTGGTTTTCCACGTGTTGGTTGCGGTGCACGTTGTGATCGCTTGATCATGCTAAGAAAATGCAAATCAGACAAAAAGGCGCTTGATTTTAGAGGAAGTTGAATGCATGCAGCTGACGAGAAAGAAACTTGAAGCAGTTCTTGCCAATTTGGTAACCTCTGCTGATGTCTTCGCTGAAAAGGCAGAAGTGACTGGTGACATCAGACATGTGGCAAAGTCCAACAGCCTGCCAAAGTCAAGACTGAAGAACTTGATAGTATTGAGATGCAAATAGAAAAAACTGAAAGACCTGCCTTGAACTTCAGAACTTCTAGTCTAGCGAAACTGTGCAATAAGTGAACAGACTATCCTTTGTTTTGTGCAGTAAAGTTTACCGTGAACTACAATCGTGTTGTTTAATTTTTGCCAAAGGTCCTTGAAAAGTCCTGGAATTTTTCTCTTGGAAACCTCTACGAACCCTGAGTCTTCACCAGGCCCTGTTTGAGAACAGCCATGTCATTGTAGGCACTGGTCTTAATGGCTGCTGTGGTCTTCGGCAAGCGCTGCACTCTTGCACTGTGGCTATGACATCGCTATCAAACAACAGCCACCGTGTATGATTTCCTGCGGCTCTTGTGAAGTAGCTTGAGGGCTTCCTCTTGGGGGCTCGTGTGTACCACTGCATGGATTCCCCACAGCACACAGTTCTGATGCACGCTCAACTCACTGAATTGGGATATATACCCCCCCCCCCCCCCCATGCCCTCCGCACCGCCCCCACTTTAATTTTGTGTTTAGGACATGACCATACTACAAGTCCTGTGGCACTCTTGACAGCACCGGGTCTCTTGTAATGGATTCCATGACCACCTTTGATGAATGAGCACGTGGACAGACACCTTCAAACATAAATACCACCTCAGGAGCCCCCGCAGAACAACCTTGCAATGGGAACCGCTTGCAGAACCGCTTGCCATGGGAGCCTACTCAATGGGCTGTGAGGCCTGCAGACCTATAGCTCAGGCTGTAGCTGTACCTTGCCAGCAGCAGAGCCCAACAGAGAACCCTCGGCACACATGTTTTGGGATAGGTCTTCTAACTGCTAACAGACCCCATGAGGGTTTGTGGTCAGTAACCACTTCATACTTCTGTCCCCAAAGATACTGCCTGAACGTCATGACACTAAACATGAAACGAGAGTCCAAGTGCCTTTTTATCTGGTTTCTTAAATTCTTGTCAATAGCTGAGAGTCTCCTTGATGCAAAGGCTATCTGCTGCTCTTCATCAGAATTCTCTCTCTGTGCTGGGACAGCCACCAGACTAAGGTGGCTAGAATGGGGAGGTGTGAGCATTGGTGGTGCAAATGTGACCTCAAAGCGCACCGATGCTGCAAGGGGCACTTTACTCATAGGTGTGGGGAATGGAGCAGATGATGTACTCTGAAACACTGCTCATGCCCGAAGAACGACTTCCAATTTCGAACACTAAAATAATTATTTTTTTCTTCCACAGTGTACCAACATACAGCTCATTCTAACGCTGCACATTGTTTTTCACTGATGTCCACTGAAACATATGCATCAGATGGAATCGGCAACATGCGGTTGTTGTGTTGTTAGTTTTGGTTTTGGTTCCGGTATCCTGTCTGGAAACCCTGTGAACAGCTGTGGCGCTGTTGTTCCTGTGTATATATTTGGGTGTCAGAAAATAGATGGGCATCATTCGTTGGGTTATGGCTTGCTGGAGTTCTTCTTTGTCAGCCGTAGGCCGTGATACCACATTGGCGACGAGGGTGGGACCGGTCTGATTTTTTTCCTGAAGGCGTAATCTCCTCTGTAGTGCCGCCGGCGAAGTCATGAGGCTTTCCGGCCTCGCTCCACCACCACCATTTCTGCCTGCGCAGGGCCGCCCACCGGTTCCGTGACCGCGATGGTTTTGCATGTTTTATACCTTTCTATTGGCATCTGGAGCAGCTGACTTTCTGCCCGAACGACGCAAAGCCTTCCTGCTACACAGCCCCAGCGTATTTTCTTCGCTCTGCCATCCCGCGCCTCCGAACCCTTCCGCCACGACAACTTCTGATGAGGCCAAACGGCCGGCCACTGCCCCATCGTGATACGACCAAGCCATCGCTGCGTTAACGCAACATTTTGCCTCGACAAGCAATTTTGTCGTAGAACGCCATCGCTTCCGCCGCCGCACCCAGCAACCAGGCGAGTCCATACAAGAGTAGGTCGGTGCATTACGAGAGCTTCCTGCTTTGTGTTTTTTCGTCGCCCTTGACGACTGCCTCCGTGACCAGTTCATAGAAGGCATCACGTCAAAAAATGTTTGTGAACGGCTGCTTCCAGAACGTTCATCACTTCCCTTTTCGCGCGCCATGCTTCTGCCACAGCAGCTGGAGCAAGTCGCTCAGCAAGTTTGCAAGCTTGCTCCCGGGCACGTTCAGCAGGTAACTTCACTAGGCGTTCAGCGTTCAGGGGATGTAATGCAGCCACACTCGTCTCCCCGTCAGTCTGCTTCCCCTGGGCACTCCCACGACTTGAACAAGGTGCCACCGTACTGCTTTTCTTGCGGTTCCCACCAGCACAGGGCCTCGTGATCCGCCTGTCCAGCACAAGGTCAGCTCTGTTTTCACTGCCATCGCCTTGGGCACTTCCGCTCAGTCTGTAACAAGCGACAGCGTCAGTCCACCATTGCCGTCTATAAAGTCGACTGCCAGGGCTCGTCTGATGATGCTGAAAGGTTGAGTGTTCTTACCGTGGGTCAGTCCTGCTCTAGCTGGCATTTTCGTTGACGTTTTCGTCGCAGGCAAGTGCTTGAAGTTTCTTGTCGACTCTGGATCGTCGTTGTTTCCATCCTGGAAGAGAACCTTTTCCAGCGCTATTTTGTTGACGAGTCACTTCTTTCCGCTCCGTGAGTGAAACTTCTCGATTATTCAAAGCGCTCCATCCCTGTGCATGGTTGCTTGTTCACGGAAGCCACGTTCAAGGGACGCACGGTGTGCCTCCTGTTCTACGTTGTGCAAAATGGCACATCCATTCTCGGAATTGATGCAATCAAGGCTTTGGACCTGCACATTGAAGGGTTGTCTCTGCATTGCTTCGAGACATCGACCATGCCAGGGACAGTTGACATGACCCAACTCTCAGGCCAGCACCAAGTTTCACCACCCAACCCTCTTCTGAAGACCTTATTTAGTGAATTAGGCTCCCTCTTTGCACCAGGCCTTGTTCTCGCCAAGGGGTTCGTCCATCGAATCAAGATCCGACTTGCGGTGCCTCTTGTGGCATTGAAACTTCAGTGCCTCCCTCTGACACTCCGACCTGAGGTTTCGGAAGAGCTCATTCGGTTGGAAGAACTGGATGGTCATGGAGCATGTTAATCCCTCGGAATGGGTGTCCCCCATCATTGTGGTAAGGAAGAAGAATGGCGGCATTCGACTCTGTGTTGACCTCAGGGGACCTAACAAAGCAGTCATCGCCGACGTCTTTCCGCTTCCTCACACTGAGGTGTTCCTGAACAGCCTCGCTGGTGCCACTACGTTCTCCAAGCTGGGTTTTGCGTCCGCCTACCACCAGGTTCTGCTACATCCCGAGAGCCGAGACTTGTCTGCATTCGTGACTCATGACGGACTTTTCTGGGTATGCTTTGGTCTGGTGTCTGCCCCCGCAGCCTTTCAACAGTTGATGTAACATATTCTCAAAGGGTGCTCCAGCACTCTATTCTACATTGACGATATCATTGTATTCGGCAAGACCGAACCAGAGCACCTAACAAACTTGGCTGCTGTTCTCCGCAGCATCAAGGCAGTTGGACTCAAGCTTAATCACAAATTCAACTTTTGCATCAAAGAGTTGTCTTTCTTGGGTCACCGTGTCACTGTCCAGAGCATCTCACCGCTGCCAGAGAAAGTGGATTGCATCTCGAACACTCCTGTCTTCACTGATGCCGCTGGTTTGCGATCATTTCTCAGCCTATTTGAGTACTACATGAAGTTTGTTCCCTGCCTTGCTGGAGTCATTGATCCGATGCGGGCAATGCTCCACAAGAATCAACCTTTCATCTAGAGTGATGCCGTCAACGCTAGTTTTTGGAAGGCCATGTTACTGTTGTCATCCAGGAAAGTACTTCAGATGCTTGATCCCACTCTTACGGTGGTTGTCTCCACAGACGCTTCTGACTGAGGCCTTGGTGCCATTCTCCAACAAATGGATGGGTACCAGCTATGCACAGTCGCCTTCACATCTTCCCCAACAGAGAGGAAGTATGCAACTGGTGAACGAGAAGCACACACGTGTGTCTGGGTCTGCGAGCATTGGCACACATACCTCTGGGGACACCGCTTCACACTTCGTACGGACCACGAAGCCTTGATCCCCCTCTGTCATCTCAAGACTCAAGAAGACTCCTTCTTCGCGTCACACGTTGATCAGAGCGTCTTCTGTTCTACAATTATACATTGGAATACTGCAAGGGATCAGAGAATCAGGTTGCAGATTCACTGTCCTGCCTTCCAGTGTCTGTTTCGCAGGAAGCTGCTTCGTTCAACGAAGAGGTCGTGTCTCTCATTGCTCCACTTTGCCTCACTAATGAACAGTACCAGCAGTTCCTGCGTGAAGGTGCAACCTTGGAACAAGTCAAGGCTTACGTCGCATCATCTTGTCTTCCCCACAAGTCCATCCCGGGTGAACATAAGCCATTCTTCACTGTGCGCGAAGAACTGTCTGTGGTTGACGATCTGCTTTTGCGTAGGGAACAGCTCGTAGTTCCTCCTTCCCTTACCCCACAGGTCATTTCCACCGCGCACGAAGCCCACCCTGGGATACTTCACACCAAGGCGCGACTATGAGAGCATTTTTGGGTGCTGACCTGTTTTTGTGGCCGTGGTGTTACACATATCTTCCGCCAATGTTACACTCAACCCTTCCCATCTCAAGAAAGATGGGGATGAAAGAAGCAAAGCAAAGATGATGACATGGGCAGTAGCTTTCAACTTTCAAAGTTACTGCCCTTATTTCCTCGCGGTGGCTTGGTGCTTCAATTTGGAGGAGCATGTTGCTGAGTTTGTCACAGAACAGTGCAACTGCCTTATTGTGGTCAGGGTTGAACTTGTACAGTTCACATCAAGTAATGTCACTCGACAGATGGGAATGCTGTGAACAAAGTTCTGAGTGTCATTTGTGTGGTGCAGATTTTTCTTCTTTTGGCGAACGCAACAAAAAGTTACTCCTCGTGTTACTGCTGCGGCTTTCTTCTTGCTGAAAGGAATTGAGTCACCCCTCCCTCTTATGTTACAGTTGTAGTCGCAATACAGTAAAGTAAATGTGGTAACTGCCTTTTTTTTTTTGTTTCTTTTTTTTCTGAAACAAAATTAAGATGATTGGCACTTTCTGAATCAGTTGATGGTATATGGTATAAATGTGGTAACTGCCTTTGTTTTTTGTTTCTTTTTTTTCTGAAACAAAATTAAGATGATTGGCACTTTCTGAATCAGTTGATGGTATATGGTATGAACTGCTCAGGAGTCTTTTGTGTTGTGTGTATGCAGAGCTATGTTCAGTACCTGGATTATGGAAACTGTGAGGAAGTAAGGCACGAGTCAAGCTTGGTGTGCCTTTCTGAAGAGCTCGCCCTTATACCTCCACTGGCCACCTTCTGCTGCTTTGATGGCCTGCAAAGCTTGGGAAGAGATGATGATTCTGCTCTTTATGACCAGGTGTGTATGTGGTAATCTCATGCCATTGACTGTGACTGTTTAGATTGTGCATCATTGCTTTAAATGTGTCTATTATATCAACCATGGTAGTAGCCCTGTGGCTATGGCATTGTGAAATAAATCTTCATGAAATTGGTGCTATCCTAGCCCGAGAGGCCATATTGTTACAGATGCAGAATGCAGGGATTCCACTTTTGTGCCAAATGCGCCAAACTCTACTAGTGCTCTGCCATCCTGATAAAGTTTGCATAAGTTGTGTCAAATTGCACAAAACGAAGTACCAAATGCCCCAGAAAGAGTAAATATATGGAGGTGTCTGAATATTTGGAAGCTGAGACGCTTAATATAGATTTTTTTCTTGCTTTCTGCTCTGATTGCATGTTCATATAATGCGATTACTAGAAAGCACAACTGTTGCCATGTTAAATATCTTTCTGCTTTGAGCTAGCACTCTTGTGTGCCTGTCTTTTAGCAGGTTTAGTATTTTCCAAAACTCAAAATTAGGTAATGGTAAAATAAAGCCAGTCATATGAGGTTCTGGGTGGTGGAAAAATCTCTTCAGCCTGTTTTTCAACAAGAGCTAACACAGAATTGTAATAACACACAGTCAGGCTAGTGTGTGGTGTCTGGCATCTTTATCGTGAACTGCTTCGGCTTTGTCATCTTCCTTCAGAGCATCTCCAGCCTCTTCAAAACGTTCACATACACTTCCCCTCTTCGAAGATTCATCCCTACTGCGATAATACAGTGATGGAAGTGCTGTGCCAATTGTGCCAAACAGCTGTTTTTCAGGCATATTGCCTCATGGCTGCACCGAGGCCGACTGGTGTGGCCTTCACTGGTGGAACCTGGGCAGGCTCACTCCATGTGGAATTTTAGTCTGTTCCGAAACCGAAACAGCACTGTTCTAAGCTGCCAAGTTAAAGGGGTACGGACACAAAATCTGAAAATTTTACGAAAATGCTGAAAATGAATCCTTAGTGTCCGACTACATTGAAAAGAAGTCATTTTGCTAATTTTTCAGTGGATGGGTTTATTTTTGGCATTTTTGTGAGCGCGCTACACCGCCCAACCCACGCGGGTTGGAAGGCGTGACGTCACGGCACCCTCGTCGGATAGCCAGCCCGCCAGCCACGGTCATTCGAAGCGCGCTGCCACTGCCATTGCGAGCATGGAGTCGAGTTCTGGTGCCTCTACCTGCGATGAGTGCACGTCTGAAGACGAGGACTACTCCAAAGTGGCAAGAAATATAACCGCTTACGGTCACGAGCCTTCCGCGTCAAACAGGTGGCCGTGGACGTGCCGGACAGGCAGCCCGGGCCAGCAACATGGTAAGTTTTTTCTCTAACAAACTTAACGTGCAGCGGCAGCAGCTCGTAAAGTGATGTTACGTAGGATGTAAAATGCCTATAGTCGGGTACAACTTTAGAAGACACGAGAGGCCCCGCCCAAATGACCGAAGCACAGCAGCTAATTGCCTCCGTGACTAATGAAATAGCCCCACTCAAAAAATTGTGACTGGTTCTAAAACCGTATTTGCTGGTATAAATAAAATTTGTGTATTTTGACGAGTGCTTTTGTAAAACTGTCATGATGGAAATCCTACAACGCATGCCGTATCACGACAGAAAAATAACTCCATGCCTTCTACAACGCTGTGCGTCATCTGCTACGGAGCAAGATCGACAGCACTGGGCATGTAGTTATAAAGCAGTCACCGGCTTAATAGCATAAGATTCATATATACTTTTTGTGTGTTTGGACAAGCTTATTTCTTTTCAATGTGTTAGGTTTTTCTTTTTCTTCGGTTGCAAACCTGCAATCTCGTGAGTTCACACACAGCATTCTGTGCCAGTTTTCCACCATGGAGCCCAGTGAGATGACATTTGAACGCGATCCTTTGTTGCCGAACGAGCCTTGTGTTGCCTCGATGGCCACACCACCAAGGAGCCTCGGCAAGAACAAGAGTGGCCACATCCTGAGCAGCGATTCACGCAACATAATCTTCCACTGCTACACGTATTGGCGCAACAAGGGGCCTGAACACAACGTGGAGGACACGAGCAAGTTTGTCACCGACATGCTCGGTGTCAGCATAAGGACTGTGTTCAGGGTGAGGGAGGAAGTTAACGCTTCACATTTTTCAGGTGGCAAACTGACGATGCCCTCGCAAAGGCACTTATGCAATGCGGAGAAGGGAAGACGCAGTGCAGAGTTTGACAGCTTCACGTTGTGCGCGCTGAAGTCATGTGTGCACGATTTCTTTCGCTGCAACAAGATACCGACGGTCGAGTACATAACTACCGAGTTCTCAGAGTGTACGGAACTCCCATCACTAAGGCGGTGTACTGTGCATCGCCTTCTTGCCGAAATCGGCTTCAAGCACGAAAAGAGAAGCCACAACTCACTGCTTATCGACCGGGATGACATCACCGATTGGCGGAAGCGCTACCTCCGTGACGGGGAGTGCTACCGGGCGAAAGATCTTCTAGCTGGACGAGACATGGGTGACGGCGGGGCACACTCGGTCGATCGTGTGAACAGACACCGTGGTGCAGAAGTGCGGACACCTGTTCGCTCGAGCAAATGTCCTGACGACGGGTCTAAAACAACCTTCTGGGAAAGCTCAGCGCCTGATCATGATGAACTTCGGCAGCAAGGATGGCTTCGTCGACAGCTGCTTGAATGTATTCCAAGGCCAAAAAGACAGGCGACTACCACGGGGAAATGAATGGCAATCGCTTTGAGGGTGGGTTCAGTGACGTTCTGCAGAAGTTGCGAGCTGGTAGCGTGATTGTTTTAGACAATGCACCATACCATAGCTGGCGAGAAGAGAAATTGCCGATGATGGCCTGGAAGAAGGAAAAGATACAGGAGCGGCTCACAAGCAAGAACATCACCGTCGGGGAAAGGATTATTAAGAAGCAGCTGCTTGAGCTGGTGGCGTCCGTAAAGTTACACTTTCTGAGCTACATCATAGACCACACAGGTGTAAGGGCCGGTTGCATTGTACTCAGACTCCCACCATACCATTGCGAATTTAATCCCATTGAGCTTGTGTGGGCCAAGGTCAAAAATGGCATTGCTGCGGACAACAGAGACTTCAAGCTGTCCATTGTCGACACCATCTTGAGGGAGAAAATGAAGCAGGTAATGGCGAAAGACTGGATGAAGAGCATTCAGCATGTGATAGACTTGGAGGCAAAGTTCAGACTTCAACCCATCATCATCCAGCTGGGTGAAGATGAGACTGAAGAAAGTGACTCCGACTGCGAGCTGTCTGGCATTGAGCCACTCGACGAAGCATAGCGGCTACTTATTAATGAAAGAACAGCCCTTGTTAGGGCTACCAAATCTTTGCCGGTGGGTTCGCGACAGCCAACCATCCATTCCGTGACCTCTCAAATAAGTAGTTCCATTTATGGCGTATTCCTTATAATAGAAGCTCAATTCTGATAACGTCCTGCACACATCATGCTCGATTTAAGAAGTGGCATAGAAACACATTTAAATGCCGGCATACCTGAACTGAAACACTATTGTTAACTTTGATTATCATTGGCGAGCTCAAAATGCTTATTCGGGCAGCCACTGTCGAGTTTGACCTGCCCCATAATGAAATAGCAGTAATCAGACCACACTTTGTGGTTCTGTTAGCAGTCTGCACTGGAAATCACAGTCATGCCATAACCAGTGCTGGTGAAATAGCAGTAGTCAACACGAAACTGATGGCCACTGTTAGCACCTTGCACACCAAAGCACATTCATGTGGTTGCATTGCTTATTTTGGTTATCTGGCTCACACAAGTAATGCAAATAAGAGAACAAATATAAAACATCATTAGCTTAGTGAGGCCCAAAATGCTCATTCAGGCAGCCATCGTCGAGTTTGATGCGCCCCATAGTGAAATAGCAGTAGTCAGAGCACACTTTATGGCTCTGTTAGCAGCCTGCACTGAAAATTGAAGTGTTCTCATAGCCAATTTTTAATTTATTAATCTGACTCTGGCAAGTAACGTGAATGTAAGCAAAATTATTAACGTGATTAACTTTGCTAGCATTTTTTGACATACAGTATAACCTCGTTATAACGAACCCGGATATAACAAAATATCGGATATAACGAAGCAATCGCAATTCCCCTTAAAATTTTCATAGTTGACATGGATATTGGCTATAACGAATTAATGGTTATAATGAAGTAATTACGGCTCCCCCTTCAACTTCGTTATAGCGGGGTTTTGCTGTATTTGCATACCGGAAAAATGCTCAGCAATGTTGAATGTGTTTTAGTGAGTCACTTTGTTCATTACAAGCCGTAGGCAAAGTGACGGACAGATTCAGACAGTGATATTGGTGAAGTAATATATGATGAAAGTTGCAAAAGCTCTAATAGCCCTGCTTTGCTGGACTCCATTCACTAGAAAACTGCGTTTGTAATGATGAAAGCATCAAGACGGGTAATGTATATGTGTACTATCACATGTGACGGGCAGCGAAACCATCTGTTTATTAAGACTGAATGCAACGACATAGCAAAGTGCTGTTTCACGATATGGCACCCCTTCATGTGCACTTCCGGCAAGCTGCCGTATGCACTGATGCATAAACACATTAACAGGGGTAAGAGACAAAGTAACTGTGCTAGCCACGTGATGCTTTTAACATTTTGTATCTGTCATTGTTTCTGTTGTCTCAGCTGATAAAACTTTCTTTAGTGCAAGTTGGTTAATCACGTTGCGGCAACAACATAAGAAGCAAGATTAGAATATTAGGAGAAAACAAAGCAAGATGGCAGACTGAGGAGGCAAGGTAGACGAAAGAGAAGGGCTTCAATGACATCGAAGAGGCCAGCCCTGCTATTCACAGGACTTGGTGCTTTGATTGAGACGAGGTAATAAAATTGTAAAGAAAGATGTGGCTGCAGCATGCTTACAAGAACAAATGCAAAAATAAAAGGGCATAAATGGGAATAACATATACACATATGGAGGCACTCACATATTCATGCACATGCACACAAACGCAAGCGCGAAAACTGAGATCTAAAATACAAAAAAAAGGGGGTAAAATAACAAATACAGTCAACGACCGATTTTCCGGACGGCCAATTTTTCGGGCATGCCCGTTATTTCGGACGTCTTTGCGGCACCGCCACAAGCTCCATAGAATCAATGTATAAGGAAGTCCGAAATTTTGGACGCTGGAACCTTCCACCGTCCAATTTTCCGGACTTTTTGACGCGACGAAAGGTCCGAAGTCGTCAAAACTGCATGCGCTCAAATCTCGCTTTGAAGAAACTGACAGGACGCGCGAAAAATTCGTGGCCGCAGAACTTCGTTGCAGCGAAATTTTGTCTAGAATACCAGACAAGTGCGGAAAATATGATTATTATGACTTGACCTCTTGTTTCCCGCAAGCACTCGCTTCGTTTATTGGCATCGAACTCTCGCTAATTTGGACTTGCTCGGCCGCACAATGAGCTGTTCGAACGCACGACCCTCGGAGCCTCCCGAGTGCAGAACGCTGCGGCTGCGCGTCGCATCGCGTGCGCCAGAGGCCAACCAAAAACGGCGTGCCAAAGTCCGCCCCGCCGTAGGGATAGCGATCGACAAGAAAGCTATAACGCTTCGTGCCTTTCTGTGGCTCTATTGCCTTTGAACTACCGCTGCGTTGGCCGCGTAGTTTGGGAGGTACATAGGCGCTATCGATGATCGCGATGATAGCGAGAGCCTTCTCGTCTGCATTGGACAACAACCCGTAGTTCCGTTTCCGTGTACGTGCCTTCATGAACTGCGTTACCGCTATCCGTGATAGCGACTAGCACGGTTTCTTCAGCAGCGTTTGCGGAAAGCAGCTTTGCTTCGACTCGCTGTAGTACATTGGGCGCGCACACACTTTCAGGCTGGTGGTGGCCGTACAAGACCGCGCCGGTAGTGACCGTGGTTTTTGAAACGGGCGAACGGTTATTTCCTCCGTTCGGGCATTGGCCACGCGCATACTTTCAGAGTTGTGTCTCTGGCGTTCGTGATCACGGCAACCGTGATTTTGTTTGGAGCGCTTTCAGTGCGCATGTACTGTGTGTGGCGGCCGCCATCTGTGAACTCATCAACACGACCGCAATTTTTGGCAGCATTCGGTTCCGCCCGGGTGTTGTGCGCGTTGGCTGCGCCCAAGCCGTCAAAACGGCGCATCGGTAACCCTTGACAGCAGGAAGCGTGACAACAAGCAGTAATTTCGTTTTGTTTCAGTGTAATGCGTGCGATGTCATACACATAGTGGGAGCTCTTAGTAGCGATTCCACCGCGGCCCGCAGGCGCGTCACACCTGCTGGCTGCATGGGGTTGGTGCTTCTGAAGCGTAGTATTTTGTCGTTGACCCCCTTGATAAGAGAAATATCGGTAAGTTAGTGCGTTTTTGCATGCATTCGTTTTTCCGGACTGCCCGATTTTCCGGATGTTTATGCGTTCCCGAGGGGGTCCGAAAAATCGGTCGTTGACTGTATATGCAAACATGCAAGAAAACACACACACACATTTAACGCAGGCGTGAGTAGAACTGTTAGGAGTCAGTTCACAAGCAGCCGTGCCTACATCATCATACTTCTTTTAATGTACATATTGGCTGTGTTGCCTTCACTGTTATAGGAATTTTTTAGTAGCGACATATCATGACAATTGAAAGCAGCGCAAGGCTGTATTGTGGGAAAGTAAGTCGAGCGCTGGCAGTACAACTTATGCGTGATTGTGTCACAGCAGGCATTCTACAGATGGTGTGTGCAGTGAGCGAAGAGTTCTAAGCCCCACAGTGGTGCAAATTCATGCCAAGCTCCCTTGTAGCGGACCAGTGTATCAGTCATAATTTTATATTAGCACTGAGGCTGACATTAAGGAAACAAACACTGTTCCCAAACGCCTGACCGTTGATAATCCAACAGCATTTGCTCAAGTAGCGCGTTAGTCACTGATTGTTAGCATTGGTGGAAAGCAATCAATGGACGGTGCTATACAACACTCGAACGACGCTGCTAGACGCTTGGCTATCTTATCACACTGCTCTCAGTGATCAGTCGTCTGCGCGCTGAGCTGGCAGCAACGAATCTTTGCGTTGGAGGTTGCTTTCGCAAATCTTTTCTGTTGAGAATCTCGTAGGTTGGTTTCATCCGCACACGTTTTTCTCATTTATCCTGATAATGGTTTTGCTCCATCACTTCGCCATGTCTGACGAGAAACACAGAGGCACAGTACACAAACTCTGGTAGGTACCAGACTTTGGCAAACTCTCCTCATCGTGACTTTACATAGGAGCAAAACAAAACGCCATGGAACAAACACGCACGATGTTTGTATGCAGCGGTATATTACCGCGGGATCCTGCTCCCAGAAAAAGTGCAGCGCGCGCACCGTCACTGATGTTCGTTGTAATCTCTCTTCGCTGGCTCACAGCTCGGAACAAATTCAAGAGGCATAAATTGTGCATCATAAGCTCACAATATTTCTGGCATTACAGACCACAACAAACAATTCGAATTCACTCTGATGAAGGGAGACGCACACAGCTGACGCGACTTGGCCCAGTTCGAAGTGACGGTGGCCTTGTTAGGAATGTTCTCCGATGGCGGAGTCACGGGCCGTCCGGCTCATGATGTCACCTGAAGTGCTCACCTATTGGTGGAGGCTCATGTTCATCCACCTTTGAGGGGAAAATTCCGCTGCCTTCTAAAGTTGTACCCGACTATAGTTTCGTAGTTTCGTGAGCTACGTTTAGGCAGAGAGAGCTCTTGTGGCTGAATCGTAGGTAGCATCGTAGCATGTCACTTTCCATTTACCATTTACGACTGTCGACTGCTGCACAGTTCGTTCTTGCACGACGAGGTACGGCAAGTGTGGAATTTTGCAGCCCTTTCATAGCCCTGTGTTTACGGCTTATTATTATTATTATTATTATTATTATTATTATTATTATTATTATTATTATTATTATTATATGGGAGGGCGCGCTAGCGACCCATCGACCAGATCACTTAGCTACATGGAATCTGTGACGATGGGCAGAGACTGGCTGTGGCATTTACTAGGGAAATGCTACGCGAACAGTCAATTCGTGAAACCCGATGCATGATCATGCAGAGATGATGAAAGCCCGTAATCTTTTCCTTCAAGTTGAAAAGAAACGGATGAAACAACAATGTAGATAAATGCGCTGCGTGTTTTAGATCGCTACACATGCATGCTATAGTGTGGGGTTCAGTCACTGGTTGTGTTTTTTATATTTTATGATATGTTAGCAATTGAAACATCTGATATGCTTTCATTTGATGTCAGACGCAGCGAAAGTGTACACAATATGACAATGCTGTTTTGTGACAAAAGCATGCATTCGCAGTGTAAACAATATCTGTCACAACCTAAAAGAATGTGTGTTCTTGCACAGCCAATGAAAGGGTAATTTCTCTTCTTTCAACAGGTGCTCCTGTGGTGACCACTGCGATGACATGCTTACAGAGAGAGGGGTGGTCTGTTGCAGAGAGCAACAAAAGGTGAACACAGCTGAGCGGCATGCCGAGGCTTTTCAGCACAGCCGGGCTGGTCACGCAATTGTCGTCGGCAAAGTGGTCCATGGAAATGGCGGGGACAGTGTGTCAGATGGACCACGTGCAAAAAACGCCAACAGCGATAAACTAGTGCACCACCACCACCAGAACGACTGCGGCCGACCATGGCCGCGTGCACGCGCATGGGTGTGATGACGTCAAAGTTCAGCTTTTGCCGGTGGCCGCTTGGAGTCAAGGGGCAGCTGAAAATCGCAAAAAAAAAAAAAGACTTTTGTCGTTCTTTTTTTAAAAGCAGCTTGTTGTATTCATCATTCCCAACAGTTCAACTTCCGTTCCAACGCAAAAAAACACCCGTCAATTTTTGTGTCTGTATCCCTTCAAGCCAGGTTTCAGCCATTGCTAGTGTATGCACACGGCTTTCTGGCGTGGCGTGGTGCTGGCATGCTCTGTATACCCTGTTATTGATCCATTGAGCTGTAACAATGGTTGACGATCCCTGCAGGGGCATCCGCATGAGCAGGTGTTTGGTGTGTGGCGACACCATGGACCCGAGCCAACGGGGGGGGGGGGTTTCGATCCCCTCCCACGTGTCGCCGTGCGTGGCTTAGCAGTGTATGGGATAAAAGGGAATCCTGGGGGTTGAGCCGATGCCAGGTGATTGGACCTTTAAGGCCCCGCCGGAAGAGGCAACACACCCCTTTGGCCCCGCTTCACATAGATGGCACTGCCAGATTGACCTGCCCGGGGGAAATCGGCAGTCACCTTTTCCTGTATCTTTCTCCACAGCTTCGTCTTTCTGCTACTTTAAATCTTTCCTGTCCTCTACTCTCTTCTATTTACTTCTGTTTTTTCCGGTGGCTAGGGTTAACCTTGTGTATGTGCCCTCTCTTGAGTATCTTATATTGGGTTATAGCAGCAATGCACGGCTGGGCGCCTGCAGCGTTACACATTAAGTGCTGCAGCGTCCCCTATTTGGGCTCCGTGGTGGGTGGCTGCCACGGAGCCCAACACAATGCAGGTGGAAACACCTGCATTTCCCCGTTTACTTGTCACTCTCACAAGAGGGGACGCACTGATGAACTACTAAACCTGTTTGCACCAAAAGAAATCTTTCCCCGATTCCAAGCAGTGCACAGTGAAAAAACTGGAAAACCAGCTAGAACCGTGTCCCCTTTTCTTGTTGCGAAAGGCTTGACTGGTGCCCTTGGCCCAGGTTATAAAGTCGCCAAAATGGCGAGCGGGGACCTCCTGCTTGAGATCCGCGATATAGAGCAGCACAAAAAACTCAACAAGATTGTGGCATTTGGAGATGTTCCTGTCACCGTTTTACCTCATCGTTCTGTGAATACAGCATGCAGAGTAGTGTCTGATGTAGATCTCATCGACTTTTCTGAGACCGAACTATTGGATGGCTGGAAAGAGCAAAATGTAACCAGTGTACAGCGTATCACTATCAGACGAGACAATAAACTCCTACAAAACACCCGATTCTGACCTTTGCCATTTGCGATCTGCCACAAATTATAGAAACCGGTTACACAAAGGCAGCTGTCAGGCCATACATACCTAATCCCAGAAGATGTTTCCAATGTCAATGATTTGGCCACGGCTCGCAGAGCTGCCGTGGTAGACTCACATGTGCGAACTATGGAACCCAAGGTCATTCCTCAGACACTGTGGAGCGACACTTCACTGTGTAAACTGTGATGGTGAGCATCCAGCTTACTCCCAATCCTGTCCCAACTGCAAAAGAGAATAGGAAATTATTACTCTAAAAGTGCATGAGAATATTTCAAGGAAACACGTAAAAGGTGTTCACAATTCCACAGCACAACCTACACTACACACCTTAACACAGAACAGAACACTCCTCTCTTCAATAAGATGACGGCACAAATTATTCATTGGAATGCCCGTGGCATTCTAAACAACTTATATAACATCAAGGAAATAATACGATACAAGAATTTAACCTTAGGCTGTTCTGTGTTCAGGAAACACACTTGAAAACATCAAATGCAAATTTCCTAACCCGCCATACTTCATTCCGCAAAGATCGCGATCATGGCTAGACCGCATCTCGTGGCGTGGTTATTATAGCTCAGAGGTCAGTTGCTTGCCAGTACCTCCACCTTCAAACAAATCTAGAGGCAGTAGTACTTAGGGCAATACTGTTTGACAGGTTGGTGACAGTCTGTTCATTGTACTTACCACCTGACCATCGTTCACAACTTAGAGAACTTGGAACACTTGTTAATCAGCTCCCTGAACCACTCATTTTAACAGATTTGAACTCCCATAACACGATGTGGGGCGACTTGCACTGCGACGCAAGAGGGCGCACTGTAGAAGACTTCGTTTTTATGTTTTGGTGCGGTTTTGCTGAATAAAAAAGAACCCACCTTCTACAGCGCCACAAACAAGACATGCTCTTCAGTATATTTAACCATAGCTTCTCCAACTCTAATGCCATACCTTGACTGGAAGGTCATAAAATATCTTTATGAAAGTGACCACTTCCCTATTGTTTTAAATCCAACAAAACAAGCTGGCTGCCTTCCACAGGTTCCACGATGGAAAACTGACTCGTCGAACTGGGAACTGTTCCAAAAGATAACGTACTTGCAATGGGATGATTTGGTTTCTTTTAATATAGATGACGCTGTGGCATATTTGACAGGTTTTATAATTGACGCCGCTGAAAAATGCATAAAACAAACTAACGGACTTGCTAATAAGCGTCGTATACCTTCGTGGAACGACGAATGTGAAGAGGCATGGAAAAAACAAAATAAGGCTCGGGGCCTGCTTCGCAACTCTCCAACTGCTGAGAATCTAATTAATTTCAAGCAGGCAAAATCACAGGGCAGGAGAATATGTGGACGTGCTAAGTGGTATAGTTGGGAAAGGTACATATGTAGTATCAATTCTTACAAGGATGAGAGTAAGGTGTGGAACATGGTAAACAAATGAAAAGGCCGAGAAATACAACCACTTCCCTTAGTGAACACTCAGGGTGACAGCATGAAAGATCAGGCCGATTTCCTGGGCGAGCATTTTGAAAGCATTTCCAACTATGAGCTAACCTTCCTAAAGTTCAAGGAACACTCGGAGTGGAAGCGCCTCAAACGAAAGTGCGCGACAGAAGTACCTTACAACCGTCCGTTTAGTCTCGCCGAACTCAAGGTTTCTCCGAGTTCTTGCAGTAACTCAGCACCAGGTGGTGACCGTATAATATACGAAATGATCAAGAACCTGCACTCGGGAACAACATTAAACACGCCTCTGTCTCTTTACAATACCATGTGGATATCTGGGCATATTCCACCCTCATGGAAAGAAGCCATTATCATCCCAATATATAAACAAGGCAAGGATCCCGCATTATCCAGCAGCTGTAGGCCAATAGCACTAACAAGCTGTATGTGCAAGTTATATGAAAAAATGGTGAACCGGCATCTAATATATTTTCTGGAAAACAGCCGTATACCTGACCCCCTCCAATGCTGTTTCAGGGAAGGTAGGTCAACAATAGACCACCTCATTTGCCTCGAGGCAAACATTAGAGACTCTTATACAGTCGACTCTCGCTACAACGAACGCCGCTTCGACGAAATTTCCGGTACAACGGAAAATTCTCGGTTCCCCGTCGGCAGTCCATAGGAGTCAATGCATAAATATTCTCGCCACAACGAACACTTTTTTTCTGCCGTTTCGCTTCAACGAAATTTGACGATGTGATTTCTTGCTCGAAAATTCGATTTGCTGTGCAGTGAACACAATCCCGAACATTTTCGCACATTTCAGAAGATAAAAATACGTCTCCGAAGTCGAAATCGCGTTTTGGCACCGCCAGAAACGGCCGTTGTTGACGGCGTGGTTGACTACCGATGTCTACCGATAGCGTCTACCGATGTCTGTCGAGATAGCGCACGCGACCGCCCAACTCCCACCGATGCCTCTTATGGTCCTTCACTCGACGAAATGCGGCCTGGGCGTTTCCTCTCTGCTTGAGAAGCAAGCGACAACAGCCTTCGCACACCACGTGGTGCGATGTAATCACTTCGTTTGGCGGAGACGGCCGGGTCGTTTCATCTCTGCTTCAGCTGCGTTCGTCCCCAGCACTAGCGCACTTTTGGACGAATTGGACTTTGTACAGGACAACGGCGACTGCGAAAACACCAAAAAGCGTTCGCGGGTGGTCGTAACGGGAGAATAGATGTTTCTCATCACCGCACGCAGAACGGCTCATCATCGCATTTCTCCCTCATATCCGTGCTGAGCCCGAGTCTCTCAGTCGTGCGTGCAGCTTAACGTCCGAGATTGCATCGCGGCAATCACTGAGATCTCGCCCCGACCACGTTTAGGCTTGGCTGCGCCATCCTGCATAGCTCTCATGGCAGCATGCGGCAGCGGGCGTGAGGGAACTGCGATAGTACGGAGGAACGCAGCGCTGCGAGTAAATGATGACCTCGCTTGCACGCGGCTACGCCCGGCAACGTGCGGCAGTTTTATTGGGATGCAGGACTTATGAATCTGCACGCCGAACGTCTTCGAGACACCGCGGATCAAGTGAAGCGGGACTGCAGGGGTCAAAGTTAGCAGTGCGTTTATTATGCGAGGTGCGTTCATTACGCGAGTACCGCATTTGGTTTTATGAATCTCGGAAGGTTGATTACTAAGGACTCTTTTTTTTTTTTTTTTCGTGTCACGAAAAATGGGTGCGCGTTACAATCGAGGGCGCGGTAGAATCGTGCAAATACGGTGCTTTTCTCTAGAAAGAGAGGCCTAATACAAGATCCAGATATTATGCTGCATGGACAGCACATACCAATCAACACTGAAGACAAATTTTTAGGCATTATGCTCTACACAGAACTAACCTTCATTCCTCATATCAAGTATCTCAAAGCTAAGTGCCTGAAAACAATGAACATCTTGAAAATACTGTCACACTCAACATGGGGTAGCGACAGAAAAATACCTCATGAACCTCTACAGGAGCCTTGTACGATCGCGGTTAGACTACAGCATAGTAGTGTATGACTCTGCTACCCCCAGTGCTCTTAAGATGCTGGGCCCTGTGCATCATCTTGGTGTGCGCCTCGCCACTGGTGCCTTCAGGACAAGCCCTCTTCAAAACATCTACGTTGAATTGAACGAATGGTCCCTTGATCTACAACAATCATATTCTACTCTTAATTACTTTCTGAAAGTACACACAGATAAAGACCATCCTTATTATCCTACCATCAACGGTATGACCTCTGCAACACTTTTTCATAACAAGCCTGCAGCAAGAGAGCCATTCTCGCTCTGTGTGAGGAGGATAAGCGAAGATAGACGTGCCGCTTCTTGAAAATTACTTAATGGCTCCTGCTAAGCCGTTACCACCATGGTTGTGGCACTTCATTGACTGCAGCACATCATTTGTGGAGGTAATGAAGCACACTCCAGAGGCCCACATTCATATGCATTTTTTAGAGTTACGATTTAAGTACTCGTGCCTAGAATATTACACAGATGCGTCTAAATCGCATGCCGGCGTGTCTTATGCAGCAGTCGGCCCGTCCTATTCGGAGTCGGATGTTCTTCACCATCATACAAGCATCTTTACAGCAGAGGCGTATGCACTATGGTGTGCTGCGAAACACATCAAGCAGTTAAAACTACATAAGGCGGTCATATACACACTCATTCAACATCGTTAAAACATTGATGTCATGCCGCAAACACAAAAATCCAGTGTAATTGCAGAACTTTTTTCTCTCCTGTGTACTATTTATGCCTCTGGCCAACATGTAACTGTATGCTGGGTGCCTGGACACAGAGGTATTGAAGGTAACATGCTAGCAGACCGAATGGCTACTTTCTTGGATACAAAGTCTTGCAACATGTCTATAGCTGTTCCATTTATAGACCTAAAGCCATATTTATGGCACAAAGTCGGAACCTACTGGCAGCATAAGTGGGATGCGGAAATCCTTAATAAGCTCCACATGGTTAACTTAAATTTAAGCTATTGGCCATCACTGACCAACTCGAGAGGAAGTGATGTCCTATTCTGTCGTCTCGTAGTAGGGCACACTTCTGGTACACGTTTTTTGTTGACTGGTGGTGAACCTCCAATGTGTATTAGATGTAGAGACACCCTCAGTGTTCAGCATGTCCTCCTGGAATGTTGTGAAGCACAAGCCGAGAGGAAAAGACACTTCCCTTTAGCATATAGGCAGTGTATACCACTTCACCTGACACTGTTTCTAGGCAGAGAACCGCTTTTCAACATGAAATTCGTTTTTAGCCTTCTTAAATGACGTCCATGTGCTCAGCGTATTCTGCCCAAGAAATTCGTAGCACGGCCTCCTGTGAGAGGCCACTGTTGCGATGTCAACCCTTTTTTATAGCACGTGCCTCTGGTCCCTTGTACTCAAGGTACCTGGTGAGGCTGTTGTGCTACTCGTCGTCAACCATAACTTTTTCATTTTGAAATGTTGTCACAGCCTTGTTCCACATTTCATACTCATAGCATACGCTACTTCAATCACTATCATTATTTTACTACCTATCTGTTTTACGACATTTACAGCGACAGTTTTTAGGTCCCTTTACAGCCATGTTGCATATACCATGAGAAAGTCCTTGCCTGCGTCATAACAGCTCATTGATTACATTACCACTTGTCATGTTGTCATGGCGCTCTTTGGCCATACCTGGCCCTTGCGCCATAAAACAACACACATCAATGGTTGATGATGGTGAAACTTGCCAGTTTGCTAGCTGTTGCAGTTTAGAAAAATATAGTGAAAACAAAAGTGCTCCTGCAAAGTGCCCTGCTAAGTGCGTACTCGAGGTCACTAACACCTATAGCGTAGTGTAAATGTAATGTATGAATAATGTGTGAATATATGAATGTAATGGTACTGTGTGAGATTGGGTGAGTCTCGGGTAGCATTTTCTTTTGTCTAAGGCTACATTATATGTTGCCGCTTACCATAAACTTTGTGCTGTCACTGACGCACATAGCATTGTTTGTTTCATTATTGCTGACCACATTAATTGTGGATGTCACCTTTTATCATTAGTTTGTCAAACTCCAGCAGCAAAGGACGAGAATAGAAAAGTAGTTAAAAAGTGACCGCCCTTGACGCATTACTGCGGAATAACAGCCCTCTATTCCGCTCGCACTTGCTTCGTGACATGTGGCAGTCTCCTTGCAGCTGTGAGTGAGCGCAAGGGGTTCGCAGGAAGCAACCCGACAGCATCACCACCATTTGATTACATGCCCAGGGAGTAGTGTCTGTGCCCTTTCGTATTTAATATTTGCACATGGTGATGCAGTTTGACAAGCCGTTACTTTATTTGGGGATTTTCTGAAAAAGTTACCTGCTCAGTAAAAATAAAATTCCCAGTTTTCAAAAGCGACTATAACATATCAGTTATCCTGTACAGTTGAGCGCCGCTACAATGAATGCCGCTTCAACGAAATTTCCGGTACAACGAAAAATTCTGTTCCCTGTCAGCAGTTCATAGGAGTCAATGTATAAATACTCTCCCCACAACGAACATTTTTTTGTTTTTTTTTTGTGCTGTTTCGCTTCAAAGAAATTGGACAGTGCAATTCCTCGCACGAAAATTCCATTTTGCTGTGCAGTGAACACAATCCCGAACATTTTGGCGCATTTCAGAAGATAAAAGTAAGTCTACGAAGAAATCGTGTTTTGGCACCACCAGAAACTGCCGTTGTTGACTGCGTGGTTGACTACCGATGTCTACCGATGTCTGTTGAGATAGCGCGTGCAACTGCCTCCCTCCCACCGATGCCCCTTATGGTCCTTCACCCGATGAAAGACGGCCTGGGCGTTTCCTGTCTGCTTGAGAAGCAAGAGACGACAGCCTTCGTACACCACGCGGTGCGATGTAATCAGTTCGTTCGGTGGAGACGGCCAGGTCGTTTCATCTCTGCTTTAGCCATGTTCTTCCCCAGCGCTAGCTTGCTTTTACTCGTGCGTGAAGCATACTATGCGGAGGTGGTGTTATCGAGTTAGACTTTGTACAGAACAATGGCGACTTCAAAAACGTCAAGCGTTCACGGGTGGTACTTGTGAATTCCGAACCCTCTACTGCCATGATGCCGCGTGCAAGATTGAGGCATAAAAGTCTGTTATATTTTTAGGGGCGAAGCTCCTTAAGCTGTGGGTCGGTTGTCACGCGTATCGTGTAACCTACACCACTCACAATACCATGCAACACCAGGAGGCTCGCGCTCGCCCTCGGCGCGTGCCGGGAGGCACGCGAGCTCTCTCACTCTTCCATCTGCTGTCTTGTATGAGAGAGACAGAGAGAGAGAGAGAGCGAAAGGCGCGTGTTGACTATGGAAACACTCCTTCTTAGACGAACGCTCTACCAGCTCGCAAAGAAGAACGCGCCCTCACCTGCGAGAGACAACGTTGGCGCAGGCAGCGCCTTCTAGCGAGTTTCTTGATTGAGAAATACCGACTGCTCACGCTGGAGAACCATTCACCAGCCACCCATATATATATATATATATATAGGCACTGGATCTTCACTTGCAATGAAATGCCGGTGGGAGATTTCACTTGTGTGTAGTTGAACCATAAGGATTCGTAGCGTGCGCGTTAACTAAATTAATCCGGAACTCGGCACGATCTACGATAAACCTCCTGAGCTTCGCCCACTCATCATCATTCACTCTGTGGATATGCTGTGAATTTTTTCGATTTCACGACAATGAAATTTTCGCTTCAACGAAATTTTTTCCATGCACCGTCAATTTCTTTATAGCAAGAGTCAATTGTATATTGAATTATTCTGTATATAAACAGTCATCGTAAGGATGAGATGAGCTGGTGTTCAGAGTAGTCCCTTGACGCATTGGTAATAATGTGACAGGGAAGCAAATCATTGCCTTTTGTCCTTAAACTGTTTACTACATGTCAGCGCCGGTGCAGTTTTACTTTGGAAACCAAAGAGGTATCCGAAGGCTTCGTGAATGCACTTGTGGTGATGCATTGAGGGATGCACCTTCATAACGTGGCAGGTGTGGGACGTGCTCGCTGATGATATAATAGTCACGTGATCGAGCTGCTTGCGAAGAGCAGCTCGAACGCCTGAAGGAATGAGCATACAGATGATATAATAGTCACGTGATTGAGCTGCTTGCGAAGAGCAGCTCGAACGCCTGAAGGAATGAGCATACAGCTTGCTGGGCTCCTTTCATGACTTTTTTCAACAGTTGGGGCAGGCAGGGACTGGAGGTTGTAGAGAAGCTGGGGTGGAGAGGTGGTGCAGGGGATGCAGATGATACTTTGCTTCTGTGCAGCTGCGGCTGCCTGGTTGCTTGCAGCAGTGGTTCCTGCTTTCGCATCATCCGTGGTGAATTCGGAAACTATTCATATCGGCATGAATCTGTTCTATATAATGCGTGCCTTTGGGACGTTTCTAAAGCTGTATCATTGCACAATTGGCATTAAGTGTAATTGTGTCAAGATTTTTCTGTGTGATTAAAAGAACCTTTACATGGGATTTCACTCTGAATTGCTTTACCCAGCCAGGCAGACTTTTGCAGAAGATGTATTATAAGTTTTGTGCGTATGGGTCGCATCCATAGAAGAGTATCAAAATTATGGAGAGTGCGCCGGTAGATTTATTCAGTTAGTCTTTGTTCTTCATCCAGATGAGCTTTTTAGTGCTGCTTTTCGTCCACCAGTATATCCGGGATATTTTGCGGCATTGTTGATTAAGGGAACTCACTCGCCCTTCACAGTGCTCCTAAACTAAATAACCCACAGGAGGTTTTTTGATCACCCCAGAATTTCTAGATCATTACTGCGAAATTCTAGGTTCAAGATTTTTTCTTTTCTTAAAATATTACTACAATAAGAAATGGTTGCCTCATGGCTGCAGCAGCTGTAATTACACAGATGTCAGTAGCCTGACAGTTGCTGATAGCCCTTTTTAATTGAGATACTGACACTGGCAAAATGGCTTAAAGACCATGCTGATGCTGGAAAAATAGTGTGCTAGCATCAAAGGCTCACCAAAAGGTGGCTATCCAGAGTTATACGTCCGCCTCTTGCATGGTTCAGCCATTACAGCACAATGAAAAGGAGGAAAAAAGAAGGAAGAAGTGCTGGTATTTTTGACTCCAAAGCAACCAAGTGCATGTGCAGAGTGGTCTGGAAGCAGTTACAGTGTTGTTTCATAAAGTACAAGTTTATTGATCAAGTCGCGTCATACATTCATTGGTACTTTGTGATAGCTAGTGGTTCAGTAGACATATAACACTAGCGTCATCCTATTGATCGAGGAAACAGCCGAATTTTCTTCTGTAAGCCTGCTGCGCCAGGATTGGTGTGATAGCCTTGCACTTATATTCACAGTGTGTTGTGCTTACGTTTCTTTAAGCTTGACACGTGATGTACGGCCTATGTTACGAGGGCCTCAACGGTACGGTGCCGTGTTGCCACCGCCGGATCTTTAGTGTAAACGTCCCTGAACTTAGATTTTTCATATAGATTTTTCATACTACTCTATTATTCGAACATCTTGCAGCATTTGTGTGTAAAAAAGGGATCCTTCAGCGGCTCTACTTTGCATAAGCCCTGAGTTGAACGTTCCATATAACGGTGTAAACAGCCGATTTTACCAACTTCATTATATAGAGGTTTAATTATATTAGGTGTTACCTTATTGTAATCATTTTCAGTTGTTAGTAGAGCCTTGTCCTGTGTGCTTGTGTTCTGTGCTGCAATCTATGATCCGAGGAAAGCAAAATATGTTGAACCTAGAATGTCACCGTAACATACTTCAATTTTTAGGAAAGGGAAGGGGTCAAGGGCTCATTCTTTATTTGTTAGAAACAACTTAATGAGCAAACAGACAATGAAGCCGAGGAAAGCATAGGGGAAGTTACTTGTGGTATTGTAATTGTGGAGAAAGTAGAAAGGAATTAAAGTGGACGAAAAGACAAACCTGCCTTCGGTGGGAACCGAACCGACGACCTTTGGATGTCGCGTCCGATGCTCTACCAACTGAGCTACGAAGGCGGCCGTCCCCCCATCCACTTTATTGTGTATTTATGTACGTATTATCCTGGGTGTGTTAGGCAGCGCCACTCGTGGCCAAGGCGGCGTGTTTGGAACACTTTTTCTTGCCAGGAGGCGTCACGTAGAACGTGAACTTAGATGAGATGGCCGCTGCCCAATAAGCCCTCGCATGCTACCTAAGGCACCAAGTCTGCCGCAACGAGGCCCAAGCTATGAAATAACGAAAGGGAAGGGGTCAAGGGCCCGTTCTTTATTTGTTAGAAACAACTTAATGAGCAAACAGACAATGAAGCCGAGGAAAGCATAGGGGAAGTTACTTGTGGTATTGTAATTGTGGAGAAAGTAGAAAGGAATTAAAGTGGACGAAAAGACAAACCTGCCTTCGGTGGGAACCGAACCCATGAACCGAACCCACGAACCCACGACCCTAAATTTTTAAGGTTATATACTCTATTAGAAGGTTATTAGTTTAGCATCCCAACGTTTCCACCCTTGTGCCAACTTCCCCAAATACAATTTACTGTACTATCCTGATAAAATCAACGGAAATTATGCCTAACAGGGTTGGGTGCCCTAGAGGTGTCACTGCGCGTGCCCCAGAGAGGCTGAACTTTTTTTACGCTGAAACGTTTTGAAATCTGTCTTTTGACCTGAAACAGCATCTGCTACCATGACAGTTATTTTCCTGCTTCAAGCCAGCGCTCTTGTGTGCTTATCCGCTGCCAGCCATAGCCATGCACAAGAGAGAACTTCGCCACAGTTCAGCAGTGAAACATACCAATCCTGTGCATGGTCACTGTCACAGGAGAGAGTGTGTTCCCTAATTATGCACAGAAGTATCTGCCGTGTCCTATCCATAGAACATCATTAATAAATACCTGCTTTAATTGTACCAATACATACGCGCTAACTCTGCCGATTTGCCTAGGAGATTCCAGATTCCTGACCAGTCCTCCAGATTGTACAGGTGTACCCATAAATCTCCCAATAAATACAGTTTAGACTGCTTATAACATAAGTCACGGGAGTTGCAAAAAACCACGTTGTAAGCGGTACCGCGTTATAACCAAAGCCTGCTTTTTTCGGCCTTTGCTTATGCCAAAATGGCGACCCACCTTTTAAAAGCAATTCATAGCACTTTTCAGTCGCAGACACATTGAACACAATCGCAACACAGCATGGAAACCAACCAAGTTCTCCATCAGCAGAAGAATGCTGTTATTTTCGTCTGGCAATGCTTGTGAGCAGCGCTTCGAACGGTTTCTTCCTCCACAAAGCTTAAGCACTGAAGCGATTTCTCACTCAAGCTGTTCTTCGTGCAGTGTGCTTTCAGTTTCGGGAGGTATTCCGACGCATCTTAGCACGAAAAATCTGGTTCTGGCATCCGGTCGACATTGTCCTCGCTGTCCGAGTCATCTATTGCAACCTCCGCACTACTGCGCACCTCTGCGACGATTGCGTCATCTGTGCTCGCTTCCTCGCAGACAGCAAGCTCTGACTCCCCACCATCTTCCCGCTGTCCAGATGGTCCCAGCAACTTCCCGGAACAATCTGAACAGTGCTGTGTCCACATCTTCATATTTCAACGTACGTATGCCCTTCCATGACAGGGAAGACGAATCTTGCTGCAGTTGCTGCCGCACTCTGTCCTTGTTCTTATAGATAGTCGACATGGTAGTATCAGAAACGCCGTATTTAGCCCCTGCCGACACCTTCTTCAGCCCACTCTCTATGTCCCTCATAACGCATTCCTTGGTCTCCAGTGATAACACACCGCTTTTTCACACCGCTTGAAGACACTGCCAACGCCATGGCGATAAGAGCTCAACAACACACGTGCTCAGGGCACCCAGATGACACGGTGAAGCGAACCCAAATGCAACAAAGCAAAAGAAGGAGAACGAAAAAGAACAAAGCATGTTACCGTTTCTGTCCCGCACTCTGTGCAGCGCGTACCCGGATTGGACGCTGCCATGGTGATGAAAACATGCTCACTCCTTCTTCCAACGTCTTCCTCCTGCTGTACCCTCCCTTCTCCTCCACTTGGTTTGTCTTTTCACAGCTGGTCTCCACGCGCACACCCTTGCTCCCACTCCCAGTGTGCCAGTGCACCAGTAAACCGTGCTCCGTTCGCCGATTTCATGGTCGCAGGGCTTAAAAAATCCACGCTATAACCGGTATTCCCCACTACACAATAAACACTCCGCCTATACATTGAGTTCTATGGGCGACATATCGGGGGTAAAAAAAAACATAACTGGTCCCGCGCTAAAAGCGCTTACATTATAAGTGGGCTGCACTGTACTGATAAACAGCTCTAACTGCACAGCGAAAAGAAAACACAGCACAGAGGCTCTAAGAATTTCTGGCCTCGAGGGACCCCAACTGCTGCTGCGGGACCCGCCTTTCTACCCAGTGTTGTAAAGGGAGGGGAGGCGGTCGTGTTTTAGATGCAAAGCAGCTCTTTGACTAGCCTGTGTAACACTGTCCCTCCGAGCCACAATCATCATCATCATCATCCTCCGCACAAGCGCGAGGCAACGCGCTTCCCTCGGCGCAGGTGTTGGAGCGGTGCCAAGTAGGTCACGCCGCAGCTGGGCGTTGATGTCACGCTCCCCTTGCACGCTTCCCTCGCAGGTGTGCGCGTACGTCACTCTCTCCCTCACCCGCCGGAGCGGCCGCAGCTGCCGGCTCCAACGCCCGCTCGCCTCCCGTGTCGGCGTTTCAAACAAACGTTTACACCAGTAAACGCTACACCGAGTTTCGCTTCAAACTTCTTCCAACACCCGCGTTAGCGCCGTTCAACCCGTGACGCCACCCGTGCGCAACGCTGCTGCTTCGCATCCCATCAGGGTTCCCTTCGGGGAGATGGTCCAACTTTTATGAGAGTACTTTGTTATTTATAGTTCGGCACTTTATCTTGACAAGAAGCATTCGATAACATTACAATGCAGCATATGCCAAGTTAGCTTCACCGCTGTAGAACTGTGTTATGTGACAAAGCATGCTGTGTTTGGAAAATGCCTACTGTAGCTTACATGGGTCATAGCACATTTTACCTTGCATGTACGTATGACTAATTACACGTGCTGCAATTTCAAGCACCTGTATGTCTAAAAGCCAACTGACAGTCATTAAGAGCTGTATATGATGTTACTGCAGCACGGGAGGCAAGAAATATAAACATACGAGGGCTTTTTTCTTTTGCATCATTTCCCCCCCCCCCCCCCCTTTTTTTAGCGTTGTGAATTTTCAAGGTCCCTTGGTTGCCACATAGGCCAATAATGGAACAGTAGTTGTGATGAACTCTCAAAGCCGTCTACAGGTGTTCGCGTGACTAATAGAAATGGAAAGAACGAAAGCTTCCAAAGAATCTGTTCATGGTACAGTCAACTCCCGTTAATACGAAGTTGACGGGGACCGCGAAAAACTTCGAATTAACCGAACTTCCAATTAACCAAATCGGGCAAAAATGGACATTTTCATTAATTCATTTGGAAAAGGAATCTGCTTGTGGCATCTTGCCGCGGAGAGCAAGTTTTGCAGACTGTAGAGACGTGGCCGAGTGCTGTTGCTCTCTGCAGCAAAAAACCGCTGCGCGAGGGCAAGCCCCGCAGCTACATCAGCAGCTGTAGGTTGCGGCTCGCTTGAAACATCGTCGTCCAAGTAACTTTCGTCAGCAGCCTTTTTGGGCCGAACGATCCCGAGTATTTCGGTGTCCGTCAGCGCACCACACGTTTCAACTTGACTGTCAACGGCAACGTATTCTCCGAAAGGAACGAGCTGGTCGAAGACTATTGTCGTCAAGTTAGGTTGTGCGTGCTTCCTCCGCTGGAGAAGACGAACCACCTCCATCTCTCGAGGCACTTGCACTAAAACCGCAGGTCCTGAAGCAGTTCGCGATCGTCCCCTCTTTACCACAACCCCATGCTCGCGCTAGCATGTGGATAGCACTGAAGCGGCTCACCTCGCACTGCGTGGAGTTGTCCATGCACAAAAACATCCGTTCGAGAAGTTGCTTCCGCGTACAGTCATCCTTCGGACGAAGAAAAATTTTTAATGTCTAATATCGCCGCAAGCGATAAGGCTTTTGCTGCTACGATATCGCCACTGAACCGAAGTTGGTTGCTCCGGGCCTCCCTAATCGGAAATGAGCAACGCTTGCTCTAACTCCGGGTGGGCACCGGTGCGCATTCTCATGCATGACATTTTAAATTGGTTGTTCTTAAATGCTTCGAGTGTCGAGCGCTTGTTAACGGTGTTCGAAAGAGCGCTTGATTCCGTTCTTCCGTGCGATGTGCCGCTTGGCGATGCCTCCGTTGCCTCCGTCCTCAACTGCCTTCGAAATCTTAACTTTCGTCGCCAAGTCAAGCGTACGATAACGTCCGCGAGTTGCCATTACCGCGACTAGAACATAGATAGACCTAGTACGTCAACGCGACCATGCAAGGCTGCGATTGCGCTGGACAGATGGCTAAGCCTGCCGCCTCATCATTTTCGGCGCTGTCGTCAGCTGCGATGCCGATGCCGCCAGTACCTAACATTGACGCTTCATGAGCTGTGTGTGGCGCTGTAGTCAGCTGCGATGCTAGCGATGTAAATTCAGCTCGCAAGGCTGTTTTTCACTTTAATAATACGGAATTTCTCAAACATTACGATCATCTTGATCTATAAGATTGAGAAAAAAAATTCTAATTAACCGACACCTTAGACTTCTAACTTCGAATTACCGAGCATTTTTTTCTATTGGCTTGCATGCAAAACTGACGGGACCCCGACTTCACTTCCAATTAACCGAAAATTCCAATTAAGCGACTTCGAATTATCGGGAGTTGACTGTACATATCTTGGAAATACACTGTGCGCAGCGCTAGAAAGCAGGATGAAGAAAGAACCGCACATGCCAAGTACAGGTGTTGCACCTATGGCGTGTCCCTCCTCCCGCCCCGCACTGGCCGCGCCGCACCGGCAGTGCATTTCACCGAAAGCTTGTTGCTAAAAAAGTGGCTACACTGTTTAACGCCGTTGTTCTCGTCGAACTGGGTTGGGGATCTGCACCTGAAAGTAGACTTTTGGGAAGAAACATTGTTAGCGAACTACCTGAACCTTTTGTCGTCTTTGTCAACCCCCCACCATATCTAATAGACTCAAGGGTTCCCTTTAAAAGGTTTATGCCTGTAGGCTGGAGGGTATTGAACTTGTATATGAGATACGATTCCCTGTATTTTCTCTCCCTCGGCAAGTGGAAGTGAAGTTTGCCTGAAACATGTAGACTTTGATTTCGTCAAAATTATGACCTGCCATATTAAAATACTGTGCCACTGACTTTGGCAGGTTATTCGTGGTGTCTGCGTGGTGCCCGTTTAATCTAACATTAATTGGTTGACCAGTTAGGCCAATGTATCGCTTGTGACAGAGTGAACATTCCAACATGTATATATGACGTTTATACTAGTGCGAGTGAAACTTGATATTATGTCATGCACATAGTCACTTGCCATGCTTTTAACTTTAAGATAATTTTGAATATGCTTGTGAGTCTTACGTTTGGGACGGGAGCAAGTTATTACGCAGGTGGTGCACTGAGGGTTTACTTTGGCATGTACTAAGGAGTCCTTACAGTTCTTATTACGACAGTAGGTGACTGTTGGTATTTCAGGAAATGCTTTTCTGAGGCGATCATTACTTGTTAGTATTGGACAGCATTTACGGAGTATCTTTGGAAGCACATTGGAGTAGTTTGTTATGAATGCTAGCGGCTGATTGGTCTGCGCTTTAGGGTCTCTCTTTCTTTCTCTTTTAGTTCTTGTTTCCTGTCTAGTTTACACGTGTCATTTGTATGCCTTCCTGAGAGCGTCGTGGGGGTGATTTCTTTCAGGTAAGGTTGCCTTTAAGTTGCCTTAGTGGTGAACATAATCTGCATCATTGCTACATATCCTTCTTATGCGCCTTGCCTGTCCTATAAATATCCCCTGTTTGCAGTATCGTAGGTGGTGATTATTAGAATCAAGGTATTGCTGGCTATCTGTTGGCTTTCTGTAAAGTGTCGCCTTTAGTTTTCCTTTTTCAATGGATACTGTTGTGTCGAGGAAATCAGTTTTACTAGAAGAGTGGTGCATAGAAAAAACGCTGTGATGGAAGTTGTTAAAATGCTCAAGAAATGTGCTTATTGCACTTACACCATGTTCCCAAATTATAAATATACCGTCTATGTAATTGAGGTGCGACGTTTTAGCGGCGAAGATTTCAAAAGCTGTGCTTCTATAGTCGGATACAACTCAAGCCTGCAGTGAAGTCCCTCCCATACCCTTATAACTGCCAGCCACTGTACATCCTCGAAGCCTGAAATAGTTCCTTCTTTGAACTTTCCATGTCACCAAAATGAAACGAGGGTGGCAACAATAATGGATAGATGCATAAGTTTTTACATTTTTGTTTGTTCATTAGAGTGGAACATGCAAAGGGATAATTCTTTATTGAGCTCAAATCAAAGGCCTGCAATGCAAGAAGCTGGTTTGCTACAAGAGTAGCCATCTGAGTATTTCTGCTCAGTTCAGTAAAGCTTCAAGCGTAAAGTATGCTCGCATGCGAAATGAACTGTGCCATGGCCTTTTGTGGATGGAAACACTCAGACCTGACGGATTTTTGTCCATGCTTCTCGAGCACGTCATGGCTTATATCTATGAAAGTACTACAGGACGGCATACGCTCCACTGTAGCGTTACTCTATATGCTTCCTACGGGAGCAGAGTTGTGCACAGGTCCGCCATCTTGAGAGTGCAAGCAACCAATGTGTTAGGGAAAGCCAAATGCGCGATTTGCAGCAGACAGGGTCCTCGTAACGTGCGTGATAGTGGTCCAAGTGCACAATACCGGCGTTATACCTGCTTTGTCTGAAACAATAGAAAACCACCTGATTCAGTATGTTGATTTGAAAAAGTAAGCTGTTCTAATTAATGTCAGTAATGATAAAAATCCTGTTGTTTTTGCCAGCACGTCGCCTACTGCAGGAGGTTTTTTTCGCGTACGGGTTCGTGGCGCCATCTGTCGAAGAAGATGTCACTGAGTGGTGAGGAACAAATTCAAGAGGAAGAAAACTGGTGTTCCTTAAGAGAGAGAGAGAGAAATAACATTTGTTTGCACCCGTCAAGAATGACGGGAGAGGAGGCTTTGGCCTCTGCCCCCATTCATCCCCCTAGCCATCGGCCGGAATCCCTTGGGACTCGGTGGTGGCCAGGGCGAGACTGATGGGGATGGTGCACAAGGCCAGGCGGCTCCACCGTCGCCCCCTGCATTCAGCGCCAATGCGGGCACCACCGCGTCGTTGGGGTGATAAGGCTCCCTCCCGCACCACGTGCGCACCTGGTTGTGCGGGGGTGGCGTCGTCTGCATGTGTTCCGCCGCAGCTTCTTACTGGTTTTAGGACCATAGAAGGTTTGCAAATTTTCTTCCGTAGGGCTAATATTGCTAAAGGAAAACTTTTATACGAGGCAGGCCATGTTAAAGTCCCTGAAAAATAACTAAAGTAGCGCCATTCACGTCAGTGTGGAGAAACCTCCTCTCTCGTTTGCTTCGTAGATTGAAAATGAAGTTAGTTGTGAAGGCACTTGGGGGCCGCTGTCGTACGTTCGGCTAAACGCAAGAGGGTGTTGCGGTTGTAAGCGACCTTGTGGGGGGGGGGGGGGGGGAGGGAGTTTGAGAGAAATAATGAGGAAAGTGGCGGTAAATATGACAGCAGAATGTATTTAGAAGCAAGTGGCGTGCTTCTTTTTCTGAAAGTGTAAAAATATGCAGTACATTATCATTGAGTACGTGCACGTGCTCGACGTGTGTTTGTGTGTGGTGTCGGCAAACTGGCATGGGACAGTTTCACGTTTACGACGCAGTTATGAGTTGTTGTGCAATATAATAAATATACAGCGTCATAACTGTTGTCTGTAGTACAGTGAAGTAAGCAAAGCGCTTGTACCGGTAAAACCCATCCCCGCAAGCGAGTAGCACACGACGAGAGAGCCTAGCGCAGAGAACACCCAGCGTTCGCTTGCCGATGTGCTTGGGCTGACGGTCTCAATGGCAGCGCCCCCGCGCGCCATGCAAATTCAGCTTCTACCGCGCTAAGCGATGGCAAAGCACGGCGCGCAACCAGCTTTTTGAAGGTCGGGCGAACGCCATCTTCGTTGTCCACCCCACGTGACCAGGGCGTGCAACGTGCGCGGCGTCTGCTCGCCCTCGCGCAATCATGCTTGAATCTGTCGACAGCGCTGCATGTTTTGGGATGCAACAAAAGCACGTACAAGAATGGAAAGATGGAGTTTTCGCTTCCGTGAGGAAAGCTAAATGCCACACGTCGAGATGTGTGGTTCCAGCGTATCGGACGGCTATGTCGCACTCACGCCGAGGCAACGGCGGAGAAGCCGGAGACCTATTGCGGGGACGATGGTCGCCGAAGACGGATCTCGCGACATCGAGCGCGTGCTCTGCGGGCGAAGCTGGCCCTCATAGCCCTTCCTACGGCTCTACTAGCCGCCAAACGCGCTGCTTACGCAGTGATGTTGTCGGTGCGCCCCGTGCAGCAGTGCAGCCGCGTGGTTTCGCAAGGCCTTTTAGTTTCACGTAGGCAGTTTCTCGGTGGACACTCTAGAGGCGCTGCTGCTGCGGCTAGGAGAGGAGGCAGAGGAGAAGGGGAGAACTTGGCGCTACTTTAGTTTTTTTCAGGGACTTTAGGCCATGTGCGTCAAGTTAAAGAAAGTGTGTCTGCGGACGGATGCGTGGTGACCGGCCGATGTGTCTCCTAAACGTGGGTGAGCAATCACGTGTGAGCATAGTGCTTGTGTACGCGCGTTGGAAAGAGAAGCTGTGAAGCCACGGACTGCAAGACCTGATCTGTTTATGTCCGTTAATCGTACTTATACTAAGTGAGAAAACGCGGGGCCGGTGCCAGGAAGCGTCGACAATGTACGTACACTTATTTATTTCTATATAATGAAGGCTGAACTAAGCAATACGGTTCTAACTCGTTTTGAAAGATTCTGTTAGAAACCAAAAGGAAAGAAAGAAAGGGAAACACGACTGGAAAGAAAACAGCAGGACGCCTTTTAGTGGCTTTTGTTATCTATCCGCTGCCTCAACTCCTTCGTGCAGCGTCTAGGCCGGCAGGCACATGCAAGAGGCACATAGTCCGTTTTCAAGGAGCTTTTCTTCCTTTTTTTTTTTTTTTTTGCCAAGAGGCACTTCAGTAGATTGACGGCGATCTTTGTTCTGGTCGGAGTACCAACAAAAGGAAAGAGCAAACCATTCAAATGCGTGGCGGGGCTCTAAGACAAAAAGAAAAAAAAAAAGAGGAAAAGAGCAGCAGCGCGTGCCACGGACGAAATGTACGGAGCGCCTTAGTCCACACGGCTATGCTTGTCACAGCCTGGTATCCCACACAAGCGGCTCGTTAAAAACAGCGTGAACCATTGCAAATTCACAGCACATGTCGTCTGCTAGTAGAAGAGCGTTGCCGGAACGCGCGCACAAACTCGCTCCCATTGACAACCCACATTTCACGTACTCCACGCAGAATGCTGGGGGACAGAATGCCCGTCACATTGCAAACTAGCACCACGTACATGTCTGCTGAGTAGAGAGCGTCGATGGAACGTGCGCGCATGCGATCGCGCTTCTCCTTCAGCATTGAGCTTTCTGGAAGCTATAAATATTTGTCCATGGTGATCTCATATACTGTATTGTTACAGCCGAGGACACAACAAATCTTGTTGTTGAACACCGAGCCGTAGTACGACGACCTTTGGAAGAAGAAAAAAAAAACCGCAAGAAAACACTAATAACTGTTCTAAAGCTACCGCTAGCCCTGCGACCAGAGCTTCTATTACCCCAAGGACGGGTGCGCCGACGCGATCGGCACTCCGGTCGGTGGAGAGTTACAAGTGCACCATCCCCATATATGCTGTTCCTTGGCGTCAGGGCTGAGTAATAAGGCCTCCCAGGATTCTACAGTTGTGCTCGGCTCGTTGTAGGAAGGGCAGGTTCAGACCATGTGCATTAGGCCTGCAACGCTGTTGCAATGATTACATCAAGGACTAAACACTTTTGCGTTGCATAGACTTTTGCGTTGCATAGACATTCAGCCTGACTTACTTGAGCAGGTCAAGGCTGCGCTGCAAACAAAAGCGGGTTGCTCATCTGTATTCGAGGTTAACAATAAATTTGTTAGTGCAAGCACATTATACTGCAAAATAGTGTCTTCTTTGAGATATCAGTCAGTGCACAACGCTGAAGTGTGCTTTGGGCCAATTTATTGCATTCCGCGATGCTCACTGCTGTGACATACAGTGTGGCTTGCTGAAAGAGCCCATTATCTGCGGGTTTCAGTGTTGTCCCCAAGAGCTGCACAAGTTTCCTTGTTTCGGTTTTCGCTTCTCTTCACTCGAAGGTGTTGTTTTGCGTATGTATAATTGCCCATACATAAGTGAAAGAAATTGTGTGTCCTCATGGCACCTTTAAACAGCTCTTGCTCTTGATTGCCCATAGGCATTCCTGAGCCATCTGAGCCGGCACCCTTACATGATGGGCCCATGCGATTGCATATGATCAGTTTTTAAAGGAGCTCACTTCCCCTTCTCCCATAGGCGTTCCAATAGAATGGCAGCTGCCCTTGTTCTAATCTGGCTACACGACTGTTGAATACCAGGAAGCGGAGCCGAGGTAGAGAACGACTTCTTTATTTGACGCTTGCAAAAGGAACTAAAAAATGTTGCAGTGGCTTAGCTCGGCTATGCCAGGATATACGTAGCATTAGCAAAGGTTCAGCTGATTATTCTTAGCTTTCCTGGTTGTCCTGGTTGCTAGACGTCCGTCCCTTTGCTCCAGTGTCTCCGCAGCACGTTTAGCCTCCTTCTGTTCATTCCTCCTACGCTCAACCGCTAATTGCCAGGCAACTACTTCGGGATCCGATGAGTCAAGCTTCTCCGCTCTTCTGCGCTGTTGAGGAGCATTTGCGCTCTCCTTCTCCATGGCTACACCACACTGGCAAACGCCAGTCAGAAGCGCAGCGGCTCCAGCGCAGTGTCAGACTGCTACTGCACAGCGAGCGCGCGCCGGCGCCAGTGCGTCTACCACGGCTACGACGTCACTCCTCTGGAATGCGCAGACCGGCGGCGGTGAGTCGCGCGCGGCGGCGGCGGAGTGCGCGAGAGGTGCCGGCTCCGGTGCGCAAGCTGTGTGACATCACTGATCCTTGCGCATGCGCAGCACGGCTCTTGATGTGCCGCGCGAAACGGGCTTGGCTAGGCCAGTGTAGCTAACGCTACAAAAAATGCTGGCGCGTGATCGTGATCGTGAAGAAGTGATCGTGTCCACGATCACTTCTTCTCTTCGCTCTTCTGTTCCCTCGTAGGGCATAATATTTAACAGCTCCCGACCAAACAGTTTTGCGAACAGTTTTCAAGACTGATGTGTCTGGAGCATTGGAGCTTGTCCAGCTGATTCCAGGTGGTGCAACATTTGTACCGGTCTCCTCAACGTAGTGCCACTAGAAGAACGCACTTTGCATGAGCGGACTTTGCCATCTCTGCCAGGGAACACTTCTGTAACTCCACAGTTGTCTTGGTGATGTGTCTGGAGCATTGGAGCTTGTCCAGCTGATTCCAGGTGGTGCAACATTTGTACCGGTCTCCTCAACATAGTGCCACTAGAAGAACGCACTTTGCATGAGCGGACTTTGCCGTCTCTGCCAGGGAACACTTCTGTAACTCCACAGTTGTCTTGGCAAGTTTTTTTTTCCCTTAGGAGTACTATGTCGCCAATCTTCACTGATATTGAGTGTCTAGCTTCATTAACGTGAGCTGAACGAAGTTCTTGGAGGTACTCTCGTAGCCACCGGTTCCAGAGATTGTTCAGCACTTGTTCTCTGTGCTTCCATTTTCGTTGAAGAGTTGCTTTTGTCGAATCTGTCTCTTTTGATTTCAATTGTGTCTAGAGGTTCTTTCTTTCTTAAGCCTGTTTCCTGTTTCCGACAATTTCTAACAAATCGCTGTATCCAGGCAGTTACACGCATTAGGCGATGATAAGAGCTGTAGTTGTCGATGTTTACAACCGTAGACACGGGACGAACAGTTGCTTTCAGACACGTAGTTTCCTCTTCAAGATCCACTGGATCGTTGTCTTAGCAGAGCTCGTCGAATGTTGTTTCGATGTAGAGAAAGCTTGGTCCTTTCCACCAAATCGTACTTTTGTACGAGTTGCTCCGCAGTGGATCCTTGAGACAGTAAATCGGCTGGATTTTGTTCACCCGGGCAATGACGCCTCATAGTCAAGTCAGTTAAAGAGAGTATCTCTGCAACTCGTTTTGCCACGAACTGCTTCCAGCGTTTCTTTGCGCGGTGTAGCCAATGAATGACGATCATGGAGTCGGTCCACATAACCGTTTCAATGTCTTGTAGGTTTAAGCTACGTTTCACTGACGTAATAAGCCGCGCTGCAACGAGTGCTCCCATCAGTTATAACCTTGGTAAAGTCATCTTTTGTAGAGGTGCGACTCGTGACTTAGCTAGCAGTAACTGAACTGTGGTGGCTCCTGTTAAGTCTCTTATCTGGAGGGAGAGCGCGGCGCCGTACACAACAGGGCTAGCGTCGCTAAAGGCGTGGATGATAATGTTCAAATTCTTGTCCAGAAGGTACTGTCCAAAATGTCTCTTCTACCCGATTGACAGTGGTGAGACCTTTAGTCCACGTTGTCCATTCACGAAGAAGGGACTCGGGAAGTGGTGCATCCCAGGTGTATTTCAGTAACCACAGCTTTTGTATAAATAACTTTACTACTAGCACGAACTGCGCTAAGAATCCGAAGGGATCATACATCAGTGAGGCGAAGCTTAAAATCCGTCTCTTCGTTACTCTTTCCTCGTTAAACGATTCCAGCATCTTTGTTAGGGAGTGCTTTGTCGGTATCCCAAATGAGACCTAGAATCTTTTCGCTTCCTCCATCGAACTGTATCTCAGAGTCTTTACTACTATAAATGCTTCGTAAGTGTCCATCATTTGTCGTCCACTTTGTTAGGTTCGTACCTGCTTCTTTTGCTTCTTTCAATATACTGAAGCAGTCGCCAGCGATTCGCCGTGCTTCTTCGACGTTCTGTGCTCCGATCACCAAGCCATCCACGTAGAAATGGTCTTTTTATAGTTGAGCAGTTAAAGGGTACTTGTCGTCAATTAGTTGAAAATGGTGCCGCAATGTTGCAGCAAGGAGGAATGGGCTACAGCAGGCGCCGAAAGGAACCCTTGTCATGTGCAGCTCTTCAAGATTAGAACACCCTTCTTTAAACCAAAAATAACGGAATGCGTCTCTGTCCTGTTCGGCCAGTGACACTTGAAGGAAGGCCTTTTCGATGTCGGCGGAAATCCCAATCTTGAAGCTGCGAAACTTCAACAGTAAGTCAAGAATATTGGGGTTTAAATTTGGGCCTGTCCACAAGACGTCGTTGAGTGAAGGGGAGTCCGGAGCACGAGAAGAGGCGTCAAATACCACCCGTAGTTTCGTCATTATTCTGTCCCGTCTAACAACGGCTCGATGTGTCATGTAGTACGTGATGTGATCGCTCGTACCGTCCGCTGTGACCTTTTCAGCGAAGTAGTAGCTTCTAATAGCAGTGTCATATTCCTTCTCAAACTCTGGTTCTCGTCGTAGTCTTCTCTTTAGAGACTCCAGTCTCTTTAAAGCAACATCCCGATTGTCTTTAAGCTCCGAACAGTTGCTGCGCCAAGGCAGCTCGGCTTGATAACGTCCATTGTTTTGGATAGTTGAATCCACGAAATTCTTTAGGATGTATTCGTCATCCTTCAACAGCATCTTCTTGGTGGCTAATCCCAAATGCTCTACTTCCCAAAAAGACCTCAGCTGCTCGGAAACGCTGTCTTCCGTTAGGCGTATGCTGAAATTCCTCATGGACTCTGCCTGGTTGAACTTGGGTAGACTTCTGGTATCTCCATGAAGTGTCCATCCTATGACAGTTTCAATGACTGTCAAGGAATCACCCAGTCGCTGAATTTTTCTGCTGACGAGCTGCCAGTAGTAGTCTGCTCCTACAAGCACACAGATCCCAGGCTCCAGCGAATTCTGAAATACGTTCACGTCAGCCAGACACAATTACTTGCCTTTGACCCGTTCAAGCACATTTGTCTCGGTCAATGTTGACAAATCGTTACAAATTTCAGGAACTTCTGTTGCCTCAATTTCAAGGGCGTTTGAGTCGTACTGACTATGCAATGTCACTAGTACTCTCCTATAATATCTCCGAGGCGCTAAAATGTTTCCAAATCCAGAGATGGTGAGTTGTTCTTCGGCTACCACAGTGGCTTTCAGCTTTCTAGACAGCTCTTCCGTGATGAAACTTCATTGACTCACACCATCAATTAACACTCTTACGAGGAGTCTGCTTCCAGTGCCCTGTGCCCAAACTTGAGCGGTTTGCAGAAGTACTGTGTACTTTAGCGAGTCTGTTGATGAGCTGGTGTCACGGGGCTAGCGAATTAACGTGCCCTTGTGTAGGTTCGTGTGTTGAAAACTCGATGGCTTGACAGACATCGAGAAAGGATAGACGAGACCGTTTGAGCAAGGGAAAAAAAACAAACAAACAACACTCGCTGTATTTAAAGACACAAAAAAAAGAGAGAAAAGGATAAAGACAAGACGAGGCATGAGAAGGAGAGGAAAAGTTAACAAAACTATGAATGGGAGGGTGTATAACTAGCGGTGCGCAAGAACAAGTACAAGACTGTCACCGTTCAGGCGGGCACACGAGAGTAGATGGTGAGGGGGAGGCAGCAGACGCACTCGGAGCGGACTTGGATCGAGGTGTCGCTCGGAGGGAGGGTAGCGTCGGGCGAGTCGGGGTCAGCAACCTCTCGGCGTTCTTCAGCCGACGCTCGGACAACGAGCCGGAGACGCAGTTGTGCCTGGCCAACGCCAGGCGATGGGAAGTCGGTGGAGTGCCTGGCCAACGCCAGGCGATGGGAAGCCGGTAGAGAACCTGGCCAATGCCAGACGATGAGAAGCCGGTGGAGTGCCTGGCCAACGCCAGGCGATGGGAAGCCGGTGGATTGCCTGGCCAACGCCAGACGATGGGAAGCCGGTGGATTGCCTGGCCAACGCCAGATGCTGTACCGCTCGGGTACACGCCCAGGTGGGAGCCTGCAGCGGCCTTGCCATAGGAACTCAGCCGCCACTCCCACGCCCTGGTCAGCTTCTTCCTTCCACCACGCCTCAGCCACGTCTCCTCCGGTTCGTCTCCCCGGTCTCTCCCTGGTCTCCCCCTCGCCCGTTCTCTTGGCGCTTTTTATCACCCATCTTCATCGTGGGCCTTCATCATTGGTGTTCTTGTCTCTTCGTGTCGTTTTCTGATTGCTCAGAGCTGTACTTGTGGCCTTTTCGGATTGGTGTTCCTGTTCATTATTTTATTCTTCTTTAGCGCTCGTGCCAACGTTGTGTTCGTCTTGCTTTCATTTCCTTTATGGCGCGAACTTTGAAAGACGGCGCGCATTTTGAAATACGTGCACTCATCACAGCTGGAAACAGTTGTAGGTGTCTCTGTTTTTTCCCGCTTAAATCTTGGGTCGCACATAGAGGTGGTATGTCGCCCCTTGCATGTTGCACAGCATAATCTCTTCCAGCTTCGACATTCATTCGCTCTGTGAAATCGTTTACCACAGCGGAAGCAGCATCCTAGTTTGTGCAGTTTCTCTTTTTTCTCGTATAAAGTCAATTCAGATGGGCAAACATCCACTGAGTGATCTTTGTTGCCACACAGAACGCAACTCTCTGTAGTAAGTTTGACGGCTAACATAGATGCAGAACCTTGGAAGCGTTCATTAGACGGTCGTTTTGAGGTTGAAGCTTGTTCTCTTTAATCAGAAATCATCAGTATAGCTTGTTCACGGCTTTTTACTTCAAGGCTCAGAAAGTTTAAAAGAGTGCAGATATCATCTAAGCTTTCACTAGTATCCCCGATATTTCTCTTAGAAAAGATGTGCTGCGTATAATGAAGTACGATTTCTTGCGGAAGATTCTGAATTGTCGCAGTTTTCAGGAGCACTCCGTACTCTTTTTCTTCGATGCCGAGGTTATGAAGGGATCTGACGCGGGTTTGTACTTCTGAACGTAGCCTTTGAAGCCCTTCGAAATCTTCTCCTGAACGCACTCTGCGCAGGTTTAGAGGATGGCACATGTGTTCGTTAACAATTAACGCCCTACTGCCAAACCTTTCTTTGAGCAGTGCTACAGCCGTGCTGCAACTTTCGTTAGTTGTCGACAGACCGCTGATGACGCCTTCTGCTTTACCGGTCAGGTAGCTCCGAAGATATTTCAATTTGTCTACATCTGCGAGATACCGGTTGTGGTGAATTGTTGACTCAAATTGATCCCAAAACTCCGGCCATTTAATGGGGTCACCATGAAACTTCGGCATCTCGAGCTTTGGTAGTTTAACCTGTGGGCAAGCTGGTGGGGAGAAATCTCGAGAAGCGAGCGTAGGTGTCGTCGTTAGTGCGGATAAAATGCGTTCAGCACGGGACTTCGTAAAAAATATAGATTCTTGATACTGTCCGACACTCTTAAGCTCATCCTCAAGATTATCGTCCGGAATCTGCTCTTCTACTTGTTTGTCAAGGTCCGTAAGTAAAGCTTCCTTCATCTTTAATAGGTTGAGGGGATCTGTTAGCTCACCAGTTGGTGTTGTGTCCGTCTCTATAAGAGTTGTCATGTCGTTGACAATCTTGGTGATCGTTGCTCGCACAGTAGCACGTTTCCGCCACAGTCTTTCCATGTCATCACGTCGGTAAGGGCTGTGGTCATGATGACGTGGATCTTCCTTCGTTCCAGTCACAGCTTCGTCGCGTTGATCGCGTCTGTCGGTCGTCCTCTTCAAGGAGCTCGCTTCATCGTGAGGGAGTATCCAACTGTTGACTTCATCCTGGTCACGGCACCATACTGTTGAATACCAGGAAGCGGAGCCGAGGTAGAGAACGTCTTCTTTATTTGATGCTTGCAAAAGGAACTAAAAAAATGCTGGCGCGCGCTCGTGTCCACGATCACTTCATCTTCTTCTTCTGTTCGCTCTTCTGTTCCCTCGTAGGGCATAATATTTAACGACGACCATTTCAAGAAAAGTCCAAGCTATTCGAATGTTCTAGGTAAAAAAAAAAAAATGAGAGAAATGTGCTCCAAATGATGAGTATAGGGAGCACATGAGTTCCCTGTCCAGTCTTTGGCACCCACTGATAAAAAGAGCAAAATAGCATAGCACATGCAGACTGTGTCTGTATCGCGTGAAACATTTGACAGACAACAAAAGGACTAGAGTGTAAATGCTGTCTGCTAGTAAAGCATGTTTTGGTGCTTTGCACACTGGCCATTGTGCTTTGTTTGGAATGATGCTGTGGTCATATCAATAGGGTTTGACGCTGTAATGATGCAGTCGGGCATGATCTAGTCTCAAAAGAGCGTACCACAATGCAAGACGTCACCCATTTTAACAAAAAAATGAAAAGAGCCTGCTGACAGTACTCAGTAACGCACAAAGTCAGTTTCAAGCTAGCCCCTGAGCAGACTTAAACGTGAGTGGACTTAGCCCGTCCAAGTCTTCCTCAAGCCACCCGCACCTCAAGTACAATTTATGGCATGCGGCAAAGCGGTCTTGATACTGGCACAAGTCAAGTTTGAGTCAAGTTACATCGTCATTGGGCCTCATTCTCACGGCCAGCCTCGATTGATTGATTTCTGTGGTTTTACATCCCAAAACCATGGTATGATTATAGGAGACGCCATAGCTGAGGTATCCAGAAATATTGACCACCTGGGTTCTTTAATGTGCACTGACATCGCACAGTACACAGGGCAACGTTTCGCGTCCATCAAAATGGAATGGCTGTGGCTGGGATATCACCTCCTCGTAACAGAATTATGTTTTCTCGTACTTTCAGATTGCAGCCCGAGCTGTCACGTGTGTAGGTGTTAGTGAAGTTGTAGTTTTTCTGGCAGATTTTACTTCAAGAATTTAATTTCGTTCACTAACGCACCTGTGTCATGACTGAGGGCTTGCATTGTTGGTTTCCTTGGAAAACTGTGGTAGCAGTAGCTCGAGATGAAATAGCTCATCAACGTCTGCACCAGCTGGACACTGACGGTGGCATTGAATTTTCTGCATCAAAAGCTCTTTAACCCATTAGCTTCTACAGCTTCAGCACCTGTTCCCGTGAGCTGTATCACGCATTTTTTGCCACCACGGACTGCTGCGTACGGCATTGTAAAGAAGCCTCCATAACTCGAGTTATTACATTCCGATTTTAACACTTCTTGTGTTATTTTGTTTGGGAATGTCTCCCTGTCTTGCAAGTGTGGAAGGTCTTGTAGCAGACATGCTTGATATATGCGTACACTGCTTTACATCATCACTCTCATTGCCGCTACTTCTTTGGTACGAGATGGATTCTGAATCATAAGCACAAACACTGTTGTCATCACTTTGAAAGACGAATTCGAGAATTTCCTCTCTTGTGAGATTCATCTTTTGCGAAGCCATGCATCAGGCGCAGCAGACGACATTGAAATCTTGGCCTACAACTTCTCTTTTTTTTTTTAAGCAATTGAGTTCAAGAATAGCAGACAACTATGTCCACCTAGTGTGAGAGAAGAAACCATCCAACAAGTGTGTTAAGAAAAGCGCCTTCTATTGTGGTCTTTTATAAACAGTGCTTTATCCAGATGCCGGTGAATCGCTGGCTTATCGCAGTTTGGCCTTCGCGGAGGCAGCTGGCGGTTCGCCGACTTTGGAAGCGAATGGGTTAAAGGGCAACTGTGGTGATTTTTTAGTGTGTACTGATCTCAAGGAAATTTTTTATGTTTTCCTCTGCATTTTAATAGTATATGCCAAGCCAGGTGGTCTAGAGTCTTTTAGTTTTCCTCAAAATGTATTTTAGCAGGTCCCCATGCAGGCTACCCTGTGTTTTTGACTTCATTACCTGCAACGCTGCATACCTGAGCATGCAGGCCATTAAAACGAAAACGGTGATACTTCAGCACTCAAGTCCTTGCTGTCAAGTCCACAAAGGCTGGCATAACTCAATACAAGCTGGCATAACCTATTACATTGTTGGGCAACCTGTCCACTGTCATTTATCTGGCACCAGCTCCATATTTCTGAAGGCTCCCCCTGTCTGTGATGTCATTGCATATACTGCACGAACCATCTACCCATTTCAGTTTTGGTTTGATCACATTGTTCATTGGTTATTTAAAATTATTCATCAGTTTTTAAGCAAATTGAACCACCCTGTCTGCTACAGGACTGTCAGTACCATTGGAAAACAGCAATATCAGAATCTGATGGAGAAAACTGCTGGAGTTTCCCTTTAATGTCCTTGCATTAAAACATCTAGTTTATCATTTTCTTGAGCACTTAAATATATGTTTTTGAAGGTGATAGACAGCATTCTAATCCTGGCCTATAGAGAATGTTTGCAAGAAACTACGAGCCTTGTCGGTAATGTGGCTTCTATTTTTTCTAAACATTACTTTCAAGTGAACAAAGGATTTACGCGTTGCACTGTGGCCACTGTCTGCCAGCAGTGCGAGCCGCCAATTTAGCATGCACGTGGGCGTCCACACATGCACGCACGCACACACAGACACACAGACACACACACACACACTTGCGCAGTAGTTAAACCATTTGATGACTACGGTCCATGGCAGTCTCAATTTTGTGTCCCTGGTGCACTTTCAGTTTATTGAAATTGTGGTGAAATAGGCCACCTCATGTGGAAGTTTATTTAATAATGCGCGGTGTTCCATCAATGTAGAGTTATAAAAGGTTTGTAATATTTCGGTATGGTCAAGTTAACTGCTTTTAACTACAAAGTTCCTTGTGTTGTAGTTTCATATTGTCTTTTCTGCTAGCTTCAAATAACCTCTTTGTTGTTGATCGAAGTTTATTTAACATGGCAGTTGTTAAAATCAGTTCGCTTCTTGTCTTTACTGTAATGTTGATTGATGTCTCGCTTTTTAATGTCTTTCAAGAAACACTCTTGTGTGCTCATTTTCTCATTTTAGCATAGTTATCATGTGAAAACAGCATTTATTCATTCTATTGCATCTTTAAGCTTGTTTTCTCTCTGGATAAAAATACTGGTTTTTATTCTGTATTCTCATCTCGGCAACTTACTAAACAAAACTTGGGGCAGCTGCTTCTATTAGTTATTTTTTCAGCTGCAAAATCTGCTCCATAATTATGCTGGCCATTCCCATTACTGCAAATGTTACTGAACTAAGAAAAGTTTGCCTTGTGGGCAGAGTATCTTTATTTCTCACCTTTCGGTAGCCCGCCCGCCAGTTGCCGACAGCCCTGTTTAATGACCGTACTGACCCGAAAAATAGTATAAAGGTGAAGGTGATGCTGGAAAAGTAGTATGACAGCATCGAAGGGTCACAGTCAGGCCTACATAATGTTATATGTTCGCCCCTTACATGGCTCAATGACTCAAAGCAAAAAGGAGAAAAAACTAGAAAAAATGCAGTGATTCTTTCTCCAGGGCAGTCAGTGCATGCACTGAATGATAGTCTGGAAGCAGTGCGAGAGATATTGTTAAGGAGCAAGCCAGCAAGCAAGCAAGCTTTGCTCGCTTTGCTGCATGTGTGCCTTTTGTAAATAAACAGTCTACATAATTCACTCCACCTGTAACATCTTGGATGAGGTGCAGGGTACGCGTCTGGGGCCACAGAGCACCGCAGTGGACCCCTCACCCAGTTTTCGACCATGCCTGCAGCGGATGACACACCTTCTGCAGCTGCTTCGCCGTCTATGTCGACCCACTATGTTGCCTTGCCTCAACCACAAAACCCCCCCATTAAGTTCACCGGCCTCAGTGAGGTTGGTGTCGAAGAGTGGTTGAAGATGTACGAGCGCATCAGCATGGTGAACAGATGGGATCCGCCTTAACACTGGTCAATGTTATGTTGTACACGCACGAAGAAGAGCTTATTAGTTGAGTCTTGTTTAAAGAGAAGCTCGCCAATGTTTTTGTCAACCCAACAGGTCGACAGCTAGCCGTCGAGGGGCAGCTCGCCACTCGCGCTGAAAGTGCTGCCGAGTCATACGTCGCCTACATCCAAGACCTCCTTGCCCTTTGTCACAAAATTGACACATCAATTCCGGAGCTGGACAAGGTTGGGTACATTCTTAAAGGGATTGTGGACGACGTGTTTAACCTCTTGGTTTTTAGGAACCTGTTGACCGTCGGTGCAGTTATGAAAGAATGCCACCACTTCGAGCAGGCAAAGAGCCGTTGTATACCTAATCAGTTTACACGGCTTCTGAGTACTGCTGCGACACCCTCTTGCACTGACCCAACCGACCAAGCTCACTTGCGACCGTTGAGCAAAAATGTTGCCCGTACTGTGTGTCGTGAACTGGAAGCAGCATTTCCCGCCTTGCTGCAGCAGACGCCCGACTACAATGCTACTGTGATATCACTGATTCGGTCTGTGGTTCATCAGGAAATTGCCAATGTAGGTCTCCCCACTGCATGCTCCCCGTGTTGTCCTCACATCGCCCCTGCTCCTGATGATGTTAAATACTATTTTCAATTGCCAAACTCTGCCACCGCTCCTGGCCCCATTCCGTTCTGCCTGCGGGGCGGCGCGCACAGCACTGTTGGCCCAAGGGCAGGAGCTGTGAGAAGAGGCTATGGTGCATACAGCTGCATGCAACCTGTTTTTTTTTGCTTGTGTTTCTTATTTGTGCACCTGGAAAATGCTGCTTACCTTGTGAGCAAACATACCTCGACGTTTTGTGACTACACTGAAGTGGCTACGACCTGGTACAATCTTCGAACGAGAAGTGAACTTTTCCAGCCACTGAAGTCTCATTCTCAATCGCTTTCTCGAATGGCAACGTGCCATTCAAGGCTCGAGAAAGAACTTTCCGGCTTTTTTATAGTATATCACTTACACTTCCAGCTAGAAAACATTGTTAGAGATTTTGTGCACAGCACAAATGGTGAAGCATGGTTACTCTACCTCATGATAAGTGGGTGTTAAGAAGACGCTGTACCACATCCCTTTTCGAATTGCCTGAAGTATTTGACAAAACACTTAAAAAAGAAATGCAAGGTGCCTACTCTGAGGCCAGCGCTGTAATCTAAGCACCCCAAGCAACAAAATGAAGGCAATAATGAAAAATGTAAGCCCGATGATTCTTCTTAACCATGGTGAATGAGTGTACTCGACAGATGACGCAGATGCCATCGAAAGCCCTGCATCGCTCTTTGAAGAGCTTTTGACCACCACCAGGGCAGGCAAAAACGTGCAGCGCTGGTCAGCAGCAGCAGCTGGTGATATGGCCGTGCTGTCCACACTTGTACTGGAAAGTGCCATACCTCACATTGAAAAAAGGCATTACAATATCGGGATAGCTTAAACTAACTGTTAGTACGAATGGCTAAGCCCTGTGCCCGTAGTCATCAATGCCACATTCAGCAGATTAAGGAAGCCTACAAGTCAAAACACAATAGTATTCGATGGTCTCCAGCTGTAGGATTATGACTGCCTTCGTTTTTCCATTGCTGTGAGAAGTATTATAGAATCCTCTTGCGAGTTTTTTTTCTCCATGAGATCTGCATTGGATGGAAATCTTTAAATAGTTTTTCATCAGAACTCCATAATTTTCAGGGGTTTGAGGATAGAATGAAACTTTCTTGCCAGAATGCGATATTAGGTGCTCCAAGCCCAAGCTGCTCCTGAAAGCAAAATTACCTGCTTCAAAGTGCTACAATATAGAAAACTACCTGCTCCAAAATTTATGCCAAATCAGGAGTCCTCACTCGCAACACTCGTTTATCTATCGTGAAATTTTGATTTTTTTGCTGAGCCACTGGGCAATAGCTCTGGAATTGCTGGCAAGGGTACTAATATTGAGCAGGTTTCTCAGTTATTTTATTGATCACATGAGGTGATCCATTCTGCATTTTCTTTTTCGGAAGATGACTCTGTTGGTTGAATTTGGCTCTTATCCTGTGTGATATACTTTCATGAATAAATGCAGTAGATTCTTAACTCAAATTCTGATCAAAGTTTTGGATAATTGAAACAAATTTCAAATTTTTAGTTGGTTTGCTATGCTTTTATTGTATTTAAGTTGCATTCAAACTGCACCAATGAACAATTCTGTTTGCTTACATTTTTTGCTTATTCTTGCCAAAAATATCTGCTGCTTTGGTTCCTTCTGGGGGAGCATTTTTACCCATCTATTTTTTTACAGCTAGAAATAAAAACCGTCTGTGAGCACTTGTGAAACTATTCAAAACCATTAAAAAGAAAAAAGAAAACATTAAAGTGATAACACTGCCTGTGATAACTGGCCATCTTTGCTTCTTGTTGTATGTTGCTCTGAGTCATGCTTCTGCTTACATCTGGTAATTCAAACAAAGTTCTGGGGTTTCCTCATATTTGAATTAATGAGACATTATTATATTTTGTATCATGCTTAAAGTAGGCTGTTTGACGTTAGCTTACATCTGATAATTCCAACAAAGTTCTGGGGTTCCCTCATATTTGAATTAATGAGTGTACTGTATTTTTTACATGCTTAATGTAGGCTGTTTGATGTGTAGTCTTTTAATTATCCTTTCTTTTCTACCGGATTAAGAGAATACTTTGTCTCGATGATACGATCACAGTTGATGCGATTTCTGAAGTGCCACAGGTGGACTAGTATTATTCGTGTGCTCTGGCCCTCTTTCCTGCCCTGCCTCCTTTCAACCTGTAGTTTCTGTCAAGGAAGAAAGGAGCTGAGCACCTTGCTATTCACTCACTCGTGGTCACATGACTATGAGTGCGTTACCGTGATGTACATTCACAAACCTCGCTGCTGTGAGAGCCAGCGTCGCTTGTCTGCGGTTTCCAAAGTAGAACTGCACCAACACTGATGCTTATTAGCTGAATTGAGGACAAAGGGCAAAGGTTAGCTTTGTTGTGACCTCATTACCTATACAGCAAGGATAGATGAGAGGTTGGCTTGGTCAATCCACCGCGATTTGATCACTGGCTCATCTGGTCCTCGCTATAACTGTCTGCTATTTATCGGAGTACGAAGTGGAGGAGGCTTACACTTTGCTTTCTGTGCACCTGTAGGGGTTTGAAGATTGCTTTCCAAGTGTTGTATTATAGATTGTGAACACAGTGTGATAAGCAGTGGTGCACACTTGCTGTAGGGCCCATACAGCATGCTGGCGCACATGCTTCACTAATTTTGTCCGACTGAGCGCACTTGTTTCTGCATGTTTTTAAATGCAAACTTGAGCAACTCTGACTGTATTTGTCTCTCTCTAGCTGGCTAACAAAAAGCAATATGCTTAATGTACTGCTTGCACAGACATGAATTCTGCCTTGGTAGCCAAGGCACCAGTGGAGGAAGCAAGCTAGCTATAGATAGATAAATAGATATACAGACAGACATAAGTAGATAGATAGATTGATTGATTGTATCTATACATTGCATGTTTTGTACTTTTTCTTCTGCCTAAAGATTTGCACTTCAACAAAGCTTTGCACATTGCCATGAAAAAAATTCTGCATTGTAGTAGCAGCACCAAAGATAGAGATGGTATTTATATTAACAAAGAAACATTAAAAGTCTTTCTTTAAGAAACAGTGGAGACACTTTTCTCACTCTCGCTAGTAGAAATTTGATATATGCAAGGGAGAGTCGACGGGTGTGTCTTCCTGGTGTAAAATGACCTGGAAATTCGGGAATATTAGAAATTTTTATTGTGAATAGAATATTCTGGTTATTGAAAGCATAATCGATTTTTAAAAAAAGCATATTCGGATATTCCTGGGAAAAGCGGCGAACATTCGGACAATATTTACTGAGTGGTATTTTTTCAGTGGAATATTGTTGATACTAGGCCTCTGTGAATATTTGAAGAGATATTAGTGTTCGGATTTCCTATGAAATGTGTGCATGTGCGTACCTGTTAGCTCACTTCTCTTTCCCTGAGTGACTGCTGATTTCTGATCAGTCCTGCCGATTACAAAGACATAACCGTAAATGAAAAGAAAATAACAAAGGACAGTGGTTTTCAATATCCTCTGGCCATTGGGGACCTCAGCACCTCTTTGCAATGCCCTCTCCAACCATACGATATCCTCTTGCAGTGAGGCTTACTTAGTGTGGGAAGGCAACACTAATTTTCAGACAACATACCACATCTTACTGTGCAGTGTCAGTACAAGTGTCAGTACGATCACTCAATTCTAAAAGTTTGGCAATCATTCAGAGCTATCTGTGATATCAGCGCGGCCTTTAGAAACTAAAGTATGAGCAAGTTCTTGTTTTTGTCACCCTCCCCCCTTGTAGCCCCAGGTTAGCAGGTATGCATGTGTACGCTCTGTCAGGAATGTTTGTCGCTGCTCCAAATTGGAGTTCTGTCTGCACTGACAGGTCAGAAAGCTGATCCACGCACATTGTATTTTGCAGGCACTCACCTCTGTGAGGGTTCTGCTATTGGATAACATGGTGAAGGTGAAGACGAAGACTAAGATTTCTCAGCAGACAACAAACTTTGTAACAAGTTGCCACCTTCTTGATTCTGGTGTTGACATCATCAAAGAGCTACTGAGTCACGGCTACGTTAAGGTGGGCTTGGATGCCTTCTATATATACCCTATTTTATTTATCTATTTATTACAATGCTGCCTGCCTGAACCTCGGACCTTAGACAGGAGGTGTTCAAGTCATCATGATTAAATCCATATGAAAAAGGTGCAGTTAACACATAGAAACAGGTGCGAAAATATACTTAAGTAGAAACGTCTTTGTGTAGGGATGCACAGTTATATTTTGCCCCACAGTGTTTAAAAATGATGCTGCTGAGGCTAGTAGGGATTGTATCCTTGAAGATGCTGAGAGCCTGTCTGATGAGTTTTTAAAAGGAAAGGTGTTCAAGAAATTTTCTTCTTAAGAGCAGTTGAACCCACTTTTAACACTACCATTTTTGTCAATATATCGGTTAAAATAATGATGAGCTTCCCAGGCCCCATTATTGGTTATAACATTGAAGTCTGGGTTCTGTTTTGCTGCCAAGAGGCAATGGAATGTGAAGTCTTTGAAAAGAAAACACTCTTGCCACTGCACACACTGTTCCTTGTTGTAAAAGGTTTTCCCACTGCCATACAATAGACACCACCTTTTGGCAAATAGGTTCTGCGGAAACCTGCGAGGTGGAGTAACATTTATGACTGTACCCGTTTGTGAACCAAAGCTGCAAGGAAATCTGTATGTATTTACTTGTAGCTTTGGGTTATTAATTGGTGGGTGCGATTTCCCTTTCATAAACCAGCCTTTCCTCCAGGGTCTGTCCTTCCCTCTTCCATTCTGGTACCCTCCAAAACATAAGGCACACTGAAATATGTAACAGAAGGACAGTACCGTATTTTCCGGTGTATAAGACGCGGTTTCTTTCCAAAATTTTCGGAGGTGCGTCTTATACAACGGTGTGTCTTATACGTACTTTTTTCTGTAGTTCTTTTAGGAGAAACTCGTGTTGATGCTGATGAGTCTTTTTCTTTAACGACTACAGCAGTCCGACGCGAATGATGCGTCATGATTATAATAACGAAGACTCAACGCACCGGTACTACAGTTCCACAACAAAACCAAAGCACATAAAACGGAAAAATAAAAAAAAGTATGTCGTCGTGCGAGTTCTCAGCTCACTGAAGCTGCGCGAGTTTCGGAGGCTGCACCATAGTGAGCTGTACTCAGTTAATGAAATCGGCGTAAGATGGTGATAGGTGCGTGACGGGTTCGGCTCGGCTTCGGCCGCCGCGCCGGCCACGCTGTCGTTCAGCGAGTTGGGCTAGTCGCATTTGCAACTTCATTTGTTCGATTGGTCCGCGCTGAGCGTATTTCCCTAACATATCCGGAGAGCCTAGAAACTGCGGTTCACTGAGATGTCCAACGGCTGAAGCATTTTTGTCATCCCGCCTGGGATAACCGCAGCGGTGCAGTTTTTTGCCTTGATGCGCTTCAAGGTGAGCTCTGTTGTATGCGCCCGCATGCTATACAAGACCAGGAGGCCCTTCTTGGCATGAAAGAAACCGTCCGGTCGCTTAGAAAAGTATTTTTCGAGCCACTTGCCCATCATCTCTTCGTCCATCCAGCCTTTCACGTTCGTTTCTATGACAACGCCAGGTGGGAAGGGCTCTTTCGGCATCGTCTTCCGCTTGAATATTATCATTGGCGGAAGTTTTTGTTTGCCGTTCGGCGCAACATGCGAGCACAACCGTGAAGTGCGCTTTTTCGTGGCCGGTAGTTTTGATGGTGACGGACTTGTCACCTTTAGGTGCCACACTCCTTTTCATCGGAATGTCAAACGTAAGTGGCACCTCGTCCATATTTATTATATGGCTGTTGCTGATCCCATCGTCTTGAATGGCTTTCTTAATGAAAGCCTGGAATCCCTCAAGCTTGTCCTTGAAATCTGCTGGCAGATTCTGGCACGTGGTTGTGCGGGCCCTCATCGGCAGCGCTTTGCGGTGCATAGATCTGGAGCACCAGGACGGTCCGCCAACAAAATCAACGGTGTGCATCTCCTTAGCTAGCGCCTGCGCTTTGAGACGCAGCTGCACTGTTGACATCGCCCTACCTTGGGCATGCTGCTCAAGTATCGATGAGTGCAAGCGTCCCTCAAGGACTGGCCATCGTGATTTCCTGCCGCGGTCAGCTTTCTTGTCACTCTTCATGGCCTGAAGCTTAGCAGTTGACTGTCGCCATGTGCGGATCATCTTCTCGGTGACGTCGAAATGACGGCCCGCTGCCCGGTTCCCGTAGTCCTCTGCATACTTCACAGCTGTAAGCTAAGCACGTTGGAGGACGAGGACTTTGAGGGATTCGACGAATAAAATGTTTTTCCTGCAGTCATGCGGAACGTTTCAGTGGGTGTGCATTATTTTTTCTCGCAAGTTTGGTGTAGTAGAAGTTTTCTTACGGACTAGCACTCAGAAACGTAAGTACGGCATTTTGCAATGCTCGCTCAACCCCACGTTATGAAGTTTTTTTCGGGAAGCGAGTGAATGTAGGTGCGTCTTATCCACCGGTGCGTCTTATATACAGTAGACTCCCTTTAAGACGAACTTGAGGGGACCATGAGAATTTGTTCGTCTTATGAGAAGTTCGTCTTATCAGAAGTTCGTCTTATCAGAAGTGCCTCCAAGAATGGATTGGCCACGTGCCCAGGTGGATCCAAACATCTTACTTCAAAAATTCAATCAAGTAGACTTGCAAATGAGAAAAAAATACAAATGAAACCATATTTTTACCCAACTTGAAAACTGTCTTCAAGTACTGGCAAGCAGCCATAAATAACATTTCATCTAATGATTTTAAGTATCCTCCAGTATCTCCATTCTGCTGGGAAGGGTTGTTTATTAGAGAACTTAAGCAGGCACAAGCTACCTCCCATATTCTTTGAAAGCACTTCAAGCACTTCTCCAGTGAGCATGTCAGTTGTGTTGCCAGTCAATGCGTTAGGCATTGTGACGGATCTTTGAGGATATTCACATATGCATTCATGTCCACCAAGGCTCCTTTACTGCCCAGACTAGAAAATAGGCCTGTCTTTCTTCAGGGCAGTTTTCCTGCACTTGCCCCAGGAAGTGCTGATCAGCCAAAACGTCTAATGTGTACACTTTGTTGTGGATAAGAAGCAGCATTCACTTTTTTATATCTGCCCCCTTTTTCTTGCCCCTTTGTGGGAGCCCAGGTCCTCCCTTTTTGTTTTGTTGTGCTTTACTTTACCTCTGCTTTACTAGGGGGCAACTTTATTCAAGTACCCAGAGTCTCTGTGCACGCCTTCTTGGATTCCTTTGCGTTGTTTTCCTTCGTACTGTCCCTGTAGCTGCTGAAGAGGAGGTGGGGAGACAATAAAAGGGCCCAAGAAGGCAGGGTGCCCCTAGCACTTGGGGTCCCCAACAATAAAAGTGTAGTTTTATTACTGGCACCCAAGTGGCTTTGCTTACTTAATCTTTGTTTTTTTTGTACTCTCCTTGGTGGGGAGACAACAAAAGAACCCAGGTGCCCAGTGCTTGGGGCCCTCTACAATAAACTTCGGGAGGCTGTCCACAGCACTGGGAAAGTTCTTCTTAACAGAAGGTTACCTGTGAGGGGGTTCGTCTTAAGAGGATTTCTTTTGCATTGAGAGTATGGGAAACCAAACAAACATACCCATTTTGTTCGTTATATCCGAGAATTCGTTATAACCGAGTTCGTCTTAACGGGAATTCACTGTATTAATTTTTGCATGAAACCTTGCAAAAATTGGGGGGTGCATCTTATACAAAGGTGCATCTTATACACCGGAAAATACGGTAGTTTTAAAGCTGGCTTTGAAGAACTTCAACTAGGTTTCCCAGAATAGCCTCAGTGATGTCCCCTCTGGCCACTGAAGTAAGGGATGGTGATGAAGGTGGCACTGCTGAAGATAGAAATAAAAGGAGAGAGGGGGGGGATGGTCTGCCCTTCAGCACAACTTCAGGAAGTTCTCTTTAGTCAATATTGTGCTCCTTATCATGCTGTGAAGGGTACAGAGAATGGGAACTGGCTCTTAGATATTCCTCCCCTTCCTCAACTCGTGCTCACACACAACAGCTCTGGGTTTTGTTTATTTAGCTTTTTTCATGTAACCCAGTTATAGGAATTATCGGTTATAACAATCTAATATTCATGGCACTTCAGTAGTGTTATGGGTTGGACTGTATTGTCTTGGTGTATAAGCAGATTCTCTAATATCTGGTAATTGTCATAGGATAATATCCTTATCTTTTTTTCTTGCCAAGACAACGCAGAGCTGCTTGCAGTTGCCAGTCTATCCAATAGGCTTAAGTAGGTGTTAATTTATTTACAGCGAAGCTGTGTACCTCTACCAGTCAAAGAAATTTCGTTGCATGGTCAGCATCAACACAAAATGCCAGGCTAAAAAAAGAAGACAAGCCAACATAGTGTGGTGGAGGGGAGTTTGGCACATGTGCACAGGTGGTGGTATGCCATCCCTCGCCTGGTCCGATAAAAAAAATAAATAAAAAAGCATTCCGTGGCATAGCGGAAGTGAGGTAGAGTGGAGGAGTGAAGCAGGCAATAGTGGGGTATGTACAGCTACGCAGACTGCATTCGCAGACGCTGACTGCATTTTCCCGTGCTCAAGCCAAACGTGCCTGGTGTCTGTGACTCTAACGGCGGCTCGGCCGGTTGCTAGAGCAGAGACCGATTTGGCAGCTCATTCAGTCTATTGCAGGCTACCATGGGTAAACCACAGAAAGTAAAGATGCCAGAAGAACAGCATGAATATAATGCTCGACAAAAAGAACAATACTGACTCGCTCAGCAGCATTGTAGGCAAAGCCCAGCATCTCTCGCACAAGACGCGTGTATGCATGCCGTTAAAGGGACCCTGAAACGGTTTTTGGTGATTTTGTGCAAATGTGTGGCACCGATAGCCCGAGTCTTTCTAATCATTAGCGTAACAATATCAGCACTCTGCATTAAGCGTGTAGTTTACTACAAAGTTTTAGATGCGCTGTGCACTGTGTAAGCTGTGCGCTGTGTAATATAGCAGCCGTCAGACAGCAGCATTTCAGATTGCATTTCATCGCTGGTAAGAGGCTCGCCCGTTACCTAGGGCTTTTGGGTGTTTTGTCATTTGTGCTTCCACAGCATTAGCATGTATATTTTATAAACCTGAGTGCCCCGTCTCCATTTTCTGAGCACCCGTGGTGGGTGGCTAATATGTTTGCTTTCAAGAGGACTAACCCTGAAACACAATGAAAAAATTGTGAGTGTTTTAAACACACTTTGAAATGGAAACACTTCTTCAGTAAGCGGTGGTTCCGAATGTTGTGCAGATTTTTGCATTTTGCGCTCATTTTGCTGCAACTTGCATCGGGCTAGCACTCCAAAGAAAAATTCTATTTGTGTTTTCAGACATGATAGACAGTATTGCCTGTTTTCGACCAGATAAAAGTTTAGTTCCTGAGCGAAAGGAACAGAAAAAAAATACAGATGAAGGCCACAACAAACGGCCATACAGGAGCATGCAGTTTGGACGCTGCCTACAGCTCGTAGGGTATGGTGGTGGTTCTCCGTGACAGTGTTGCGTTTGCTTTGAAAAACATGCATTCCATGCCTGGTTGGCAATAGATTGCTGTGTTCGGTGTGGTTCCATGCTGCTGCACAAATGGATTGAGTTTGTACTGGTTTGTTTTGTGTGCGTGCACCTGACCACTTCGACGTGGTGGTTAGCCTTTGCTGTAAAATGTGCCAGACGCGCGGGAATAGGCAGCGGGATCGTTTCTTTCCTCTTCTAATTCTGAACAACAGTCGACGAAAAGCGTGGATGTTTCTGTTCCAGACAAGCACTAGCTGCACGTAAGGTGCCTAGATAAAAAAGTTTCAAGGTAGTGACACTCATTGTTCTCTGTGCCGTCCTCCTCACTTTTGCGCGCACTCCTTCTTTTCTCTGTCATCCGCGTCTGCGATTGGTGCATTCCTTGCACATGACATTGTTAGTGGTTGGTGGTGACATTAATTTTTTTTTCAAAAAGGTTCAAAACTAGTGCACATGCACCTATGGTCCCGGTCGGATTGTGGCCATGACGAAAGACGAAATCCTAGCCAAGACATACTCTGTAGAAGAGAAGCAAGTTGGCGCCATGTCAGCCAATCTTGCTTCTCGGTGCATGTTGATCGCTGCTCACTAGTTTTTTAATGATGCCGGCCTGCTACGCTGCAGTCGGAAAACGTGATGGTTATGCTCCCTTCAAGATACCTCATGGTGTTCGAAATGGAGCACGCCATGAAGTGTGACTATGAAATATTTCACGCGCCCGTGCAACGCCTTTGACTGTTGCTTTATCGGCTTTTGTTGAAACGCTAGGCAACGCATGTCTATTGCGAGCCCATTGTTGCAAATATTTGTGAGTATGTACACACAGTTGATTTGAGCTGCATTGCTTAATGAAGGCACTTTCACGAACATCCTGGCATCACAATTGCGAAAATGGTCATATTTTTTCAGACAAACTTTCACTGCAGTGCGTTCATTCCCGTCTGGCCGGGGTTTTCCCTCGTCAGTGCACAAGCCAGCTATGATTACTCGTCACACCAAGCTGCTGCACGTTACTTGTGCCACATCCTATGCACGAGCAAAACAGCACAGAGAACTTGGCAAACTACGACGTACGATGCAAGCCATGGCTAGTGGTAAAAATACAGCACTTGCACAATGCTGCTAGTTGGGCAACACACGTCATGCTTCTTCTTATGGTGAACCGTTTATATTCAACTAAGTAACCGTTTATTCTATATCTCATATCCTTCTATTAAAGTATAATTACTTCCATTCTCCATAATAACTCAAAGGAAACATTGCCTTTTTTATGCATGGTTTGAACCTTCTTTGGGGCACTCGAGGCAATAAGCGAGGAGAAAAAGGGAAGGTGTCGCTACCTTGAAAACATTTTATCTAGGGGCCTTAGCTGCATGTGGTCTTTTACTGTAAGGCCACACGCTTTGAGCAATCAGTAACACTTCATGGCCTGTGCTGTATGGGCCATATGTGCTCGCGAGGTACGCACAGATATTTTCAAACCCAACGTTTGGTCATTCTTCCATTCGCAAATCGTGTAGGGGTCGGGATACTGCGTCTCACGAACTTGCAGCTTTTCGACAAACCACTGGCTCACAATCTCAGGAAGGGACAGCAGCATCCCATGCAAAGCCCGAACAAACTGCTGGAGCCGCCGGGGCTTTTTGCCAACCACCGCGAAACTGGTCTACCATAATGTCGATGGTGAGGCTCTGCATCACGTCACATTGTTGACCAACAGGGAGAGGTCTATTGTTTTCTGTAGAGTGGGGGCAATGTTGCTAGACTAGTTTCAGGTTCCCAACTCTGTAAGGTTGCATGCGACTGCCAACGATAGGTGCATTTGTGGCACTGCTGTCACGCTTAGCTGTACCTTTTGGCAGCACTGGTGGGACGAAGGCTGCAATCCAAGGGCACGTGGCAGTGGTGTTTGCATTTTCTTTGCATAGCTAGCTGATCATATTGGTAATATTTCATTGCACATAAAAGCAGTTTACAATTAAAGTGAGCCATGCCGATTTGTTGTCTTGCTGGCTGCAGATATAATTATGAAAATCATGAGAAGCGTTCCCAGCTTTGTTTGCCCTCCCAGCCTGCATATGCATGCAGTAGAGCCATCACACATGCGGATAAATAACATTCATTAACATCTAGGGTATGTGATATTCATTCTCGCAAGCAAAGCATTTGATAGAACAGTGTGTATGTGATCAGTGAATAGACTTTGACACACTGCAGGATTAGTTATCGCTTCACGTTCATTGTATTTAGCGCAAAGGTAACACAGACAGCAAAGGACGACAACACAACACAGGTGCTACTAAAAACTCATTTATTGAAGGTGGAAAACAGCTTTTATACAACCAGAGATGGTGCAGGCGTACCACAACAAGGAAATTTGAATAAAGGCAAGCAGAAAGTTATCACACCAGGTGCGATAGGAATTTCATTTCAGCATTGTATAATACAACAGGGGTATCACTAACACATTTATGACCTGCTTTTCTGATAAAGAATGCCTCCAAGGTTTCACGGGCTGTTTTATGCTTTCTTCTGCCTAGTATTCTCATGCCACGGAAACGTGGTTCACAACCTGTGCAAGTAATGCAATGAACGACAAGATTCGTCCTCTCCTTATTAGCCAAGTAATTTGCGTGCTCCCTGAGTCGGTCGTTAGCGCAACACCCCGTCTGGCCAATGTACACATCTAATTGGTTTTCTTGAAACATCGGTTTCAAGAAAACTAATTAGATGTGTTAACGCATGACATGTGAGTACAAATGTTTATAGTGTTGGCAAAAGTGAGCGCTTTGTTGCAAGCTTGTGGTTCGTCGCGAACGATGACGGGATGGCAACGGCTTCATTCTAGCTAAACCTGCCCTCAAAGTCGTCATTGACGTAGGACTGTTTGGATGTGTTTGTTGCTTGCAAAGACATAGCTTTATCGACAGTGTTCTTCAGTGGTGTTATAGAGCAGGGAAGTGCAGAACAGGGAAGTGCAAAACTTTATTTTCTACTTGTTAACGAAGCCACTTCGAACTCTTCTGACCGCATGCCAAGGCGCAAAATGTGGCTGAGCCTACATCCCTACGTGCTCATTGTTCCCTCTCCCCATCCATCGTACACTTCATGCCGGAGCTTACGGCAATGGACGTAAAATCATAATGTGTATTTAGCGCCTAGTGCCTTCTCTGAGCTATGGAATAAGATCTGAGCAATGAGGCTTGGGCACAGAATGTGTGAATTGAACGTAAACAACTCTGCAACGGCCGCAGTCAAAATGTGCCCGGGGAAGGTGTCTTTGGTTGCCGCGGAAATGTAGAGAGTGAAAGTTGGGTTTGCATGACGTGTTCCTTGACTTCCTGTATAACTCGCTCGTGGAGCATTCTCGCTTCCCGCTGGCAGTTTCTGATTCATGAAATCCGAGCGTTCCCTCTGGGATGTTGGTGACTGCTCCAGATCCACCAGTGAAGAATGCCATTAGTTTACCCTTCATTGATATTGCTTCTATGAGATTCAAACACCTGTGGCGCATACCCAGCACTGCTGGTATGAGCCATCAGAGATTGCAGTGGCCTACCAATAAATGCTTCGCATTTAATATCATTTCAATACACATGAATTTGTGTCGCAAATCTGGTTCTGGCATTGGGTCGACATCGTACTCGCCATACGGTTGTCGGTTGCAACCTCTGCACTACCGTGCACTGCTGCGATGATCGCGTCATCCGTGCTCACTTCTTCGCAGGCAGCAAGCTGAGACTCCTCAGCATTGATGACAAATTTTTGGAAGGTGTCTGTGGCAATAACAAAGTTGCTCTCAACGAGACCTGACCTCGCGTTGTCAGTGTTGAGTGCCTCATCGGCGACAGTGTCGCTCTGCATATCGTCTTCCAGGGCCTCTGTATTGCACACGAAAGCCGCCCTTTTGAAGCACTTGCTTTTGGTATCGGCCTTTACCTGCCACTATGAAGGGACCACCATATCAGTTGTGCCCCTTAAGTTCCCTTTACGAGGCTGCTGCTGCTGCTGCTGCTGCATGCTCAGCAAAACTCCCTCGCAAATGCACATTTTGTACAGCGCCTTTACGTTACTATGACACCCTGGTTGAGAGGTTGACATTTTGCTGTCGTGTTAGCAGGCAAAAATTTTAAGTTGACTGCAGTTAACTTTGGCTTGATGTTGTGGGCCATGCAATGGTCGAGAATAAGCATGACCCGCTGTTTCTCTGCCACCATTCCTCATCAAACTCGCAAAGCGAGCTTGTGAACAAACCTTGAGTCATCCACGCAATCTTATTAGATTTGTAGGTCACTTGCAGGCACTCGAGCTTTTTAAAGCAGCGTGGCCCTGCCAATTTACCAAGGACAAACAGGCGGCACTTGTCACTTCCATCCATGTTAGCACAAAAAAGTACAGTTGTGCGCTCCTTCGAGGGCTTGCGGCCGGAGCGTGCTTCTCCTTTCAGCGCAAGTGTGCAGTTGGGCAGGTTATAAAATAAGCCAGCTTCATCGGCATTATATATGTCTCTGTTTGTATAGGTGTACAGCATATTCTGCAAGTTTAAGCGAAGCTAAACTTCGGTAGACTAGTCGTCGATATAGCCCCTTTCTCAGCACACCATTTTGCAGCTGATACCTTGGCGATCCTTGAAACGCTTTTTCAACTGAGCTGAAAGACATGTGTCATTGGTGGAAAAAATCTAGGGGGTACTTCCAAGGTTCATACCTCAGATATATTTTTGGTAATGCATCAATTTTTTACTTCATTTTTATGATGTAGTGCCATCATTTGTTTCTTAGTTCTTCATTGAACTTTGATATCAGGATATGTAAATATATGCATTGATTTCTTTGGACTTCTGAATTTCTTTTTTTTTTTTCCAGAAGGTGCAGGCAAAAGCTGAAGGTGCAACACAAATTGGCAGTCCTGGCTTTCAGCAAAGTGATGACACTGGAGTGCGTTTATGTGCAGCATTTGAGGGTGTAGAAATGCCTTCTGTGATGCCACAGTCTCCCAACTGGAAGAATTACAAGCAAGTTAATTCTGAAGGCTGCCATCATGACCGAGGTTACCAGAGTGTACCTGACTCTAGCAGCTACCCTGCTCAGGACCTCAACTATTGCAGTGGTCGTGGTTATAACAACAAACACTATCAGCAGGGTTTCGGACGTGGCTTTCATGCCAGTCATTTTCACAGTCCTGATAATCGCTACTTTTCAGGACCATTGTCTAAGTCTGATTATCCTGGACGTGATGGCACCAGAAATAGTAGCTGGTGAGTGTTTCAGAAATATTTGTGGTTGAATGCTCATAACATATTATGTGAAGTGTTGTGGGGATGCTTTGCCAATTGTGCTAATATTACATTTCAGTAAAGTCGCAGTATCCATTCAAGTGAAACTGTGCCGTGGGAAGATGTAGTCAGTGCAGTTAGGAGGATGCATATATGAAGGATATGATTGTATCGGGGCTGGAAGTGCTCTGCCATTTGTGCCAAACTGTTCTTGTGCACCAGGCGGCGCCGAAACGGCGATTTAGTAAAAACACAGCGAACGAGCGACCTTTTGTACCCTTTTGGAAACTTCAAAATGTCGCAAAAAAAGGCACTCCAAAAAAGGCAAGTGCATGCAAACATAGCTCAATTTTATTGGTATTTTTCTGATCAAGAGGGTCAAGGACAAAGTACTACGATGCAGCCGGTGGGTTTGGTCTGGTTTGGTGCTTGTGTAGGCCACGGTTGAATAGACCCTTTTAAAATTGGCAAGTGCACTTCTCTGCACTGCACAGTTTCTCTACTAATGGCAACTGCTGTCTTGACAGAAATGCTGTAAAAATTCAAGTTGCACATGCTGAGGCTTGCTTTTTGTGCGCGTGGGTATCAGAAGGGCTGGGTCAGCAGTTTACATGTCCAGTCACAACCAACCTGCGCTTGTACTCATTGTTTGCAGGATTGACTACGCCGCCATTAGAAGGGCAAGCTGCATCACAGGAAAGCTAGCTTTACAATTACGAAAAGGGTTTGTTGCTCCTGAAGAACTGCAACCATATATTTTTGACATCATGCTCACTATATGAGACAAAACGAAATTACTGTTCTTTTCACTGTAAAAGATGACTAATACGTCGTTTTGAAGGCATGCAAGCAATGGCAACGCATGCAGAGTCAGAGCGAAACCGTGTTTCGCTGTACTTCTTCCGAAAATTATGTTGATGCGTTAATGGCCAGCGGGCACCACACTCACAAAGTACATGGGTGTTGAAAGTGCTGCAGGCAAAATCGTGGTCACCGTGATTATGAACGGCAGCAACACAACTCCTAAGTAAGCGCGGTACGAGCACACGCAGAGCCCGAAAGGAGGTTTTACCGTTTGCGATCATCTATGGCCACCACCGAACTCTGGAAAGTATGTGCACGCCCAACGCACAGTGAGTCAAAGCAACACTGCTTTTCACAAATGATGTGAAGAAAACTGATAGACACGATCATCAATAGGAATAACGGTTTATGAAGGTACATGCGTGGCCAGAGCACATGGAGTAAAAACGGAACTACCCGTGGTGCCCTCCCTTGTGAGTGAGAAGCGCTTGAGATCATCGAGATAATCTATAGTGACTGTGCAGTTTTGAAAATACATGGACAGCGCAGCTTTAGTTCAAAGGCAGTAAAGGCATAAAAAACCACTAGCATTCCCGCTTTCCTGCCTTTCACTGATGACTGTGGCAGCGCGTACTTCGGCACTTCGTTTTTGGTTGGCCTCTGGCGCGTGTGATGCGACGCAAATTCGCGGCACTCAGCACTCTCCGAAAGTTGTGCGAACAGCTCTGTTTGTGGCTGAGTGTGTTCTAGTTATCAAGAGTTCGATGCCAATAAATAGTTCATGTGCTTGCCGATACCAGAGGACAAGTCACAATACAGTAGAACCTCGCTGATACGTTCCTGGTTGGTACGATTTCCCGGTTCCAACGTTCGCGATCGCGAAAACACGAACTTTTCTCGTAGAGTTACGCTTCTTTTCTTCCGGTTAATACGTTCCCGGGAAATACGATTATTCGGCACCAATGTTCAATTTATTGTCCAACTACGATCGGATGATAGGTTTTCTGGCCTCTAGAGTCCGTGTGCAACCGAGAAGTCTGGAAGCTCGCGCGATCGAGAGCAGTGTCTGCTACCGCGGTGGCTACACCGCAGTACTGGCCCAACCGTGTCACAAAAAAGCGCCGGTGTGCCGTCTTCCGATACTAGCATATCACCTAGCTAAACACACCGCGTTCATCGGTATCGCTGCTGACACCCGCGATCAAGGCAGCTTTAACAGCATGCGTGCGGTAGCTGTTGGAAGCGTACGTAGAGCGCACTTTTAATGGCCGATAACCGAGACACGCCGCCATTTCTTTCTATAGGACCGATTTGCGAGCGCAATCGCGAGCGCAAACGGTGTTTGTGCGGGTCGTCTCTCGTCTTTTCCCCCACTGAGCGCCGCCATCTCGATAACGTTTGAAAGCTGAAAGTTTCGACTGACCGTTTCCGCTCACCTCGCCTTCGATGACCACGCCCAAAAAGCGCAAATAAAAAAAATGTCTGGCACATAGAGATAGCTAGTGTACAAACACTGCCAGAGGAATTCTCCCAACACTGCTTCGAAAACATTGTCGAACCTGCCATTTCTGATCGCAAGTTACCGATATGCGAGACGACGGTCATTACTTAAAAACAGAAATAAGCAAGTTCGAAAGCCGATAATGCGTACGGAATACGGAGCGCATCCTGTGCTTTTTACAGAGAGCAAGCGGACGCGGTCTATCGCAAGGTTATATCGCCAGTGGTTAGATCGCACGGGTGATCCCATCGTGTCAAACCGAGTCGTCAACACATTGCGTCATGTAGTCCTGTACCAAGTAGACGGGTGACAAGCGTAACCTCGCGCTGGCAAGCGTACATTGCGCGTGCTTCGGTCGGTTTTGTCGAACAAAAGCGCGGGTCGCGTTCGGCGCGTGCTGCACTCATGCACCACTTGAACAGCCGGGAACCGCCGATAGATTGCACGTTCGTTTGTCAGCTGGTAAGTTGCAGTGGTGGTGTGGATGAATTGCAGGTTAAAAAAAAGGGGTGGGGGGGGGGGGAAGACAGAGAAAAAAAAACTGCTGAGCGTTTTGTAGTGTCTAGAGACTAAAACTCTGACGGTCAACATGCATGCGATGCGCTTGCCTAGCGACCTTGGCTTGGGCCGTGTGACGCACGTGATGTGCCCGTTCATGTAACCTGTTGATACAAGGCTAGTGCTCTTGGTCGACGCCACCTAGAAAAAAAAAAAAAACGCTACCTAGAAGAAATTTGGCGGCGTTGTCTTGGTGCGCATGATTTAAGTACCAGAGTGCGCGCCGTTGGGCACAACGTGGCCCGTGCGTCCGCGCCGTGTATTGATGGCCGCGCGCACGGTTTGGGCGGCCGAGAAAATGATGTGAACGCGCGTATTTTTTTTTGCATGTTAAATAATTTGCCTGAAGATGCGGAGTAGTTTTAAACACTGAAGCAATGGACAACACGCGTGCGTTCCATTCCAGACGCGTTCAGCGCTAACGGCTAGCGCTCGCGGTCACATGCCGTGCCTTCGGGCGCGTTCCAAGACGCTTCAGTAGACGTTTAGCTGTTACGTGATGTTTTATTGCCTGAATTACGTGAAAATGTAAAATACTTTAACATTTATGTCAATGCATGCTTTTCCGGCGAAACTGCGCGATTTTTTTCGTGTGTTTGGATCATGCGTTTGCCCGGATAATATGTTCAAAGTCGCGGAATTTTTTAAAAACGTATGAACGAGGTTCTACTGTAATCATATTTACCGCACTTGTCTGGTCCTGTAGATGAAATTCCGTGACCACAAGTATTTTGCACATCTCGCCAGTTTCGTTATATCGAGATTTGAAGGACTTGTTGCTAGGGAGTTCATTGAAATCATAACACACTTCAGTGCAACATATTGCAACCCGGTATGCTATCACTAGGGCTCTTCCGACCAGCACTGCTACGGACGTCGCCGACTTCTTGTTGCGTGACGTTATACTACACCACGGTGCTCCTCGCCAACTGCTCACAGATCGTGGCCACGCATTTTTGTCGCGAGTAATCGACGATCTCTTGCCTCCTCCACGCAGCACAAGTTGACCACCTCCTACCATCCCCAGACAAATGGTCTCACCGAGCGCCTCAATCGTACCCTCACGGACATGCTTTCCATGTACGTTTCGTCTGACCACCGCGACTGGGACCTGACCCTACCGTACGTCACTTTCGCCTATAATTCCTCACGCCATGACACCGCCGGTTATTCTCCATTTTATATGCTTTTCGGCCGCGAACCGACCTTACCACTGGACACCCTACTTCCGGATGTTACCGCGCCGCCTAGCGAATATGCTCGTGATGCCATCGCTCGTGCCGACCACGCGCGTCAAGTCGCCCGCTCGCGGCTGTGCGCCTCGCAAGCAAGCCAGAAGCGCCTTTATGACAGCTGCCATCGCGACGTTGCCTTCTCACCCGGTTTCTTAGTACTACTATGGTGTCCTTATCGACGTGTTGGCTTGTCCGAAAAGCTGCTATCAAGATACACGGGTCCTTACCGCATCGTCCGCCAAGTAACGGACGTTACCTATGAGATTGTTCCCGTCTCCCCGACTCTGTCTACTGCAGCTCCTCCCACCGACATAGTTCACGTGACCAGACTGAAGCCATACTACCTCCCGTCTGACGGCCGAGTTTAAAGTGCGCCGAGACGGCGCTTCTACCACCGGGGGTAATGCTACGAAGCGACCATAGTGTCTGGGTATGGCTCATACCATCGATGAAGGAGAAGACGAAGACGGGACTGGCTGATGCGCGGACTGTCCACCATCTTGGTTGTTGCCTGGTTAAAGCCTCCCTGTAAATACATTGTAAATAGCCGTCCTCTGTGGCTTTCTCGTAACAATATTGATACTGCACCTCGTGTGAAGAATGAAAGAGGACAACGAAGCGAGGCTCAATCCTGGGCTGAGTGCTAAGCCTTCTGCGACCACCTGTCACCCCTCTCTGTAAAATAAACATCTTTCACCGTAACAGGATTGGTGGAAGTGCTTGGTAACGCATTCGCGCCCCGAAGAAGGACGACGGAAGAGAAGCCACTGGAGCTCCGCCGAAGCCGCACACTCGCGGGTCTTCCACCTGTACCAGTGACCATGAACCCCGATGGTGACAGCTTGCCTCCTTCGTCCATCTCCCTTGGACAACACCACAGGGAACCGCGCACCTTCTCCGGGAACGCTGGAGAGGATGTCGAGGAATGGCTGAAACACTACCGGCGGGTGACTCTATATAAACACTGCGACACGACCAGTCAGCGGAACAACGTCCCACTGTTTCTTGAGGGAACCGCATTGATGTGGTTCGAGAATCATGAGGCGAAGCTGACTACATGGGCGAATTTTGTAGACGAGATAAAGAAGTGTTTTGGCGACCCATCGACGAAAAAGAAGCGTGCTGAGCAGACGCTGGCCCAACGTGCGCAAGTACCAGGGGAGACGTGCACCGCGTACATAGAAGACATTCTGAAGTTGTGCAAAAGTGTGGACCAGGCCATGACAGATGAGGATAAGGTCGGCCATCTCCTCAAAGGTATTGCCGAAGATATCTACCACTACCTGATAGGCAAGGACGACTTAACTTCGGCAAATGGCATCATCCGACATTGCCGCACATTCGAGGCTCTTAAGGCTCTGCATATTTCGGCAAAGTTCGGTCGACTCCCCAACGTCACCACTGTCACAAACATCGACGTGGGCCCTTCGCCCAGCGATCTGGCGTCAACTATTCGGGAAATAGTGCGCGATGAACTTGATTGACGGGACGCTGCCGGTAAATCAAACGCGCATGTCCATGGTGCTTTCACACCGTGCGCCGCCCTGCCGGTGTCCATCAATGCTGCGGGCTTCGACTACTCGAGGGAGCTGGAGCAGCCGCGTCATTATTCTTACAATTATGAGCAGCGGAGCGATTCTGTCAAGAGGTCACCCTCCGACATTACGGCGTGGCAAGGTCCCACTGACCGTCTTCAGCAGCGTGTGACGCATGAAGCACCTGTGTGCTTTTACTGTGGCGTCCGTGGACATATAGCACGCTTCTGCTCGGAGCGCCGTCGTGCCCCTCTACCGCAGTACGAACGACCACCGGCACGCTCGCGTCGCCCAAGTACGCATACGCGTGGGAGCTATCGCTGGCCGCCAGGGAACAGCTACTACGGAAGCGATTACGATCGAAACTTCCGCAACGATTCGCCTGCGCGGAGTGTGACGCCACCAACTTCTCGCAGGTATCGATCACCATCTCCAAGCCGTCGACGTCTCGCCTCTCCTCCTCCGGGAAACTAGGTGCCGCGGCCGATGGAGGTGAGGTCGCAGGACATTTTTCACTGCACACACAAATGCCTCCGCCAGTTTCAATGTCAACGAATAAGGTCAATGTTCTTATAGATGGTGTTCCCACGTCAGCTTTAGTCGACACAGGAGCAACTGTTTCCGTCATGAGCAGTGATTTCAAGACCCGGTGTCGCACCTGATAACGTTGACGTGATAGTTGACCCGATCCAGCTGACCTGTGCGAAAAAGGATGTGTTTGTACCGCATTGTGTGATTTCTACGAAAAGTGGCAGATCGTTACTGTGGGTGATAAACTCCTCCTTCGAGCCGATTGTTCTACCTAGAGGAGTGCGGCTGGCTGTGTTTGAACAGGACACAAGCGATAACATCAGCATTTCGGTCATCAGCGACGACCAAAAGGATGGATCCGATCTGGCCTGCCCAAATGATTACGTATTCCTGGGTATGGTGAATAAGTTGCTTTCATCGGAGAAGTGACAAACATTGGTTCGAATCCTGTCCAATCATGCATCCGTCTTTGATTTTGCACAGAATGGCCACGAATTTCCTGTACCACCTTCACGCAATCGCCACGTGATTAATACTGGGTCAGCCCATCCTATCCGCCAGAGACCATACAGAGTATCTCTGTCCGAGCGTAAAATTATAGCTCAGCAGGTAGAGGAAATGTTGGCGAAGAAAGTTATTCAGGAGTCCTCTAGCCCCTGGGCAGCACCTGTTATACTGGTAAAGAAGAAGGATGGTTCATGGAGGTTTTGTGTGGACTACCGGCGATTGAACTCTGTGACGAAGAAAGATGTATATCCGCTTTCCCGAATTGATGGTGTCATCTATTGCCTGCACTCTGCTTCGTATTTTTCTTCCGTAGACCTCAGATCCGGATACTGGCAAATTCCCATGCACTCGGCGGACAAGGAAAAAACAGCGTTTACAACTCCAGACGGTCTATTTGAGTTTAATGTTATGCCGTTTGGTTTATGCAATGCTCCTGCCACCTTTGAGCGATTTATGGACACTGTTCTCCGTGGCCTAAAATGGGAAATACAGTTAAACCTGGATATAACGAAATTGACAAATTTCCGCAAAACTTCGTTATAAAGAGGATTTCGTTATATGCAGGTTCGGCACAAAAATTCGAAAAAAAAAAGCTTAAGTAAGCAGAAAGGTAACATCGACTGCAGAACTCACCGAAAACATTTATTTTGGGTGAGAGAACATTTACAGTTGAGACCACTTACCGTATTTACTCGCGTAATTTGCGCACCTTTTTTCACGATTTTAGAGTTCCGAAATGGGGGTGCGCAAATTACGCGGATAATTCTCAAACACGTTTGAAATAACGTGTAACATAATGCAACTAGCGCGGTAACTCATTTGGATACGATCTAACGTAACACTGCAAAACGTACGGCTGCTCCAGGGAAGGCACAGCACGTAGAAGTGTTTACGAGCCGCTAATGGCTGCCAAGATAGCGCTATCTCGCCAGCGACAGCCGAGCGACACTACCCCTCCCCCCCACCTCGCATCTTTTCATGCTCGTTAAAGACGGGCGGGGCCTTTCCTCCCCGCATCGGACGGCAGGTATCCCGATCGGGGTGATGTTATCACATCGGCCCTCGAAGCGACGGAGATAGGCCGGGCTCGTTTGATCTCCGCTTCAGCCGTTTTCTTCGCCCCAACTCGCATGCTTTTATTCTAGCGACCGTACTCTGGGCTTCGGGGGCGTCCGGAGAAAAGAATCGGAAAAAGGGGCATCGCACACCCAGCCCATTTTGCGTATGACTGCGCTCGCCTGCGCAGCGAGGGGCGCGGCCGTGCGGCTGTTGGTCCGTACGTGCGCGCCGGCGAGCTGGGAACGGGGAGCGCAAAATATGCGAGGTACTTTTTTTTTTTTTTGCGAAGCTTGCTAATTATTAGGGGTGCGCAAATATGCGGGTAAATACGGTATGTGACAGCTTATAGTGAAGGACCGGCTATAATGCGGTTTTTTTCTGACCCCCGTTTGCCCTCCCATGAAAAATGTATGTGCATCCCGCTCATTGTGCAGACCCCCACCCCCCCCGTTATAATTCGGCTGCCAGGAAATCCCGTGGACCAGAGAGGTAGGGAGCAGGCTTCAGGAAGGAAGTGGGCTGCTCGAAAAGAGCGCAGCGAATCGCCGTGAAGGAGGAAGGAGCGCGGAACGAATGAACAATCAGCGGAGGGAAGAAAAAAAAAGGCCGCGGCAGCTGCGGGTCGCGCACGCTCGACGGAGAATGCTGCTACGGCCATTTGTCAGCTGCGACCGCTCTGCACGGAACGCGCGCCTGTGACCTCCAATTTACCGCTGTTTGTTTGTCTCCAGTTCTTTTTTTAATCATTTCACGAGCGCTGCCCTTGAATCATCCCGTGGGCGCGATTTCCTGTGCACCCCATCCCTGTGTTTTCAAGGGCAAGCTTCCCGTGAGGCGCGCCGCCCGCGACCACGTGAGCTAGGCCTAACAATCGCTGTCACGGAGTGTCAGGTTAGCGAAGTGGCAGTGACCAAAGAGCGGCGCTGCCAGCACGTTGAAAAACAAAGGCTCGTTTTTTTTCCCTTTCTCTCTTAAGCCGGCGCGGCTCGGCAACGTCAACGTGAAATGGAGGGTGCCGGCTTGGCGCGCTATACATAGTTTGCACGTGACGTCACGTCCGTCGTCTGCGTTTTCCGTCCGCCATAGCTAGGTACCTCGTTTGGGTCGCCTGCTTGTTCTCCGTGCAGTGTAACACGCTTCTGACAACCGTGTACGGTGGTTTAAGTGTGGCGACGCCGAAGGGCGTTTCGAGTTTTGGCCTGCGTACTACAATGACCTTGCCGGCACAGAGCAGGAACGGTACGAGACGACGACCCCTCGCACGCGACGCTGATGTGACTGCAGATGTGAAGCTACAGCGATGCCCGCTTCAGCTCAGGAAGACATAATCAGCTGGCTGGTTTCGTCGACCGGCTACTTAGACTCGTAACCGAGAAACGCCTATAAACCGCTCGGCGCACCAGCAACTGAGTGCTTCTGGAGGCAATTAACTGCCGCAGTGCTATTGCAACATGTGACTCCAGTCGAAGCCCGTCGTCGTACTCCGCGAGGTGAGGCAAAAACAAGAATTCATCATTTCGCACCGCTAAGGGTGAATGACACCAGGATATCTCCTTTATATCTTGCTGTTCCCCTTTCAAGCATAGACGATTTGCCACTTTAGCAGATGTAGCTGTTCATCTTTCCGCGATTGCAGGCACATTAAATGTAAACACAGCGCAACGTTTCTAGTTGTCTTACATATTAACTGAAGTTGCGGTTGCACATTAGTGCAGAAACCATTTTACGCGGCAATATAAAGCCTCGCGAGAAAGTGACTGTCCAAACACAACTTTCCCCATTTTCACCATCATCTTCGCGACTGCCACCGGCTCCGGTAGCGGCGGTGCATAGTAGTGCTCGTTCACACAGCCGTCAAACGGCCCATCGTGTCACCGTCACGGCAGCGGTTTTCGTCAGGGGAGAGGGTTTCCGAGTCGTTAGAGAGTTTTAGTTTGTCCGTAAACTTCTTAAGGCCAAACCTCATACGCGCGAAAATGTACGCGAAATCGACAGGCGATGCGATGAGCGACGAAACGGGCCGTTCGCGCGACGTGTCGCGTAGTCAAAATCGCGCGAACACTCGGTTTTGGAAATCTAGAATCCGTCGCCCGGAAGTGCCATGCTCATCTAGCCAGTAGGAGAAAGCCAGAACAGAATGTACATCAATGACGCACTGCCGGTTGCCGCCATGTGCTTGATATTCATGCACGTACGCAGGAAAAACATCATTACAAGGCTATAAAAAACATTTTGTGTACTTTGCGTAGTAAAACATGCTACTCTACTTTTCAAGCCGTGGTCAAAGCACCAGTTTCGCTACAAAATCGACGCCTTCATGCCAGCAACACTGGATATCGCTCGCCGAAGTTCTCGCGTGAATGAGGTTTGGTAAACGACAGCTCGCGCGACGGTAGCCTGCTTCGCGTCGCCCGTCGCTGCCGCGTGCATTTTCGCGCATATGGGGTTTGGCCTTTAACGTTCACGGATACCGGTTTAACGGGAAAGTGTACGTGACCAGCAGCGCTGGTGGCGACACCTGATGATGCGGAACCTAACCAGGCACACAAAAAGCTAATATTATTGTTGCTTGCCCGTTTTGCTTGACTCCTAGTGTAAAGCATTGGACGTGAGAGAATAATTGACTCTGAGTACTTTGATTACCTCTTTCGAAGAAAAAGCTCACGCTACTAAAAAGAAAATCGAATGCATTGTAGTTAAGCAAACCGCGAATAGATGGCTCTAGCAGTTCTACTTCCACAGTAAACACGCATGGTAAACCGGTATCCGCAAACGTAAAGAAGTTTACGGACAAACTAAAACTCTCTGTTTTCTCCTCGAAAACGGGTTGACGGAAACGTAGAGCACTGCTCTACGTCGCCGTCAACCCGTTTTTGAGGAGAAAACCTCTCGAAAATCCTCTCCCTTGACGAAAACCGCTGCCGTGACGGTGACGCGACGGGCCGTTTGACGGCTGTGTGAACGAGCACGTAGGGAGCCTATACATGACCGGCTCAAGGAGCGGTCATGTATAGGTCCCTTGGTGCATAATCTAACATACGTTTAAGCTTCAGAAAAGCACTGCACCTGTCATACAGGTGCAAAAAGCACGCTCGCACATTCGTACTATTCGTGAGAACATGAACACGAAGACACAATGTGTGGCTCTCGGTCAAATAAAAATTTCTAGCGTGGTACGTGCCAAAAGCGCGATGTGATACGAGGCATGCTCTGTAGCAGAGAATTCCGGAAAATTCAACTGCTTGGAGTCCTTTGACATGCACTAATAACACACAGTGCACGGGTCTCTAGAATTTCGGCTCCACCTAACTGAGATCCGCCGCGGCCCGGGGGTGTGCGTCGAACCCGCGCCTTTCGGGTTAGCAGTCAACCCCAGCCAAATGCTTCCGCACGCAGTCCAAGCTCTTAAAGGACATCGAGTCGTCAGTGTAGTACCTTTGCTTGTTCATCAGCAACCCAATATTGGGTATATGCGCATTATTGCGAACGAAACAAGGAACACAAGGAAGCGCGTAGACGGCCGTCCGTACGTCAACCGGACCGGCTTGTACCTAGCAATGGCGGACGGAGCCGCTGAAGCCGCCGGAAGTGACGCGCGTGCAAACTATGTATAGGCCAGCTGCAGCAAGCGGCTGGGTCAGGTTTGAAGTCAGGGGGAAAGGACACGCCCACGGCGGCAAGATTGCAGAGTTGAGGGATGCAGGCCCGCCTCGCACACGCTCGCACGCACGCACACGTGCGCTCGCTCTCGCTTCGCAGTCGCCGTGCCTTCGAGTGCGCCAAGCGCGACGCCGTTGCTTCGCATTCCGTCGCGGCGGAGAAGGTGTTTCCGGTTGTTGCTCGTGCAAAAGTGACAAAATTTGGGGCAAAATGTCTAGGTCGTCGGCGGAGAAAATTCGTTATTTCGAGGGGGTCTCTCGCTGGCACTTCGTTACATAGAGGTCTCAAATACATGTGCTTCTATGGAGTAATGGCGGGGAATAGAAAAACTTCGTTATATCAAGGAATTCGTTATATGGAGGTTCGTTATAAGCAGGTTTAACTGTATGTCTTTGTTATCTCGATGATGTAATTTTTGGCCGCACGTTCAACGAACATAATCGCCGTCTTGATGTTGTGCTAACGTGCCTTGAAAAAGCGGCACTTACCCTGAATTCAAATAAATGCCACTTTGGTGATCGTGAAACGATAGTTCTTGGCCATCTCGTAGACAAGCACGGTGTTCGACCTGACCCACAGAAAGTCACCGCGGTAAGCAGCTTCACTCGACCGCGTTCACTGCGAGAACTTCGAAGCTTCTTGGGCCTGTGCTCATATTTCCGGCGTTTTGTTCCAAAATTCGCTGATGTGGCTCAGCCTCTCACTCATTTGCTCAACAAAGACGTGCCTTTCCAGTGGACGAAAGAGTGCGAGTCGTCCTTTTCTCAGCTGAAGTTTATGCTGACTTCCGGGCCTATTCTTCGCCATTTCGACGCATCCGCCCCAACTGAGGTGCACAGTGACGCTAGTGGAATCGGTATCGATGCAGTTTTAGTTCAGCGTCACGGAGCCTCCGAACATGTCATTGCCTATGCTAGCCATTGTTTGAGTAAAGCAGAATGGAATTACACCGTTACTGAGCAAGAATGTCCTGCGGTCGTCTTTGCCGTGCACAAGTTTCGAACGTACATCTACGGCCGCAGATTCTCTATCGTCACAGACCACCACTCACTCTGTTGGCTAACTGGTCTATGTGATCCTTCCGGCCGTCTTGCACGCTGGGTCTTACGCTTGCAAGAGTATGACTTTGATGTATGCTTTAAGAGTGGCCGCCGTCATGCAGACGCTGATTGCCTGTCGTGACTTCCCCTTCCCATGACAGAATGTGATGCCGACAATTTCGACGACTGTCTAGCAGCTATAGAGTCACCGTTTCCAGATCTGGCCGCCTTCCGTGCTGAACAGCGCAAAGACCAGAGTCTGGCTCCTTCTTTCTCATCTGCCGTCGAGAAGCCCCGCCAGAGCCCTTTCGTTGTACAGGATGGAATTCTTTACAAGCGAAATTTTTCTGGGACCGGGGCCCGCCTTCTTTTGGTTGTTCCTAAGGCTTTGCGAGCCAACGTCTTACAAACTTTGCACGACGACCCAACATCCGGCCATATGGGATTTGCCAGGACATACCACCGCACACTGGAATGTTTTTACTGGCCACGCATACGTCAAACTACGGCCAAATACGTTACGAGTTGTGACCATTGTCAACGGTACAAACGTCCAACTAGTGCACCGCCGGGCCTTCTCCATCGCATACCACCTTCGTGTTCTCCCTTTGAAGTCGTCGGCATTGACTTGATAGGCCCTTTTCCGAGATCCATCCAGGGGAACCGCTGGATTATAATCTGTGTGGACCATCTGACCCGTTACGCTGAAACCGCACCAATCTCTGCCGCCACAGCCGACCACGTTTCGGACTTCTTATTACGCCACATAATCCTCCGGCATGGGCCCCCTCGCGCGATTATCAGCGATCGCGGCTGCCAGTTCGTAGCCAACGTCGTTGAGGAGCTGCTTCGCCGGTCAGCCTCCCAATTTTGTCACGCCACTTCATACCATCCACAGACGAACGGACTGACTGAGCACGTCAACAGAACTCTGATTAACGTGCTTGCTATGTATGTTGACTCGAAGCACAAAAACTGGGACGCAATTTTACCTTTTATGACTTACGCTACAATACTGCGCTGCATGAGACCATCGGTTTCAGCCTGTTCTACCTCCTCTACATCCGCCGACCACACAGTACCCTTGACACCATTCTCCCGTTTTCTGAGGAGGAAAAACCACCTCTTGCTGAGACACTCTGTCGCGCAGAGGAGGCGCGGCGCATCGCACGTCTCCGTACTTTCGCATCACAGGACCGCTCAAAGGCTCGTTACGACAAGCGACATCGACATGTATCCTACAGAAAAGGCGATCTGGTATGGCTGTGGACTCCGTACCGCAAGCGTGGGTTGTACCAAAAGTTCCTGGCCCGCTACACAGGTCCATTTGTCGTCTTGTCGCGTTTTAGTGACGTTACGTACGTCGTTTCCCGACTCACATCTACCGGCCGTCGTTCCAGAAGAACTGACGTCGTTCATGTAGCCAGGTTGAAGCCATACCACGCGCAGCACTGAATGACTCGCCCGGTGGGCATCGTCTGCAACGGGGGAATTGATACCGCACCTCGGGTGAAGAATGAAAGAGGACAACGAAGTGAGGCTCAATCCTGGGCTGAGTGCTAAGCCTTCTGCGACCATCCGTCACCCCGTTCTGTAAAATAAACATCTTTCACCGTAACAGTATAAAAAAAGTGGTAGAAAAGAAGTATAGTGTCATTAGTTTCATTTGGTAAGCTGATGGTACTTTACTGTGATTTAACTTATTTGTCACTGTTCTTGTAGAGTGCACGCAGGAAGGACTCACAGTAGCGACATTTTGTGAGGAGGAGCGTTTATTTTTTCATAGGCGTGGGCTAGCACGCGAGCAGTTGTGCTGTAGTGGTGTGAGGAGGAACGGAGAAATGCAGCATATGGGATGAGTAATACCCCTGCCACACGAGCACTTTCAAGGTCCTTTGAACTAAAGCTTCTTTACTTGAAAGAAGCGGGCGCGCGGTCACATGGGCGCGCGGAGGGAGCATTAGTTGAAAGGAGCTTCGAGCTGAGGTAGTCCGCCTTTGTCCCTTGAGGCTCTAAAGGACTACCCTCGTTCACAGGTGGCAGACGGCAGAAAAACATGTTTTACCTTGGAGCCAGTCCAACACGCTTTTATTTAATAAAAAGCATGTTTCACGGTATCTTAGAAGTTATAAACCCTAAAATCTCTGCTGATAGATACAGTTTGTCATATGTCGCCCGAAAATCGCATAGTTTGAGGGCAGGTGCACACTGTAGTGGTGACATTGTGCTCAGCTGCTGGGGTAGTGTGGCTAGCTGGGCCTGGGTGTCAAGATTTTGTCTGCTGCAGGCCGAGGTGTCTTTGGCATATCTTTTTCGCACCAATCGCCGGCGACACATTTTTATACTGCACATTTGAGAACATGCATCTTGTGCCGGTGCATTTCTAGCTGTTGTGCAAACGTCAGCTAAGTATTTGAATGTTGTCATCGGCGTAAGGCGATACCAGAGAGCATTTTTTCCTTCAGAAGATTTGGCACATTGCGCTAAGCTGGGCGCTGTGATGAATATTTGATCCTCGCACGCTGAGTGTCTCGTCGCGCATGACGTTGCGATTGAAAAACAATCAAGAACAGCAACAAAAATGGAATCGAAGCACGCATAGCCAGCAAAATACAGTGTACACAGCGGCGCACTGCTACCACTACATCCGTGTTTGGCTAATTATTTCCATTACTTTTAGGTGTTCACTTTGTTTTATCATTGTCCAAAAACAAAAAAAAATGAATAAGAAGAAGCGAAAAAAGCACGCACAACTAATTTATGTGGTATCGGAGCCGTATTATTTTTCTCATTGTGGAGTGATAGGAATGCCAAGCGTACGTTGTGGCTTTTGTTAAAAGCTTCAACGGAAACCGTGTAGCACCGACTCAGCTCCCTTGAGCTAATGTTCCTTCGAAGTCGTTATGCTCCTTTACCTCAAAGGAGCTTTGGTATGCCCGTGTGACTGAGGTATAAAAGGAGGCTAGTGGCTCGAGAGTGTGGTGGCTGTGCTGTGGCCCACACATTGGTTTATGAGGCCACCAGAACCAGGTTTTGCATGCAAAATTTAAACAATGTACTACATGCAAATTTGGAAAGCTTGTGCAAAAGCAAAGGCATTTTGAATGTCTTAAGTGTTTCTGAAATGTGCTGTGTACATGTCTTTTTTTTTTTTGTAAATTCAGTTTGTGCATCGTCTAATGAATGACAAAATTTAAATATATTTCATAATATGCAGTTTTATCTGAGTCATATTGGTGCCTGCTATATACATTTCCTTACTCCTTCGTACCATTATTTTTTTAAAGTAAATTTTTGTCGTTCTAAAGTGCCAATTATTCTGCTCCAAAAGCTGCTCTAAAACATGAAAAAGTACAAATGTGCTGCAGGTTAAGGTTTCCTTTCTACCAACGAGAACAAGGCATGTCTCGTAGCTCGGGTAAGCAGCCATGGATGATGAACCCACCTGAACTGCGCATGATTCCAGCTCGAAGTATGCATCCAGCTTCACCTGCAGGTGGTGATGCAGCTGCAGTAAAGCAGCTCATTGATGAGAGAAATGTTCTCAAATCTCAGCACAAGGCCATGGAGGATCGAATCAAGGTTTGTTCCTGATGAATTTTACTGCGACAACAGCCAAGTACTTCAGATTGAGCTTGCTTTGTTCACCCATTGATTTAGTTTGTTACAGTTAATGCAGTGTCATAGCATTGTCATAAGACAACACACAGTGTTCTCAAAGGGACACTAAAAGCAAAGAAATTTTTTCAATAGAGCAATGTTTGAGAATGTCTAAAAAATCAGTATTATTTTAAATAGTGCTTTAGCCATCGAGAACTTGGATAAATGTCGGGAGTGCCGTAAGTGGGAAAACCTTGCATGGCCCCAGCGACATTAGGAGAGCCAAGAAAAAAGGGTAACTAGTACTACAACTTTCAATGATAAAAAGGCCATTGCAGGGCATTAAAGTACTAAAAAAAGAGCTGTTTGCCTATTTCTGCTCCGTTCATCTAAAAAAGCACTGACTAGATCCATTACAATAAGCTTCAATCATCACAAAAAGCGACGGTCAGCAGGAGCTGTGGGGTACTGTAGTTGGTATGCAGCGGGCCGTTATAGAAACTGGTTGCTCAGCAGCTGATGACAGCAATGTCTGCTCACAACAGTCTCTAAACCCCCCTCTCCTGCTTGCTCCTACCTCTCTCACATCTGGCTGGACTGATAGCTAATCAGCTGAGTGTTCATACCGTGAGATCATGTGAGTCTCAGTGGACCCAATTTCGGATCCGGGTAGGTGAAGTTGAAGTTTTTGAAGAGTTTTCTTTTAACATTAATTTCTTCTCCACTGCCTAACATCCAATACACGGCACCACACTGCTTAAGCGGTTCTTTTTTTCGTGCTTGGCGAGTGTTTGTGGCGGGATTTGTTCGTCGCATGCTAAGCCAGAAGAACATGCTATTCAGTAAAGGCCACTTTCTCGCCAATGCAGTGTAGCATTCAGTGCATCTTGCGAAAAAAATCATAAAATAGCCCACTATGATGACTGAAAAGTTGCACCGAAGTTCAGTTGTCATATTGCAATATTTTATCTCGAACTTATAAGGGTTTTGGAATTCCCATCTCGCATAGTCCCTCATGCATTGTTCTAATACAACATGAAGTTGGAAGATTGTCAGAACTGTTCTACAGGACATTTTACATTTCAAGAATGCTGCTTTAAAATTTTTTTGCCATGGAAATACCTACGGTTAAAAGCATAAGTACTGAATTTACTCGTGAAATGAATGCACTCACATAATAAACACACCCGCACTTTAGTAGTGAAATTCCTGGGTTTTTTCCTTCTTTCCTCCCGCTTGATAAATGCACCCATAATGTGGGACCCCTACAGTCCCGTGAACGGCCACGGTATTCACGAGTCATTCGGCCTGGTGATTCCCAACTCCCACGTCCTTATAAGACTGGCGCATGTTGCTGGGTGTAGCCACGTGCAGCAGCGGTAACATCGTTGACTCTCAATGCTGCATTCCTCCGTCCTATCGCAGTTCCCTCCCGTTCGCCGCGGTGCGCCACCATGCATGCTGCGAAACGTTGGCTGTGCAGGCACGCGCAGTTAAGCCTAAGCAGTCAGGCGTAGTCTCCGAGTTGCATCGTGGCAATCTCGGACATCATGCTTAATGTGCTTGACTAATACACTCTACATAGCTATGAGGGAGAAATGCGATGATGAGCCGTTCTGCATCCACTTACGAAAATTGTCTATTTTCCCATTAAGGCCGCTTGCGAACAGTGCCGAACGCTGATGCGGCTGAGCATCTTCGAGATATCATCAGTGACGTTAGTGACCTTGGATGGTTGCAATCCGACATGGCGACGTCATTGGTGCATCATGCGCGCCGTCGTTTCGGGTGGGACCTGTGGCGACATAGAAACTATAGAAACTATGTGTGTGATGAAGACCACTGCGTGCTGCTCATTTGTTTTTTCGCTGCTGACCATTCGACAGTGTCGCCATTTTTCTAGTTTCATGGTGCTGTGGATGAACCCCTCGTTAAACGGAAGCAAAAGGCCATCGCAATGGAATAAAATGCAGCCACTATAAGCCTGCTACAGGAGGTGCCGAGTCACGCGGTTCCGGCACCATGTGGCTGTTTTTGCTGTTCTTAAAATAAAATTTCATGACGTGCACCGCTTAAAGCATTACCACAGGTCACAACACCGCCTATCTTGCACATTAACATGTTTTGTTCAACCCAGAAAAGCTTTCGTAAAATTTACCCTGCCAAATAAACGCACCGCCCAACTTGCTTTCTGCTTTTCAGGAAGAAAAATGAATAAGTACATTGATTACGCGAGTAAATACGGTATTTTGGAACTCTGAATGAGCTCAAACGGGCATAATGAAGATGTGATAAGATTACAAGCCAGTGCACAGCAAATTATGTGCCTGTTCCTACTGAAATAGTACAAATTATAGCGAGAAAGTAGGAGAGATTATTCACGAAGCAGATACCGTTGTCTTGTCATTTTGCCTCTACCCCTAATGTAGCAGTAAGCAACATCGCAGTTAGTTTCTTTGGAGGAAACAAGTGGAATGTCTTGTTAAAGAAAGTGCAAGAAGCAAAAATTGAGTATCATTCAATATTTGTTTTTCGCATTTTGGTTCACATCTACACTGATGATCTCAACAAAATTGCAACGGAGGAGAGCGTCTCTGGAAGCTAATGCTGTATTTTAGTGTGGACAGCTCGGCCTATCTCTGTTGCTACTCTATTATGATTTTTTTGTTTTGTTTGCTTTTCCTAATAATGGCCACTTACCTAGAAGAAACATATTAGACTGTTGACAAATTTATGACACCATATGCCAGCATGAGTTATCTGTCTGCTGTACCCATCAGCACTGGAAGTATCAGAAATGAGGTAACAAATGCTAAGTTTGAGATTGTGAGCTGGCACAGCCAAAGTGGTCTTGTGGCTATGGCACTCTGCTACCGATACAAAGATCGCAGGATCGAATCCAGATCGGGGAAGCTGCAGTTTGATATAGGCGAAATGTTGAGGCCGGTGTACTGTGCGATGTCATTGCATGTTAAAGAACCTCAGGTGGTCGACATTTCCGGAACCCTTCATTAGGGCGCCTCGTAACCATAGCATGGTTTTGGGATGTAAAACCTCAGAAGTTAATCAGATTGTAAGCCATGCACCATTCTTTCATTGGTATGCATCATATGCATTAGGGTGCCATAGAAGGAAAGGTAATGACCTAGCTCTTTACGTCAAAGAATGTCAATCACTGTCGCATAGAATTCTCAGTTATTGATGATGACGTGGAATGCCTAGCCATAAAGATTTTAAACCTTACATGTTCTTTAGTTTACTGGTTTCCATCGGGTGTATTCACTGAAAATTGTGTATTTACTGAAAATTTACTGCAATATGGATGCTTTCATAACGAGCCATTTTTGTTAATGGGCAACATAATGTTCATGAGGCTGTTGAAAATTTTTGGACATTTGAACTGCATACGATGATGGCAACCTATGGCTGTAGTAACCACGTAAAGGCACCTGCTAGGATAACAGGACATAGTTCAATTTTGCTTGATGGGGACATATCAAACCTGAACATAAATCCACTGGTATATTATCAGCCGACATAAGTGATCACTTACTTGTTTTCTTTCTTGCAGCACTTAGTCAGCCAAATGCCAAAAATGACAATTTCTGGCAGCCACATAGGAAAATAAGCAACTTATCTTTAAACAAGTCCCAAAGTTCATTTGGGCCTTGGTTTGGAGAATTGTTTATAATGCAGAAAAAGCAGACATGGCTTACTCTATTTTTTTAAAACCAAATACGGACATGTATGACTACACATTTCCTGTCTGTTACTCAAAACCAAAGTCTTAAAGGCATGCATAGGTTTATCACGAACTGAAAAAAAAAAAAAGGAAAGAAAGAAAAATCATGGCATGCACCACACTTTCATTAAAACACGTGACCCAGACTTGACAGCATTAAAAAAAATTCCGTAATAGCTCGACAAAAAAAAAGTGAGACACAGAGTATGTAAGTTGGCCGGCATAAAGCGGGATCAACTCGTTCAGGAGCGGGCAAATTTGAAATTGCTAGCAGAAGCCTCCGTCCTACAGTGGATTCGAAATAGGCTGATGATAGTGATGGCACTGTGTAATTGCCACAAATGGTATGGAAGCTTCGCCAAACCATACTCAAGCTCCCTAGTGGTCTCTCTTGTTGTCTTAGATGGGTGAAGCTATGTAGGTTTTGGGTTCCGCTTGTGTTATGGGTGGTGGCAATGTGCTGCGTTACCAGCCTGCTTCGAGAGAATGGAGGAAGGTGCTTGTGCTGGCAAGTACACACTACCGATGATAGTCACGTGACCCATTTACCCTAACAGCAAATGACTCTAGAAAAAGCTCACCTAGAGCTTTTTCTAGGTGCGCTGTTTCCTTTCCTCCTCAGCTCATCTATGTTGTGGATACTTGAGGTTGAAGAAATGCAGGATTAGAGAGCATGGATAGTGGCTGCTGATGGTACTGTCCTATGGTTTTGACGGTGAAAGAGGCAGAATCCAAGCCATTGCAGGCCAGATTCTTTTATCAGGCGGAACTGTGCCCAACGAGGAATGTAGCTCTTAGTTTACAACAGTGACGAGACTTAATCATCTGCCGTCAATTAAGAAAAATTGACCAGCAGTGAAATGCGTCCGCTTTTATATGTATGTCGTGGTGCGTGCTAGTATATCCGTCATGATCACATACAATATAGAAAATACTCTAATATATGTGGCAGGCATGCAGAGTTTGTAAGAAAGTCGGCACCATCCACAAAGCAGCATTCAATTTGGGCACGGCCTGCACCCAGCGATAACTTGCGTCACGAGAAAGTGATCAAGATGTTCCCCATGAAACAAACGAAAACATTTGTGCATGTAATTCTGGCATATACTGGACGTTGAAGGGACCCATGATTGGAGAGGATGGATAGTGGGTGCAGATGGTACTCTTCTTTCTGGGAGACCTGCTGTACCGGCCCACTGACTTGTACTGTGTACTGATCGTTTGTGTTTTCACGTATCCTGTTACACAGTAGGAATCTATTGCATGAGCCCAAATCATGCTGTTTTATGTGGCACATTTTATCTGGAACATTTCTAAAATTTGTATCATTGTGAAGTTCATACAAACCTCAATCGTATCAAGATTGTTATGTCTACAGGTGGTGTGCACACATATCCCAAAAATGTTTTTTTCTGAGTAAGAGCAATGACCTGAAAGGCTATGATTTTGGGTACTGTGAACGCTGGATTGAGTGAGTTGAATAGGTGATGTACAGTAATGACTGTGACGGTATAATTGTGGCTCCCAGAAATGAAACGTGGCAAAATTATAAATTCCAAGATGGTGAAGACATGTTGCATTGCTTACGTTAGTTATACAAAGAGCAGCTTAAAAAATATTACAGCATATCCATGGAGTGAATGATGATGAGTGGGCGAAGCTCGGGAAGTTCATCGTAGATCGTGCCGAGTTCCGGATTAATTTAGTCAACGCGCACGCTACGAATCCTTATGCATTAAAACGGACAGGCGGGCTAGTTGGTTTGACATCATAATGCAACTATTGCGCACGCAACACGGACCACACAGAAAAAGTACACAGGACTAGCGCAGACTATCAACTGACCTTTATTCATGGTCCGTGTTGCGTGCGCAATAGTTGCATTATGAATCCTTATGGTTCAACTATGCACAAGTGAAATCTCCCACCGGCACTTCATTGCAAGTCAAGATCCAGTGCGCATATAAATATGTGGGTGGCCGGTGAACGGTTCTCCAACGCAACGCAAGCAGTCGGTATTTCTCAATCAAGAAACTCGCTAGGAAACGCTGCCTGTGCCAACGTTGTCTCTCGCGGGTGAGGGCGCATTCTCCTTCTTTGCGAGCTGGTAGAGCGTTCATCTAAGGAAGAGCGTTTCCATAGACAACGCGCGCCTTTCGCTCTCTCTCTCTCTCACAAGACAGCACGCGCCGAGGGTGAGCGCGTGCCTCCTGCCCTCGGTGCGCGCCCTCGCCCTCGGTTACGCCTGACATGGGACAAGGTTAGACTAAGAGGAGCTTCGCCCCTAAAAAGAGCCAGGCCTGCGCGGAACCGCAGGACAGTAACAGCGTAAGCTGGAGGAGCAACCTTCTTAGAAGCCATTGTAAACGCTTGGGGAAACTAGTGCAAGCAGAGGTGAAAGGTATCCCCTGCGCCATAACTCTTATTTCGCCATGTAGGGAAGTACCCACTACGCCATAATTACTGCGGTATTGTAACGTGCAAATGTGTATAACTGCATATCTCTTGGCATCGTTTTCTCGAGAGCAAACCGAACTCTCAGCCCGGCGTCGACGGCGAACTGCAGTTTTGGCTTCTCTCTGCACAGAAGTCTGTTGTGCCTGACGTTGCCTTGCTACAGCCGCGCGCTACTTGTTTCATAATGATGATGATGATGATGCCTCTGTAATGGGTCCAGAGCTACAAACCATGCAGCCCTGTGGTCTTTCAAATGATTCCTCGAACTTGTTATGCAATCCACTTTCCGTGACGTGTAGTGGCGTATTATTATTCTGCCACGTAACATTGCATTTGTTAATGCGATTCCTTGGCAGACGTTATACCTGTTTAGGCCTTTTAGCAAAGATTTTTCAAGCACAGGCGTGGCTCAGTGGTAGAATGCTCGACTTCCACGCAGAGGATGTGCGTTCGAATCCACGCAGAGGACGTGGTTTGAATCTTCCTCTGTCCTGGTTATTTTTTCTAAAATTTGCCGCTATAGCGGTTACGGACACCGGCGGCGGCAGACAACTAAGGCGCAAAACCGGCCCTTGTTGTGATCTCATAACAGCTTATGCTGTAAAAAGGAAAGGGAGATACAGGAAACATCAAAATTGGAGATCAGCTGCTCTGTTTAATGAACTACAAGCTACAAGACAAAAAGTAAAGGTTCTTCCGTGACATGCAACATGAAGCTAACATGAAGCTTCCATCCTTCAAGAAGCAATACAGGGGCCTTTGGAGAAAGAGGGAAGTTGCAGGAAATGTCTTTTCTGTTTTCTGTTTTTGTTTTTTTTTTTTCATCTGCATCATGGCAAGTTTCTACAAAATGGTGTCCAATGCATAGGTCTGGGAGTTTCATGTTGAATGGTCAGGGAAAAACCTGGAAAAGTTAGGGAATATATATCAGTTGTGCAGTTTGCTGGACACCCTGTCTTTCATTTGTAGTGTATTCATTGAGTTGTGAATAATAGAATGTAATATGATTCATTATGATTATGCTTAACTTATTTTTGTGTCATGCTGTGCAGGCTTTGGAAGCGCAAATAGCTGCCAATGAAACTGTTTGCAAAGCCAAAAATGACAGTCTTTCAAAGGTGGGTCATGTCATGTTTTTTATTTATTAATGTGCAAACTTTTTCCCCTTCAGCTTATTTAGAAGGTATAGCGGATGGATTCTATGGTTCGTTTTTTTTTTTTTTAATGGAAATGACATGCTTATGGAAGTATTTGCTGGTTAATAATGCAAGTGTATTCAAATTTCTCAGACAGCTGGGCATTGTGAATTCCTTCACTGTTTTGCAATGGTGGAAAAAGTCCAGGTTTCAGTGCTTTGTTGACAAAAGCTTTGTCTTGAACTAGACACATTCGGCATTGTGATACGTAAAATGCTAGCTTATTAGTCTGGATTTTCATATGCAGAGTACCATTGCTTTGTGAGTTTCAATGCTTCTTTCCTCATAAAAAAGCTAGAAAGTTCACATAGATGTAGATATGTAAACACAATAGAATTTAGTGTACTAAGAAATATGTCTTCAGCGCAGTATAATCTCGTTGACGCATATTGCTCGGGGCACACACAAAGTATACACATCATCCAGGATCAGCCACTTTGTGGTTCATGCTAGCAGGATTTATGGCCTGGGGGCACATAGGGATGAGATCGCGAAAATGCTATGGAATTTAAAGAACAAAATCTGTTTCGGCACCTGCAATATCTTTGACCATGCAGAATTAATATGATGTTGCTGACAGGGTAGAATTAGCAAAAACATAATCTTTTTATTATAGGTAGTGATAAAGAGCTCACTACCTATAATAACTACCCCCTCACCTAGTGCATTCGTCTTAGGATTGCTGGAAACATCAAGGCTTTCATTCCCACCCTCTTGGCCTACAATCGCCGTGTACGAAAAAAAAAAAAAGCAATCGGAAAGACTGAAATCAGTGGCCGTTCGAATGAAGTTGGCGACATACTCTCGCCAGCATGCTGCAAGGTGCATACGGCAACTGTGTATCACCACTGCTAGGCTTTTCCTTGACAGCGTCTCTGATACTATTTTTTTAACAATCATACCATGCTTGTAAGCAGTGATGCAACGCTCATTTAAAGGACCCAAAACTCCAAAAATTTTAAAGGTGAGATGTTTGTGTTATTCGGTTGTCCTGCATATGAAGACAGCTCTGACCGAGTATTATTGGTGAACGTTGCCTCTAAGATGTTTTAATATAGTTTTAAAGTAAGTGGTAACGGGTTACCCAAGCTTCCAGCACATTGTGACATTGCCACTAGCACGACGTGGTTAGTGGCCGATATGCGACGTTTTGATAGTGGAAGCGGATGTCATTCATGTACAAGAAATGGGCGCACAGCACAAAGGGATACCGACAGGCATATTTTTCTGCTTCCACGCTCCATGTTGGTCACTCAAGTGTATGCTAAACACATGGTACGGTTCGGCGTCTGAACTGATGTACGGCACCATATGTTATGACACGTGGCAAACGGTTATTCAGGACACGTGGAGCAAATGAGCAATCACTGCGCAGGCTCCATCAGCACATTGACGGACCTAGCTTCGTCTTCATCTGGCGCTTCTATATGTGCGATTGAAATTCATATTTTCATCATCAAATACAAAGCAAACTATTATGCATAACTCTCATTCATCCTACAGTAACAGGGTAACTAAAGTATGGCTTCACTAGTGGCAAACGAACCACAACAGCCCACTGTCACTGATGACTCCAACCGCTGCGATCCACTAGCTTACCCTTGGTGCCTCTACTGTGCAATATTGAGCTCGTCCCACTGCTTTGGAAGCAGCCTTATGTACTCTGCAATACCGGGGAAGCGCAATTTCCAGCAGCCCTCACTGCATCAAGAAAGTTGTAAACAGGGGGTTGCTCTAGACCCTTGCGGACTCTCATGATTCCATGCGTAGGCTGTGCACCGCAGGCATTGACAGGTCTGCTATTGATGAGTCGGGACTCAAAAATCGCATGAAAAATGTGAAACTCCTGGTAAATGGGAATAGTTCAGTGTAAACCAACTCTATTAGAAACTTGGCAACAGTCACTATTATTAAGTGACAGAAAGGTGTCTTACCATCAAAAGGTGTCCTACCATCATCATCATCGGACTTGTCATACCTGTGAGGTGAATGAACTTCTGATAGATGCCAAGGTGCTGTCGACTTCGAATGTAGCATCTTCCGACTGTTCATGCGAATCATAATTGCATACAATGGAATACATGCAACAGGAATACAGAATGCTAGGAGTAAAGTAAAAGTCAGGAGGACAGAATAAAAAAATGGAAGAAGTTCACTGGTGTTTCAGAAGGTGTTTCATGATAGTGAAATAGTGAAAGCTTTCTCCTGGTGCGAAAAGAGGTGCGCGTATGGCCGTCGGCATGTTAAGCTTGAACACTTCACAGCGTGGCCTTGACTGGGTTGGTCTGATGCCAGTGCCGTGAAGTTTGGACGCAATATGATTGTGGCGGCTGGTGGTAGATGGAGTGCGGCTTGGTTTCGCTAGTGAACTTGTGTTTTGCTTCTGCCTGACCGGCAGGTCAAGTACGCTAACTTGAGAGGTCCGTTTTGCATTGTTTTGCATGTGGCTGCATTTTCATATGTTCCCATATGTTTCATTGTAGTATGCCTGTATTTGCGATGAGACATTGTGTGCAACATTTAAAGTTTGATATGAAAGCCGGCACATTAAAGAAACGATCTACAGTTGATCCTGGTTATAGCGAACTTGCGTAGTGCTGCAGAGTCGTCTGATATAGCTGAGTCCTCTGAGATTGTAACAAGCGGCAGTTTACTGATTTGCCCACATGCATAAGACCGATGTGAAAACAGTGGCATTAAAGAAATACCTAAGCTTAACTTTAATCTTCTTGGGGGCCATCAAGTTCCTCAAGCCATCCTCAGTATCGTTGAACCTTTATAGATCAGCAAATCCAGCATCTTGCATTCTGCTATAACAGCAGGTCAATGACTGACTGCAGCAGTTGAGTGACTTGTAGTGGAGTACAATTTCATCACTGCTCCGGTTCGCAACTTCAGCACTGGCGATGTCAGCCACGAACAGTCATCATTGTGGTCAGAAATGGCTCGCACGTTATCGGTGCTAATGAAGTCGCTTGCTGTCAGCCAATCCCAGAGGAGGTCCGGGAACGCTGATAAGTCACGAAATTCATCGAGGCATCCAACACTGTTCGCAGCGATGACCTGTACGATGTCATCACTTCACGCCACAAAGCATGCTTACTGAAACAGTTCTGGTGCTTCGCTTGACTTCGGTTCAAGCATCAGTCATCAGTTCATGCTGCACTGGTGATCTATTGTTGGAGCATAGGACCATCACGTGTCCTGAGCATGAAAGAAGCATGGATGGAACGTAAATGATGCTTTTATTCATAGTTATCAGCAAAACGTTATAAGTAGCATTTTGTCCAGTAAAGAACTAAATCTTTCATCATTGGTTTTACAGAATTTAATATCCCAAAGCATTAAGGTATGGATGCCACTGATGTCGCTGTAACAAGCGTGAGACAAGGATGAACAAAAAAAACCTGTCTCTTAAAAGAGACACTCGTGTTTGTGTTCGAATAATACTAGAGCTGTGAGAATAGCAAAATTTCAAGTGCGAAGCGAATTCGAATATTTATGTTCAAGTGCGAATTGGATCGAATATTTTTCGAATAATTCTCGAATATTTCTTTACTAATACCATGTCAAATTACGGGAAAATGTTCTGCTAAACATGGGCAAAAATATTTATTTCATGACTAGTGTACTGCCACAGTATCATTCCTAAGTCCTGAGGCACAGTCCAACAGAGAATTGTGCAACAGAAAGCTGAGCTAACGTTGCCGCAGTTTGCGAGTGTTAACTTCGCTGCAGTACACGAGCATTCGCTTCGCCGCAGTACACTCAGGGTGCGCACACAGGTTCTTGAAAACCTTGAATACCCTTGAATTACGAAAGTCTGTTTTCAAGGCCCTTAAAAACCTTGGATTTCTGACTAGTCCTTGAAAAACCTTGAATCTGATAAATGTTAAATTTTAGTTTGTATTTTTCAGCATCAAAACTAATTTTGTTGGTGAAATTTTCTTTTCTTAAAAAAAGTTCTGGACTGTAGCTACAAAAAGTCTCGGTTTTTATACTTATATAGCCGATTTTCATTAGGCAGCTGGCAACACTAGTCGTGCGGTGCGGTCAGTGTGAGCCGTGCGAGCACCCACCGAGTCACGCGGTCACGCCCGTGAGCAGGCTTTACCGTAGTCGTGCCTCATTTATGTCAACGCTTTTCTAAATAATCGTGTCTTTTGTGAAATGATGTGTTGATCAACAACACCCAGAAAAAGCAAGTTCCAACCTACGTGGCTATACCACGACAACTACAAGCATTGGATTGCACCCAACACAACAAGTCCGCATCAGGCTAAGTGCAAGCTTTGTGGGAAAGTCTTCAGTGTGACTGGCATAGATGAATCGGCTTTGAAAAGTCATATGAAAAGTGTGAAGCACATTCGTGCAGTGAATGTAGCACAAGGGAGCGCACTGAAACGCTACCCGACTCCTGTCGCGACAGAGCAGTTCGCTGCCATGCCTTCATTGCAGGCACCAAGTGTAACACATCGGGAGGTGTTGCCAAGCGTAAACGATGCTTGTAAAGCGCACAGACTTGTCACTGACAACGCAATTCTTTTGACCCTGAAGGTGGTCACGTCCCATATGTCATACCGGATGTCACCCCAAGCAGGGGAGTTTTCGATGAATGCTCCCAGACAGTGAAGTAGCAAAGACCTTTTGTTGTGGCGAGAAGAAATGCGCCTACGTGACATGCCATGGTCTGAGGCCTTTCTTTCCTTCAGCTTTGCAGCGAGAGATACAACAATGTGAATTCTTTGTTGTACTTTTTGATGAGTCGGCAAATGGCTGCTTGCAAAGTAAGCAAATGGATGTGCATCCGTGGTGTTGGGATTCTTCTCGCAAAGTGACGACCAGGTATTATACCTCCATTTTTTATGGGCCATTCTACCACTGATGACATTCAGGAAAAGTTGGTAAGCACCCTTGAGCCATTGCTTCCTCGCAAAGATTCTTCAGATATCTATGGACAGTCCTGATGTTAATCTGAAGTTCTTCAAAGGCCTCCAATAGCACTTTCAACAAAATTACGAAGTGCAGTGTGTGGACTTGTGCACTATGTGAAGCCCACAAGTGCCTAACGCTTACAGGGCGGGAGTTTCAGCTACTAAGTGGGGACTTGACTGCCTGCTGTTCAGTATGAGTGCACTTTTTGAAGACGCTCCGGCACGTAGAGATGGGACTTTTCGGTAGTCACGGGCCAATGCACCTTTCCCCTCAAGTTTGTCGCCCACCGGTGGCTGGAAAATGCCCCTGTAATTGAGAGAGCATTGTTGCTGTGGTCCGACACCAAAAAGTACATTGAGGCTGCTAGACAAAAGGATTCGAACCTGCCGAAATGTGTCTCATTTAAGAACCTGTCGGAGCACAGCTTTGATGTATTGCTGCCAGCGAAGTTGAACTTTGCATTATGTGTTGCAATGGCACTGAAGCCTTTCCTACTAGAGTACCAGACAGACAAATGTTTTTTTTTTTTTTTTTCTTGATTGAGATTTAGAAACTGTTTTGAGGAAGCTGCTCACGAAGTTTTTTAAAGTGTTCCATCCTTTCTGCCAAAGGAATTGTGTGCCTGCTAAAGATTGATATTGGTAATCCTGACAACCATGTTCTGCTTGAGAAAGTGGACATTGGCTACAAAGCAGAGCAGATTACGTATCAAGAATTCCCGAGTAAGCTCGAAGGATGCGTTTCAGTTCCGGATGGAATGCAAACAGTTTTTGATCCGTGCTACCCAAAAAATCCTAGAGAGAAGCCCCTTGAAGTTTGCACTTGTTGGGGGCCTTTCCTCACTGGACTCGCGACAGATGTGTTCCAAGCAAGATGAATGCATCGAAGGTTTCAGAAAGGTGTTAGATACCCTCATCACTGCAGGTAGAATGGCCGACCACCTTCGGGACACAGTGTTGGCAGAGTACACCAAGCTCCTGAATGAGAAGAAGCATGAACTTAGGCACTTTGACAAGATTGCTGACAGACTGGATGGATTTTACTATGATCTGCTCAAATTCAGTTCAAGCTACTCAGGGTTATGGAAGATTGTGAGACTTCTCCTTGTACTTAGTCATGGCCAGGCAGCTGTTGAACGTGGGTTCAGTGTTAACCGACAGCTGTGTGTAGAAAATCTGAAGGACATTTCATGTTTTACAACGGATTGTGTACGATGCAGTTGAGAAGGCAGGTGGTATTCTACAAATTCCAATCACCAAGGAGCTGCGGATTGCTGTGTCGGCAGCTAGGCAAAAGTATGGAGCAGACTTGGAAGTGCAGAAAAAGGAAGACCTTGAAGCAGAGAAAGAAGCACTGCATAGAGGAAGAGCTTGATGCAATGAAAAGAAAGAAAAAAAAAAAAGTTGGAATCAACAATTGATGATCTGATGGCTTCTGCATATGCCTATGCTAAAAAAGCAGAAGCAGAGAATGATTTGACACACATTGTCAAGTCAAATAGCCTGAGAAAGACGGCAAAGGAAAAGACGGCCGAGCTACACTCAATCAAGCTCGAAATTCAGCAAAAGCTACTGGAGCTCCCCTGAAGGGGGTGGCTATTAGGAGCTGCAAAAGAGTGGACAGTTGGGCAAGTTGGTGTTCAGACTTCACGTTCATCGTAGTTTAGCGCTAAGGAAACACACACGGTAGAGAAGGACCACAAACAACGAAGGCGCTACTAACAACTGATTTATTGAACGCAGATCAACCAGTATATATACAAGCAAGCTGCGCAGGCATCGCTTCTTGATCTCGCTTCTTGATCTCGTTGTTTGTGGTCCTTCTCTACCGTGTGTGTTTCCTTAGCGCTAAACTACGATGAACGTGAAGTATTAGGAGCTGCTTTCTGATAATCTTTTGTGCTTTGTGAACTAGAAGCAATTTTGGACAATAGAGTTATTTTCTATTCTGTGTGATACGAACAATTTGTGTTGTGATATTTGGTAAACTATTTTTGTGTACAATATGTGCAAGCTTGCATTGTAAGGATTTATTTATTTGGGCAGTAAATGTGTGAGACCTTTCATGAGTATTACTTGATACTTCAACACGAAATAAAAAAAAAGGAACTTTTAGAAATGGGCCTTGAAAATCCTCCAACATGGCCTTGAAAGTCCTTGAAAACCCTTGAATTTTTTCCTTCAAGACCTGTGTGAACCCTGACACTGGTGTTCTGCGGCAAAGCAGCCTACCTGCTGGAATGGGCCACTTGATATGCGACATAACGTATTTTTTCCCCTTAATTGCCAACACCGAATAGTTCGAATAGTAAAATCTAAGTGCGAATCGAATCAAATAGCAAACACTACTTGAAAATATTCGAAATTTCGAATATCCGCACCCCCTTAAGTAATACCAATGACTCAACCGTGATCAAAGCTATAACAAAGCCATTTATGCTTATAAGCAAACAATGTATCTACATAAGAAATAAAAGGATATAATGATTAAATGAAGTAGAAGAAAATAGAACATGCTGCAGGAATACAGAATGCTAGGAGTAAATTAAAAGTCATAAGTTAACTGGTGACCAAGGTGGCGATCAAGGCACTGCGGCAAGGTCAGTGCAGGGAGGGGACGATCAAAGCTGAAGCAGCGCAGTGGATGCGGTGCGCAGTGCCGCAGTCAAGAACGCTGTTCACAGTAGAGGCAGTTGACCTGGAGTGCGCATGGCGTCTGCACTGCTGAACTGTTGGTTGAACTGTGGTTGAAGAGTGGCCTGTGCTCGTAGATGCTGGATTTTCCTGGCGGGGACGTTCTGGTGAGGTTCCACACACGCCAGGCCCAAAGCGAGAGGACAGCTGGTATGGCCTCTGATGGAAGTCTGCTGAGACCTTGAGTCCACAACCCGATGAGTCTCTACTCCCGCAATCTCGCTTCTTGATCTCCAGCCACGTCTGCCTAACCTTTCCTTTTGAATCCTTGGCCCTCTCTCTTTTCTTGCCGTGCTGCCTCTTGATTCACCGGACGGCTTCATGCCACCGCGTGCCCTGAGTGCAATGCGTCGTTGGTCTTCATTGATGGCTTTAGTGGCACGCACTTTAAACACCGTTGCATTCTGCTTGTCACACACGGCCATGTCACTTTACTCATCACACATGCCCGTCCTTTGGGACTTTCTTTTTAAAGAAAAAAAAGCTTTCTAATTTTGTCATCGCCGCAGTTACCTTGTCCGCTAAAGAACAATACATCACACCAGTGAATACGTTTGATGCAAAATGTCTTCCTCACTGAACACTCGCACACACAAAATCAAAATAACGTTCCATAGTCTAAAGCATTTCACTTTGTCTAAGCATGACTACATCAAGTTCCTGTAACCCACACTGGTATAATGCAGCCCTCTTTTATGTAATATAGTTGCAACGTTATATGTAAAGTATATCATATGTACAACATTTTGGAAACACAGAAGAAAGTTATTCGAGTTATTCGTTGTTCCTTTTCAATACCCAAGAAAAACCACCAGATAGCTGGAAAGGGCACTATGTAATTGCATCCTACAGCAGACGAATACTTGTTTTCACCTGCTCAGCGGAACGTGCTCCTAGAAACACTCTGAAGCCTCAGCAGAAGAGGCTCCTAGAAACTCTTGGAAGCATCACAGGTCATTTGCCTGTCTGGAAATTAGCACAAAAACAATTGGACTCCCAGCTGATGTGAAAGCCCTAGCCGAGCAATGACTGCACATGAAATAGAGAAGTTGTTGCGAGGTGCGCCTACCCAGAAGTCTTTGAATGACGCTTTGAGTCATGCTTGGCATCACCAACAAGGAACCCCTTCCAGTTGACGCCATCATTAGGAGCTGGCTCTGCCTTCGGCTCTATCATGAATGGTTGGAGCAGTGCTCCCGCACTGTTTCATTTCCCTTGGACAAACCATATCTATATCGACTTAAAATAGTATCACTCCCTTTACGCGAGGGCCATCCGCATTGTCCTCTACCATGCCCATTCCGCATGTGACTGCAGCCACCGATGCACATGCACTAGTGGCAATTGAAAACTGCAAGTTCTTCATACAGCATTCGCCATCGCTGTTTAGAGGCACTCTTACCGGTTAATTAAGTCTACTTGTCCTCTCAAACGCCCCAAAGCACAAACCATCCAGACTGACACTCATCCGTTCTATACCTGTGATCCAGGAGACTTTCAGATTTTGACCATTTCTACTGGTTGTACGGGTAACAGGAAAATCTCCCACAAATTAATTTGTACTCTGATGTCTGGCGAGATAGTGCACGCGACTGCCCCTCTTCATGGGTAGCCGTAATGGGAGACGGCTCCCATCACTGGACGCAAAACAGCTCATCGCATTTCTCCCTCGTATCTCTACTGAACCTCTCAGTCGTGCGCGCTGCATAACGTCCGAGATTGCATCGCGGCAATCTCGGAGACCACGGCCCGAACATGTTTTAGGCTTATCTGCTCCAGCCTGCGCAACACGCATGCGGCAGCGGGCGTGAGGGCACTGTGATAGCACGGAGGAATGCAGCACTGCGAGTAAGTGATGTTATCGGCGCTTGCACAGAGCTGTGGCAGTTTTATCTTGTGGCAGCTTTATTGTGACGCAGCAGTTATGAATAGCCGTGCCGAACATCTTCGAGACACCGCTGATCGAGCGAAGCGGGAAAGTCGTAGCTGGCTGTTAGAGGGACTGTGGTGGTTCAGAGTTGGCAGTGCGTTTATTATGCGAGTGCGTTCATTACACGAGTACGGCATTTGTGTTTGTGAATGTGAGAAGGTTGATTACTATGGACCTTCTTTTTTTCGTGTCACGAAAAATGGGAGTGTGTTAAATCGATCGACTTTTAATTTTTTTTTGGTCGCGGGAAACGGGTGCGCGCTGGAATCGAGGGTGCAGTAGAATGGAGTAAATACGGTAATTGCTACCGCAGTACCCTCCCTCCTTACCCAATGAGTAGGGGTGTGCAAATATTCAAAATTTTGAATAATTTTCGAATAGCGTTTGCTATTCGATTCGCACCTAAATTTTGTTATTCGAAGTTGGTAATTCAGGAGAAAAAATATGCTATGTCGTGTGTCATGTGGCCCATTCCCGCATGTAGTCCGCTTCCCCGCAGAACACCCGTATACTGCGGCGAAGCTAACGCTCGTGTACTGCGGCGAAGTTCACACTCACATAGAGCGGCAAAGTTAGCTCAGCTTTCTGTTGCACAATTCTCTGTTGGACTGTGACTCAAGAATTAGGAATGATACTGTGGCAGTACACTAGTAATGCAATAAATATTTTTGCCCATGTTGAGCAGAACATTTCTTCATAATTTGACATGGTATTAGTAAAGAAATATTTGAAAGTTATAAAAAGAATGTTCGATACGATTTGCACTTGAACATAAATATTTGAATTCGCTGTGCACTGAAAATGTTGCTAGTCACACAGCTCTACCAATGAGTAAATCTCCCGGATTCCATTTCTCCAAACTTTACAAGTATGCCATTCCATGCCAGTGAGGCTGTCACCTGCGTCATCGAGCTCATCTGAACTCGTGCAAGACTCTTCTCACACTTCCGTGGCATACCCTTGCTGAGCTCCTGGCTCCCGAGAAAGCTCATGATGGAGTCCGCCACCATCTCCGAAGGGCGAGGTTGATTTTTCACCTAGGAGAGTACTACCTGCACAGCATCCCTCTACCGCCTGCGCATTGCAGCTCATGCTGTTCTTAGCTTTGCGGTTCTCTCTGTCAAGCTGAACCTTTTCAAGTTCTGCCAGTTTAAGTCTGAGTCTAAGCATTTTCTGTTTCAATTCCTGAAGTTCTATTTGTTTCTGCTCAAACTACATCTCCTCTTTCCTTGCTTTGTGTTCGGCAGCCCTATCTTCCTGTGCTCGATCCTCACGTTCTTCTCTCCAGTCCCTCAATTCAGCTCCCTCTAGTCCTGTGCACAATGCCAGTGCCACTAAATCCACCGTGCTCATCTTTGATCTCTATTTTTCAATCCTATTCAATATCTTCAGACAAACACATGCAACCAATAATGCAGTAAATGACTTCGTCCTGTCACCTTGGACGTCAATGTAACCAGCGTGAGAATGGGTCGAAGAAAATGAAAACCTCTCTCTTAAACGAGGTGCTCGTGTTTGTGTTCGAACAATTTGCAACTTTCACAGAGGGTGGCGATGCCACGGCTACCATTGGAACCCTTCATTGGGGGATGCCCAATGCAGTCTGCTTTGTTGTGCGGCGTGCGTGTGCGTTGTTTTCAATTGTGGTGGTATTTTTTTGCTTTTTTTATGGTGGCTGTTCTTGCCCTTGTAGTTTGGACAGAAGCTGCGAGTTGTAGCGGTTCTTTCTAGCGCATTATTTGCTCACAATACGAGCAGTACAACAACCGCAAAATATGCTGTGTGCCGCAATGCACACGCCGTGCAGTCAAAGGCAAGCTAAGCCTGCAGTCGTTTTCTTGTGACGAACGAATGAAGGAGTGGGAGTTGAATCTGCGAATTAGGAAGCCAGTTCCCCGCCCCCCAAATTGCTTTTGCCAGCTCCCTCTAAATCAACTTGGGAGGAACTCATCAGAGCCCCCAAACTATGGAAGTAGCTATCTATGGTTGCCTGGGCCGAAAGGGGGTTTCTTCCAGAGTGGAGCCACCCTCAAGCACAGGAGCAGAGATTTTTCACTTCTGTAGTAAAGTTGTTAACACCACCAACAGTGACGAAAGCGATGAGGGTGTACAGTGAACATTTTGAGCCCGAATATTGCTTCTGGAGTGCAACTGGCAAGTTAATGTTTTGTGCTACATACTAGTTCCCGCATTGCGACATGGTTCATGACCACATTGCGGTTCGGGCTCTTAAAAGCCCCAGTAATTGCTATCTTTTAGTACTGTGCATCTCTCGATGAGCGACCAGCAGCAGCACCTGCATAGCGCTCTGTTATTGCATGATCCATGTCGATGTCCGCTGCAGCTGTGACAAAACACCAGGTCACATGCTTTTACCAGCCTGAAAAACATATCGGCTACAGGTAGCCCTAGGGGACGGATATCTTTTGGCAGCTTGGAATGTTTTAACATGCTCGAAAATACCTCTGCGCTGATGTTTTATGCAGTTCTCTATCAAAATGCTACCGCCGAGGGTGGCACCAAATCCGTGAAGTTGTGCTCAGTGCCTGAACGTGAGGATACGGACACCAGGGAAAAGGGTTTGATTGCAGTGCTTGATTGTATCGTTGTTACTAAGATTTAAAAAAAAAAAAAGGCAGGCTGTCTAAGCGCCGTTTTATTGCGACGCTTGTGGAGGCACCAGTGCACTGACCTCATCCTTTCAGGCGAAAATATTCGAAAGTGAAAGGGAAGACAGTAAGGGGGCGGGGGGTAGACAAGCAGGAATAATAATAATTGCTGGGGTTTTAGGTGCTAAAACAACTATTTGATCAGATCCGCCGAAGTGGAAGGATCAGGAAATTTTTACAGCTGTGGGTCTGCAACGTGTACTGAAAACAACAGTACACGGATCTCTAGCATTATCGCCTCCTTTGAAAATGTGGCTGGTATCGAACCGACATTTTTCGCTACAGCAGCCACGCTTTATGCACACTACCACCATGGCAAACACAAACAACGATGTTTATTCTTTCAAAACAGCAGCAGATGATGTGCCCGGCATTCATAACTTCTTCAGTAGCACACTGAACACGCGTTTCTGAACTTCCAATGTAAGACATTTTACACCCGAGAGTCAGTGGCTTCTCAGATAAAGCCATGACAATGCGACGGCTGGCCTAAAAGGGGATGCAATTCAAAGTGGCGTGTGCACTATCCGGCGGCTGCTACTCGATCCCCCAGACGACAGCCATATTGAATCTCCAGTAGCGCCCCCTACAGGCGGTGTAAGTTGCGCATACCAAAGACTCAACCGTCATCAGAGCAATAATGTAGCTGTTTATGCTTTTGAACAAAGGGTGCATTTGTATAAGAAATAAAAGGATCTAATAATAAATGAAGTAGAAGAAAATAGAACATGCAACTGGAATTACTATGTCACTGCTTTGAAATTCCTTGAAAACCTTGAACATTTTACTTTTGAACTGTTACGAATCCTGATTAGCATCATGTGGCAAAGTTTGCTTCACCGTAGCCGTGTAGAGCTTTGCAAAGAAGCATACTAGAACTAGAGGTGGCCACAAGCTGTCGTAGGACATAGCAAACTCTGCCCTTTAATTGTAAATATGTGCATATCCCATATAACTATGAGTTGTACCAATATGATCACTGATATCTAAACACTGGCAGTCATTCAAATCTATGACGCTTCGTTCCTGAGAAATGGTAGATTATAAAAGGACACGGAGCTTTTTCTTTCTTTCATGGGGCGGGGAGCGGTAGGGCTGTTCAAGTATTTTGAATAGTATATGTACCATTTGAATCTAATTGAATACTTAAAATTTTGAATATTTGCACACCCCTAATAAAAAGTGATTGTTCCACAGGTCTTTCCACACATAACTGTGTGTTCAGATGAGAAGAGTGGCGACTACAGTAGAACCCCATTCATACGTTTTTCAGCGGACAGGGGGGAAAAAACTTAACAGCCGGGAAAACGCAACAGTGAGGAAAGCTCCCAAAATGAATGAGAACAGGGCCGCTTTGATTTCAAACAATTTATTTCAGCAAGGTGAGCCATCTAGGTCGCCGACCGATAATCTGGACAGCCGCGCGGTACCGCTAGTGCCAACATAGGCTTATTGTGTTAAAACCGGACGATGTTTCGGACGGTTTCTAGCTCTAAATTCGATCATTCGGACTCCGTTCGCGGCTGTCGAGCCCAGTGAATGGGCTGCCATTATAGCCTTCGGCGCCCCAATGAGAGAAAGTATGGCCTCAGAGATCGCAATCAAAACTGTGATCATTGTTTAGTTCCAGCGTGACGCGTCAATTTTGGAGGCAAGTCGCCCCGTCACTGCGATCACCGCATCCTGTTCCAGCACCCCGCGCGTGGTTTGTGATTGCGAGTACGGCTGGTCGGCTGGTCGCGTCGGGTCCGCGATCGCTCGATAGTGCTTTCACGTTCCGTCTTCAGTGTTTGTTTACCGTATTTACCCGCATAATTTGTGCCCTCGCATAATTTGCGCACCCCTGACATTTAGCCAGCAATACAAAAAAAAAAAAATTCCTTGTATATTTTGCGCTCACCACCCGGCCCGAACCAGCTCGCCGGCGAGCGCACGGACAGACTTTGGACAGCCGCGTGGCCGCGCCCCTCGCTACGCGGGCGAGCACAGTCATACGCAAAAGGGGCTGCGAGTGCGATGTTCCTTTTTTCGATTCTTTTCTCCGGAAGCTCCCAGAGCCCAAAGTACGGTCGCTAGAATAAAAGCACTCGAGTGGGGGCGACGAAAACGGCTGAAACAGAGATCAAACGCGCCCGGCCCATCTCCGTCGCTCCGAGGTGATAACATCACCCCTATGGGATCGCCTGCCGTCGAAGCGGGGAGGAAACGCCCCGCCCGTCTTTAACTAGCATGAAAAGAAGCACAGGCAGGAGGGGGGGTTGGGAGTGTCGCTCGGCTGCCGAGATAGCGCTGGCGCTATCTCGGCAGCCATCAGCGGGCTGCGATTCCTGCAAGCGTGACCAAGGCTGTTAAAAGTAAAATCAAAATAGCGATGCCCGGGCGGGTACGGCGTGCCAGGTTGCGACGCATCATGCGAGAACACGCCCACAGTTGCGACGTAACAGCGGGGTTTGCAATACATGGGACCCTATGGGGACTATGCCGGGACCGATGAAAAGCAACATAACAGCCGAGAAAACGCAGCAGTGAGGAACGTAACAGCGGGGTTCCACTTATTTCTATCTGTCAGTGAAATTTTTATGAGTTGGCCAAATGTCTCCTTGGAAAGGAAGCAACCTTTGTTTTCCAAAATTTGACACTGATTTCTCGAAAAGAAATCGTGTTTCACCACGTGTGGAAAACAGCACTTTCGCTTGTTACATCTGTTACAAGTTTGAAAGCCTATGATTTTAAAACTAACACATTGTACTCACCAAAATTTTTTTCAGTTCTATACCAGCATATTGCTTAAGGTGCAGTGTTAAAAAATTGACAAACTTTGATTTTTGATACTTCCCCTTGCTTACCGCAGTTTTGTGGGGCTTTATTTCGCCACTTTAGCTGAGGCAGTGAAGCTTAAGGTATTTATGCTTAGTCTGCGGAAGCTGTTCTCCAAGTCAGTGTTAGAAATATGCAATTACAAGCCGTAAGAATTTTGATATACAGTGTAATCTCGTTAATTCGAACCACCGGATAATTTGAACTGGTCCATTGGTCCCAGCAAAGTGACGTGTATTTGAATGAGGGAAAACTGTTATTTGTACCTAGATGCGGTTCATTAGAAGTATATAACCAGCCCAGCCGGTCACCTCCCCTTGCTCACAGTTTGACTCGTCTGTTGCTACGGCGACGACGAGCACCTGGCATCGGTGCACGGTCGGGCATTTTTCGGCGAAAACACGGACTCTTCCCCTCTGCGCTGGAGGTCTTGGGTCGGCTCTATTCCATGCTTTTGCAGTCCCATCAAAAAAGGTGCACCATATTGCAGATAACCGATTATACAGTCGAACACAGATATATCGAACCCAGATATATAGGAGTTTTGGCTATATTGAACTCGTAAATTATCCCCTTGAAAATTCTTTGTAAAAGTATAGAAATTCGCATGTTTATATCGAACGGTAATTTTATCCATCATCGGATATATCGAACGCCGCACGAGCTGGAAGGTGCGCTTCATGAAAATAGTAAGGCCTCTAAGGTGTTTAAAAAAATAATCGCTGACCTTTATGAAAAATTTCAGAAATATGGAACCACACCTCATAAGTGTAGTGTCACCATAACATGTTACATTTACAATATTCTAAATGAGAAAATTAAGCACATTCTAAAACCTATGTATGGTTATGTCAACAGTGTGCTGCGCTCTAATAAAAAACATATTATTTGATATATTTTATTCCTGGATCACTTTGATGTAGTTATGACGATGGACTCGTATGGCCTTGCTTATCATATTTGAGTCACAAGATAATTGACCTAGAAATGACAGGGCTCCTGTATCCATGTTGATAGATTGTGGTGGCAGGCATGTGAGAGAGCATAAATCACGCTTTCTTTAACTGCGAAGCATTTCTTGGTGCACTTAAGTCATTTTGACCATATCTATCTGTATATATGTACCGTACTTTCCGGTGTATAAGACGCGGTTTTTTCCCAAAATTTTCGGAGGTGCATCTTATACGTACTTTTTTTTTGTGGTTCTTTTGGGAGAAACTCGTGTTGATGCTGATGAGTTTTTTTTTAATGATAGAGCAGTCCGACGCAAATGATGCGTCATAATTATAATAACGAAGACTCAATGTGCCGGTACTGCAGTTCCACAACAAAACCAAAGTACATAAAACGAAAAAATAAAAGAAAGTATGTCGTCATGCGAGTTCTCAGCTCACTGAAGCTGCGCGAGTTTTGGAGGCTGCACCATAGTGAGCTGTACTCAGTTAGTGAAATCGGCGTAAGATGGCAATAGGTGCGCGACGGGATCGGCTCGGCTTCGGCCGCCACGCCGGCCACGCTGTCATTCAGCGAGTTGGGCTAGTCGCCATTTCATTTGTTCGGTTGGTCCGCGCTGAGCGTACTTCCCTAACATATCCCGAGAGCAAACCTGCCAACCCCACACTTCTCAAAGTACTACAGAAGTTGCCAAGAAATACTAAAATTGCATATAAAAATACTAAAATACCGTTTTATTTCTCAGAAACTTGCTTAGCCTTACGAAATACATAAACGTATCAGAAAATATGCACAAAATGTCCTTACATCTTTGAAGTGGAAAGCTGGGATAGCACAGAGGCCGTTGCAGCCTTGGCCTTCATCAGAAAGTCTTTATCAAAGACCTGTTCGTGGCACTTCCCTGAGTGAGACTGCGCACATCTTGCGACAAACAACTGCTCCAGATTCTCTTTAGACATTGTAGGCACGAAACTGTGTGCGTGCCTTGTTGACTTTGCTAAGATTCTTTCACACTCAGCGGGAGTGTCAAGATGCCCAACATAAATTTTGAAAGTTTAGCATACTTCAAACTACCATCGACTTCTCGAAAAGCAGAGACCGCCTGCCACTGTTCATCAATCCGTTCTTTCTTAGTTACTTCAGCGGGTAATTCTTCCAACACAATTTCATGAAAAGGCCAAAGGTGGAGTTGATTATAGGTAGCACCGTTTATTTTGCGAAGTTTTCGTCACGAAAGATGAAAAATCGTAAAAATGCAGCTATCATTACGGTACTCGTAAAGATGTGCTGAAAATCGGGCACTTTACAATAAAATCGTAAAACTTGGCAGGTTTGCGGAGAGCCTTGAAACTGCGGTTCACCGAGACGTCCAACGGCTGAAGCATTTTTGTCATCCCGCCTGGGATAACCGCAGCGGTGCAGTTTTTTGCCTTAATGCGCTTCAAAATGAGCTCCGTTATATGCGCCCGCATGCTATCCAAGACCAGGCCCTTCTTTGCATGAAAGAAACCATCCGGTCACTTAGAAAAGCATTTTTCGAGCCACTTGCCCATCATCTCTTCGTCCTTATCCAGCCTTTCACGTTCGTTTCTATGACGATGTCAGGTGGGAAGGGCTCTTTCGGCGTCGTCTTCTGCTTGAATATTATCATTGGCGGAAGTTTTTGCCCGTCGGCGCAACATGCGAGCACAACCGTGAAGTGCGCTTTTTCGTGGCTGGGTAGTTTTGATGGTGACGGACTTGTCACCTTTAGGTGCCACACTCCTTTCCATCGGAATGTCAAACGTAAGTGGCACCTCGTCCATATTTATTATATGGCTGTTGCCGATGCCATCGTCTTCAATGGCTTTCCTAATGGAAGCCTGGAATCTCTCAAGCTTGTTCTTGAAGTCTGCTGGCAGATTCTGGCACATGCTTGTGCGAAAATACGCGTCGTGGATGTCCGACGGCGAGCATAGCTATACCGCAACCGGACGCGTGAGGCGTGCTTCGTTTTGCGAGGTCGCTAAGTGGGTGCGCGAAGCCTGGTGTGCGGTGTCACAGGCCACCGTAACTGCAGGGTTCCGCAATGCAGGCCTGCAAGCATCCTCAGCCCCTGACCTCGATGACGACAGCAGCAGCAGTGATTCCGAAGAGGAAACAGAGGAAGTCCCAGCGTCGCTGCCGCCAGAGGTCGCTGAACTATTCCAAAGCGCGTCGGAGGACGAGCACTTTGAGGGCTTCGACGAATAAAATGTTTTTCCTGCAGTCATGCGGAACGTTTCAGTGGGTGTGCATTATTTTTCCTCGCAAGTTTGGTGTAGTAGAAGTTTTCTTACGGACTAGCGCTCAGAAACGTAAGTACGGCATTTTACAATGCTCGCTCAACGCCACGTTATGAAGTTTCTTTGCGGGAAGTGAGTGAATATAGGTGCGTTTTATACACCGGTGCATCTTATATATTAATTTTTGCTTGACAACTGGGGGGTGCGTCTTGTACAAAGGTGCGTCTTATACAGTAAAACCTCGTTATAACGAAGTTGACGGGGAGTGGTAATTACTTAGTTATAACCATTAGTTCGTTATAACCAATATCAATTTCATCTATGGGAATTTCAAGGGGAATGACGATTGCTTCGTTATATCCGGTTTTGTTATAACGAGGTTCTACTGTACACCGGAAAATACAGTATGTATGTATGTATGTATGTACGTAGCCGTCCACGTCTCTATGCTCCACTGGTCGTCTCATTCACCTCTTATACCCAAATATTTGGGAGGTTTGGTATAAATGTATGATGAAAATGAATGACTAACCTTTATGTCGCTAACATGACATACTCGTCATGTACATCGTGATTGACGATATGCTGTCGCGTCGTTTTCTGCACCTCACATGGTGACTGCCTCCAGGATCAGACCACACATCGGACGGATGGCTTCAAGAGCTCCACTCTTGAAACAAGGAAGGAACACTGTTTGTCCTCGCTTGCGATTGAAATGTAGACGTAACAAGCACATAGACACGACACGCATGGAACTTGGCAAGCGTTAGGGGGGGGGGGGGTTACAAACACAGTCCCTCGAGCTGCAAAAAGCAAGCATGCTATTGTGACGGGGTAATGTCGAGTTTCTCCCCCAAAACGTGCTGGTTCTTTTTATCTTTGAGGTGTCAGAAGTGTCGCCTCAAGACACTCAAAGAAGGACGAGGCCGTTTGCACACCACATTTAATATACACACTAAAAACACACAACACAAGCACACAGAAAGGCACATCCTATATAGATTCAAAACTGAAACGCTTTACAAGATTGCACAGAATGGCTTAAGTTAAACAAAGTCCTAATTAAATATCCAGTTTCTAATTAAAGCCGAATCGCAGAGCGAAGAGACGACATGGCAGGAGCGTCTCACCAGCGTCCGGATACAAGCGTTGGCAAGGAGCGTGGCAGCTGATGAGGAACGCCACAACAGTCGGCGTCCCGAAGCACGAGGGCCGATGGTAGATCGGGGAACCTCTCCAGGCTGCAGGGAAGATGGTTCGCTGGTGTTGAAGGAGCGTCCCAGCCGGACAGTCACGTCTGAGCTCGCACCCGAAGCTCGACTACTCAGGCCTGTCCACGGGCACGGGAACATCTTGCAATGGCAGCAGGTTGCGGAGACTCGGCCTTGATGAGATGGCTGCCCCAGGTCTCACAGGCCTCAGGCGGGCACCGTGGCTCGGGTCCGTAACCCGACAGCCCAGTAGCGTGGCCGGTCTTTTCCGCTGGTCTCTCCTTGGTCTCTCTCCTTGTCTCTCCCTCTTTGCCAGTCCGCTTGGCGCTTTTTATCACGGATCTGCTTCGTGGGCCTTCGCTATTGGAGTTCCCGTGCCTTCGTGTTGACTTCTGATTGATCCGAGCTGTATTTGTGGCCTTCTCGGATTGGTGCTGCTTTTCTTCATTATTTTATTTTTCTTTAGCACTCGTGCCAACGTCGTCTTTGTCTTGCTTGCACTTCTTTTATGGCGTGCACTTTTAAATACGCGCACTCCACTCATCACAGCTATCACTAGGCTGTGGCGGCTCCTCTCTTTTGTTCCTGCAGTTGTGATGATGGTGCTTGTGTAACGTGAAGTGCACTTCTAATGAGTGATAAGCACTATCATAGCAACACATATGTTTTGCGACCATTCAGTATTTTGTTGTGAAACTTTGCCTGTTCCTGTAAGAAAACTTCAATGAATGACAATTACGATAGCACATCATTGTATTGTACAGGGCATACAAATGTCTGTACTTTGGACTAATGCGAGTGCCAACATTAAGTCATTCCATGAGGTATGATTCAGTCGCCGCAGAGCTGTCGTTGTTCCTGGTTAGCCCATGCTAAGCGTACTCATGAGTGGGTAGTGCACAAATGCCTTCATCCTACTCGCAACACTTCGCTGAATGCCAGACAATTTGTCATAGGCAATTTCCTCGCTGACTACTTCACATGACACCCGATTCCTGAAGTGTCGTAACAGTTGTTCAAAGTAGATTGTTGTTGCTGCCTGCTTCATGCTGTCCTTGGTGCCACCAAGCAAGTTGCTGGTAGAGCACGTTTTAAATATTTGCACTATCATTTCATAGGGTAGTGACCACCACACCTGCTGGACCTACGTGCACACCGTCGCGAGAGGTGGCCCTAGCAGCCCCCTGGATGGCTTTTTTAGCGCGCCTAGAGGTTGCAAGGTCAATATCATGCCTCCTGGAATTACTGAATGACAACAAGGTTCGTCCTCGTGACACGTAGCACTTGTTTTGCAGGTGTCGTCAGATGCATATTAAAGGCATCCAGCTTAAGCACGTCTGGAAGGTGCAGCAGTGCATTGAACCTAAGATTCTGTACAGCCCAAATCCATTGGACAGTAAGGGCCTCGTCCATCTATCCCTTCGGGAAGCCTCTTTCAGTAGCATCTTGTGCTTTAAAATAGTGTATATACTGGCAAAATGAGCTGACTTCTGTTTTCAGAAAGGCTAACATGAATTTGTGTGTGTTTGGGGGGGGGGGCTCATTATACAAAAAAGGGAGGGCAGGCGGGAGCCAAATAATATTTCTAACAATTCAGTTATGTTCCATGAATGTGCATGAACTTTGTGCGACTCTGCTGGCTTTCAAATTGTGATAAACGTGATTTATACAGAGTCCATGATTGCTGGCTGTGGCCCGCTCGTGGTTCTGGAATCGGCTGGTGGAGCACACCGCACAGCCTTGACTCCGGAGCTTTGACACTCGAGGACGTTGCTCCTCACGAAAGAGAACTTGCCTTGTTCTGGTCCACAAAATGTGCTGTCGTTAGCTTTCTTCCATTCTTGTAATGCGAAGATCATTCCTCTTGATTTCGGCAGTAACGTTGTACATGCACTTGATCTACACTGAAATGATGTCTATCTGCACAGTTTCCCAGCTTCAGCGTCTACTCCACAAATCTGAGTTCAAAGCAGGCCGTAGAGCTAGCATACCAGCCCACTGTAATTCCTGTTCACGCAACAAGTGAAGCTTACTGAGCAACTGAAAGCAAAGCCGCAGAACAGGTGGCAGTGAACACGCGGAAGGCTGCCAGAGAACACCTCTATACCTGATGAGCGTTATCTTGGTACGCCAGATATGTTTTAGTCTTTTTGTTAGTCTTTTTAGAAATTAGTCTTTTTAGTTAGAAATTAGTCTTTTTGTTAATGCTACTGTTAGAACGTTCTCTCAGCATGTTTGCGTGTAAGAATCCTTTGGCAACAGTACAGTGGTCAACTCTCATATCTATAACGACGGAGCGTCGCGCTCGGAACTGCACGAGCGACATCTACAGGTGGAAATGGGTCACATACGAGCATGCGCAGCGTCACTGACCAGCCTGCCTTTCAATTTCCATCCTTGTTTATCTCCGCGGCCGCGACAACTGCTTTGGCCGGCAGAAGCGCTGTCAACCGTATAACGCCGAAAAAAAAAAAAAAAGAGTGCACTCACTCGGATCGGCGTGTTTTAATAATGCGTACTTATTCTCGGTTAGCGGTACCATATCATACCGGCAATGCGCCGCATAATGTATATTGCGCATCGCTCTGTAAATTTTTCATAGCGCATTGCGTTAATTGCCGTGTGCTGTCATTTAATTTCGTAACCCTACTATTAATTGTAACTAACCAACGATGCATTGACTGCGACTAAATGTAGTTTGGGCTGCTGATACATGAGACGATCAGTCGGTCCTCCGTCGGTTGTAGCCCTTTCTGACCGACGACGGGGAGCGTCAGCAAGCCGACCTTCCTTAAAAAAAATGCTTTGAGCACTCTATTCACAGTTGGAAGTGCAAAATTCTATACCGGCCAAAAGACAGCTTCCGAGCAGCCTGACGCAAAAGAAGACCACAGAAAACTTTATACAGTTCATAAGTGGGTGCAAATCTATTGTTGTGACAATGTGACCGCAAACGGAGAATTAGAACGCAGCATAGCTTGCATCGGGCGCTGCTAGCAATACGCTTCGTTTCTTTTTTCTTTCTTTTTTTTTATTGCGCTAAACCGTTGACAGCGCTACTGACGGCCAAAGCGGTTGTTGCATCGGCGGTGATAGCCAATTGTCGAGAATGCTAGGCATGTGCCTCAGTGGCGCTGCGCATGCTCAGATGTGTCCCGTTTCCAACTGTAGATGTCGTTCATGCAGTTCCGAGCACGACGCTCCGTCGTTATAGATATGAGAGTTGACCACTGTACATAGCATAAAAGGCTGAATTTTGATATGACGAATTGCTGATTGTACCAACTTTGTTAAATTGAGGTTTAACTGCATGAAAGTTCTTTTAACTCTGTTTTGAGGACGAAAGTGGTGTTGCGTCTATTATGTGAGTAAATACGGTGACAAATGGTGGCAGCTTCCTGCCATCAACAGTGCATGCAAGCATCACTGTGAAGTGCGATTGCTCGCTTCCTGTTGACGGGAGCTTTATTTCCTTTGCTTCTCGTTCATACAGTGTTGTGCATGGTGACATGTTGAACCATACCGTTGTCTGGTTGGCGTTGCCGGTTCGCCACAACATGTAGCCGTGCTGCTTCCAGAGATCAGTGACAAAAATTTTCAGCAGGTAGTGTGTTAGTCTTAAAATTTTAGGTTTTCAAATGTGTAACAGCTGTAACATGGGAAATTGATCTTTGCCACATGTGCTGAAATACGATTTTTTTTTTTTAGAAATCTGTGCCAAGTTTTGCAAAACGAAGGTTGCGTCCTTTCTGAGGAGACATTTGCCCAACTCATAAAAATTTCGCTGAAAGCAAAAAATAGTTGGGACCGCCCTTGGTCCGTCCTAATCTGAACACACCCAACATTATGTGCAGCCTTTACTTTAGCACTCTTATTAGAATTTTGTTTATTTCGCGCTTGGCAGGCATCCCTGTGAAGATCGAATTAACGAAGTTTTACTGCATTCACGTATCCCTGAAAGTTCTGTGTTTTCTTCTGCGTGTGTTTTTTTTTTTCTAATGCCTCTCTTTTGGGAAGCGTCTTTTGAAATGTATGAACTTGCATGACGCTGCCAAGTTGGCCTCTTGCAATTCTGAAGCATAAAAAGTGACACTTGCATTTCGTACTGCTTATCAGCACAGCTCTGGCGGTTTACAATTTTAATTGATCTGTAAGGGGTGAGAAACCAAGAAATTTCACATTGGATTGTTGCCCCTTTTCCTGCGAGAAAGTCATACATTCGCATTACATGTGCTGCCCTGTGAAGTGGAGTTTGCGAGCACACCACCAGATGTGCTAGTCATTTGTGTGGTTCAGTAAAATTTAATTCTAGCGTTGTTTTTCTTCTTTGCTTTTTTTTTTTTTTCAAACTGCCCTTTTAATTGAGCAGTTTCGTGACAGTTTTTCTGTAAAAAGGAAGCATTCAGTGACTCTCTGCATAGGAGGTCAAAGTAAGTTTTGATATAACAAAGTAAATTGCTGACTTTACCAACGTTGTTATGTCGATTTAACTGCAGTATGCTAAGTGGTGCTTTTGAAGAGGTGGGTTTTTCTTTTTCTTTATTTGAACATTTGGTCACAGCAGTACATGTCGTTATTTGTTGTCTGCTGATGTGATCCCCAAAGGCTTAATGTGCTTGCCTCAATTTCCTCCTATACGACTTCTTGGTTCATGAGGTGTTTGCTCATGCTACATTGTTTGCTTGTTTTTCTCTATGTCGTTTACTTTTGAGGCAGACATGTAAAAGACCGAGTCTTTTAGCATCGTGCTATTCTTTCACCTGATTTTTGCTCTGGTTTTCACTACAGCTGCCAGATATTTTCAAGCTCTTGGAAAAAGCTAAACTGCAGAGAGAGCAGTTCTCAAGTGACCCAGGTGTCAAAGACGTGTTTGAAATGGCTTTGGATATCTATGACACATGCCGGCAAATAGCCAAGCCAAATTGCAGCGTGGTTTCTGCAATTACTCGCTACCAAGCAGCGCAAGATGCCATTCGAGAGTGCTGTGACCTGGTATTGTATATTGAGTTCTTATGTTGAAGTTGGGTGTTTGCGTGTGCACAATTTTCATCAAATTAGCTGGTAGGCCTTCATACAATGAAGTTCAGTGGAACGAAATTGAATTGTTGATATGGTAAGGTATTCTTTTTAGAACTCCTGGTCATAAAATGCCGTGTATTTCTTTTAATGGCTGGGGTTTTGTTGTGCCAAAACCATAATTTGAATATAAGGCATGCTATGATGAGATACTCCAGATTAATTTTGACCATTTGGGGTTTGATAAGCACTTACATCTAAGCAAGTGAGCGATCTTTTTTTTTTTTTTTTTCACTACTGTCTAAATGCAGCCGCTCTGGGCTGAAATTGAGCCCGTATCCACAAGCTTAGTGGCACAATAACTGCGAGGTGGTGGATAGGATTGCAAGCGGATCATATGAGTGAACAGCCGGTCATGTAATGAAAGGCCCTCACTTGGCGCCTTGGTAATAATATAACAGCGACGCAAACTATTGCCCTTAGTTCTCAAGCCATCTGCTGTGCATCAGTGCTGTTGCTGTTTTGACTTTGGACACTGCAGTTGCATCAATGTTTGCTGTCGCACCCGCGAGCATAGTGAATGCGCATGGCGGGCTCTTGAAGGTGCCTTTGAAATGCAGTGTGCGCAAAAGGCGTGTGTTGGTGATATGATAGTCGTGATGCCGTGCTCACAAAAAGCAAGGTGAACACCAAGAGGAATGAGCATTCAACTTCTTTTCTCAACTTCTTGCGACTACTGGCCTGGCAGAGGCTGGAGGTTGAAGAAGAGTGGTGGTGGTGAGGAGGTCTAGTGGCTGCGGATGGTATTCTTCCTCTGAGCAGCCTCACGAGCCTGTTAGCTGTCAGTGACAGTTCTAGCTTCCATAGCACCCGGGATATATTCCGAAACTATTCGTATAGGCATGAACTATGACTTGTTCTATATAATATAGACTATGCGAGACATCTGTAAAAATCGTGTCATCACGAAATTCGCATCGTGTCTTCAAGATTGTGCTGTTTTGTAAAAGAGCCCTTACATGGGATTTTACTTAACAATTTCTTTACCCTGCCAGACTGACTTCTGTGGAAAATTCTTATCTGTAAATTTCCTTTTTGCAAGTGTCACTTCCAGAGAAGAAAATGCAAATTATGGAGAACATGCCAATGCATTAATTCAAACATTTTTTTCTTGGCTGCTCAAGAAATAGCAGCATAGAAAAGGGGGAAGAAAGAAAAAAAATGACAGTATATCCACGGAGTGAATGATGATGAGTGGGCGAAGCTCGGGAGGGTCATCGTAGATTGTGCCGAGTTCCGGATTAACTTAGTTAACGCGCACGCTACGAATCCTTATGGTTCAACTATGCACAAGTGAAATCTCCCACCGGCACTTCATTGCAAGTCAAGATCCAGTGCCTATACAATGCCTCAAAGGAGGCGTTGGCCTATATATATATATATGGGTTGCCGGTGAACGCTTCTCCAACGCGAGCAGTCGGTATTTCTCAATCAAGAAACTCGCTAGGAGACGCTGCCTGCGCCAACGTTGTCTCTCGCGGGTGAGGGTGCGGTCTCCTTCTTTGCGAGCTGGTACAGCGTTCCTCTAAGAAAGAGCGTTTCCATAGCCAACGCGCGCCTTTCGCTCTCTCTCTGTCTCTCTCTCTCACAAGACAGCAGAGGCACGCGCCGGGAGAGAGAGAGGCACGCGTCAGGCATCAGTCGTCAGGCGTAACCCGGCACGCGGGTTACGCCTGACGACTGATGCCTGACGCGTGACAAGGTTAGACTAAGAGGAGCTTCGCCCCTAAAAGGAAATGTGGTGGCTCTCTTTGCAACGTAACCAAATGCATGTGCAGAGTGGCCTGGAACCAGTGTGAGAGGTACTTAGAGCGTTAGTTCATGAGATACTCTTTAAGGGGGGACACGGCTCTTAGAAACCGAAAATCGGCCGAAAAAATCGGATTTTCAAAGTCTTCATTCTCGCGTTCCTACTGCCATCCCGCATGTGTCTGCAAATTTTTAAGAAAAAATACCGCCTATTTATGCAGTAATAGCGATTTAAAATTTGCTGCTGCAGCTGTGGCCCTTTAAACTTTAAAGTGCCCTCCATTTCAACTTCCTCTAGCTCGCGAACGGCTTGCCCGATCGCAGCCATTTTGGCATCATTCAAAAGCTCGCGTTTCTAGCTTTTTTTATGTTCTCAGTAAGCAACCCTGTGCGTGCTGCCTACTTCACAAAAAAAAAAAGCGCGTTGTGCGGTGAGGTACCATCTTGTTTTTTTGAGCAACGGCTTTTTGAGCAACGACTTTGCTATAACTATTGAGCAAGTTGTAGCACGAGATTTATCTTCGCTGTAACAGATTCCTGGACCTTCGGTTATCATTTCGCTATGTTATTCTTTGAAATAAACCTCACGAATACTTCGTGAAACATTTTTTCTTGTTTTCTCAAAATGGCATTTTTGACCAATTTGTGATCTGGGAGGGGCCATATCTCTGATTCTACTAGTCGAATTGCAATAAATCTTTTTTTGTCGGAAAGGTGGGCAATAGCAGAGTGCAGTAGGCCTGAAGTATGACCATATAGCATTGCATAAAATTTTTAAAACTTGTAATTGGCTTTAGGTGCCAATCTCAGTTTTCACATACAAATGTTTGACATGCTGTAACTTGTGCTCAAGTTTGTCTAAACCATCCATTCTTGTATCACTGCACTCTCTGATCATAGTAGATCATTTTGATGGCCTATTTTTTCTTGTAACATCCAGTACCTTTGAAGCAGCACTCCTCCCAACCAGCCTCCACTGAGGATAGGCGGGAACATGAATTTTTTTAGTTGTCTGAAAAATACTCACTACAAATGAAAACCAAGTGCATATTTGAAATCAGCATGTTAAAATACATAAGTGGTGCAAGTTTGATAAGAATCTGAGCATAAATAAAAAAAGTATTTTTAAGTGGGGTGTCCCCGCTTAAGTTTATTGGCCCATTATGTGGTGTTTGTTTGCTTATGTTTAAAAAAAATGGCTGAAGAGGTTATTTGAATACCTCCAACTGGTGTGAATGTCATTATTTTTACATTCCTGCATAAAGTGTTATTGAGTCCTCCTGTGAGCTTTTTTCTCCCTGAGATCAGCAATTGAAGTAAATGTTCATCTATCTCTTCATAAGAGCCATGTGTTAATTATTAAGGTGTTTGAATATAAAGTGAAGCTGTTGTAGTGAGGAAGATTGGATGGCTCATATCACTTAGGGCTCCGACGGTGCCTCTGCCCTGGTTACTTCGACTCTTTCACATTGCTTGTCCCAAGGCTTGTGATTTGTTCACTAGGAGAGGCTTCTCTGCTCTGTCATCATATCTTCATTCTTTTTTTTTTTTTTCGTGGCTTAAGATTGTCGCTGTAGCACTTCAGCTTTCTCACCTTGAATGTTTTTCTGCTGGGTAGTTTTGCTATTTTAGGGAGATCCTTCAGTGACGCACACTTGAATTCGAAATTAGATGCTCCAAGATGCTTCCAAAGCCAATATTATCTCCTCCAAAGCACTCTAATATTTGAAACTTCTTGCTCCAAAGTGATCCAAAATAAAATTTCTGCTGGTACAAAATTTTCTCCAAATCGGAATTTCTCAGTAGCATTGCTGCATGACAGACACAGGCCACAGTCGAGCATGAAATGAACCACTGCAGACACATTGCAAATGTCCTCCACCACCGTTTCGTGATGACACCACACCAAACTGATCTGACGGGGGGTTCCTAAAACGCCGTGAATGTGGTTTTGGTTTTGTACTCGTTTCTAGTGCTCCGGCAACATTAGTCCAGGTTGTGTTATTAGTTATTAGGTTACGTCTAGGTTATGTCATTATCCCATACATCCACAGCGTGGCCCACAACCTTAAAGGGGCACTGGCACCAAAATTTCACTGCTGAGATAGCCTGCAAGATCAATGGAAAAGTATGAATACTGAAGCACTGCCATCATTGCCTAGTGAGGTCCCGCTGCACATTCTTGCCACCCGAGGAACATTCGGCACTGCAGTCAAGGGCGCCATGTTTAATATGCAAAGGCAATGTGTGAAAGCAGCAGATTTGCAATTTTGCTGGCGTTCCGTGGTGTTTTTTGGGTAGCGAAATTTTAGCGTGGCTTGAAAATAATGCTGTTCAGCTGGGAACTCCGTAGGAATGACTAGATTCTTTCCAGAGCTGCCAAGTAAAATAAAGAGAAGTGGGCAGCCGTGGTGGTATAGTGGTTACGGTGGGTTCAATGCGGCAGCAGACGTGGGTTCAATCCCGGCGTGGGTTCAATCCCGGCAGCGGCAGTCGAATTTCGCTGGAGCCGAAACTTTAGAAGCTCGTGTGTGATTTTTCAGGAGCATTCCGTTACATGTACTTAATGATTTCATGGTTTTAACCCTCCAGTAATTAATGAAATGTCTATTTGGAAAGCTTAAATGTAATTTATTTACACAGGCGTGAGCCTTCATTCTGTGATGTGCTCTGTATAGGCTTGTATAATAGGTTGCGGGCAAAAGCCCTTGAATCTGCGCAACTCTACCGGGGTCGTGAAAGCAGGATAACATGCGTACGTTCAGCACAACGTGCTTGTGTTCTAAGATTATTGCAATGCCTATATGCCAACAGCAACGTGCCACAAATTGGCCGTGCTAATCAGCGGACAGTCTTTTTTACATCTCAACGAAAGAGAGGAAGAGATTGAAGCTGGGTAACTTGAAGAAGCTCTTTGCAATTCCTCCTACTTAGTTGATTGAAGTCGAAATTGTTGAATAGCTAATTTATATTGATATCGAAAATTAGTCATTCTTCAGTCTTATACCTTGTGCCACTGATTTCTCATCTGTCAGTTTAGTTGGAAAATCTTTTGCCCTTATATTAACTGCTGGCAGGAGCCGGTTAATTAACCTGCTCCTGCTGTAAGCAGCAACCAAGCTATAGCCAGTCCCCTCACTAAGTCAAATTTCTGCTGATGAAATTGGGTGTTGAGGCAATGAAATTACCGTATTTGCTCTCGTAATGAACGCACTTTTCTGAAAAACATAAGCAAAGTTGGAGGGGGAGGGTTGCTTTTATTATGCAGGTAAATTTTCCAAAAACTTTTTCAGGGTGAGCAAAACATTTTAACGCGCCAAAAAGGCGCCATTGCGACTTGTGGTAAGACTTAGAGCCGCACATTTGATGAAATTTTATTTAATGAACAGTAAAAGATTCTATGTTGCCGCCGCTCTCGTGGGTATTGACGCACATGATGCATAGGCCAGTGATCCTCGCCGCACCAGCTTGGGTCACTTGTGGCCTACCAAAGTTGATATGTACATTGGCGAGGCAATCTCTGAGATGCCCAGCTGAATCAGCGTTTGGTAGCATTCGCGGGTGGCCGTAGCAGGAGAATAAATCTTTCCCATCACCACACGCAAAATGGCTCATCATTGCATTTTAGCCACGTGTCTGTGCTGAGCCCCTCAGTCGTGCGCATTAAGCATGATGCCCAAGATTGCATCATGGCAATCTCGAAGACCACGCCGTAACCGTGCATAGGCTTGCCTGCACACCAGCCTGTACAGCGCATATGGCAGAACGATGCAGCGAGCCTGAGGTAACTGCGATAGCACACGGGAATGCAGCGCTGCGAGTAAGTGATGTTACTGCTGCTTGCATGCAGCTATGCCTGGCAACGTACGGCAATTTTATTGGGACAAGGGAGTTACGAATCAGCGCTCCGAATGGCGCCCAGACACAGCAGATTGAGTGAAGTGGGAAAGCCACAGCGCAGCAGTTCGCGGCACAGCAGGAGCTCAAACTTGGGGATTCATTTATTACGCGGGAGAAAAAAGAAATCCGGAATTTTTGGCTAATAAAGTTGGGGGGGTGCGTTCATTATGCAAGTGCGTTCATTACACGAGTAAATGCGGTAAGTTCACTGTAGCAAGGCTCATAAAGCACGTCATCACTGTTTCGTTTATTACTGCGCATGAGCCACTGTAACAGCAGTTGTATATATACTCGCCATTGTTCATGCATTAAAGTTCATCGTTTGATCCCGACTCGTATACATGGTGGCAGCGGTTCCCCGTTGCTATGTCGGGCCCGTCAACCCTGCTTCCACCACCCAGACCGCTGGACCCGTCAGCAGACGCATGGCTTGCTTGGAAGACATGGAAAAGTGAGTGCACTTTGTTTGCCACTGCTACCCAGTTGACTAAGCAGCCTAAAGAAGTACAAGCAGCGACGTTACTTGTAACAGTTGGCGAAGGAGGCAGGAAAGTTTACAGCACCTTCAAATTCGATGAGGAAGCAGACAGGAACAACGTAGAGACGCTGCTCAACAAGTTTGAGGAATTCTACAAGCCAGTGACAAACTTGACCTTTAATGAATTTCGTTTCGGATCAAGAAATCAAAATCCAGGGGAGTCTTTTAATGACTGGCTAACAAATCTCAGGCTTCTAGCGAAGGACTGGGAGTTCGTGGACGTAGAAGACCGCTTGCTTCACAGCCGGATTATTCTGGACTTACGAGACAAAAGCTTGCAAGAAAGGCTTATTGCTGAGGACCCGTCATACAGCTGGGCTGTTGAAGTATGTCGTGCCCAGGAACTGGGAAAGGATCAGTTCAAAGAAATCAGTGAAGGCACAGAAGCAGCACTCGAGGCAGTAATTCAGTCCATCGACGCTCATGTGCAACACTGTAGCCGTTGCGGTTATTGAGAGCACGGTGATGCAAGGTGCCCTGCTCTAGGCAAAACATGCAAAAAGTGTGGTGGGCTAATCACTTCGCTCAAGCATGGAGATCGCCATGCAGCAGCAAAACAGATGCGTGAAAAAAGAGCTGCACGAGGTACAAGGAGACGACGATATCTTCTTCTTGCAGACTTTGACCGTAAGCACAGTAGACGTGACCGATAACTGGACTGCGGCAGTTGACATTGAAGGCCGTGAATTCACATGTAAGCTAGATACGGGTGCTAACTGCTGCGTAATCTCAAGCCGGGATTTAAGAAAGCTGCCCAACAAGCCCCTGCATACCTGCCACGCGATCCTGACTGCCTTCTTCGGCCATAAGACTTTAGCAAGAGGAAAAATTTTGGTTGCGCCTACATGCAAACAGAAAAGAGCATGAAGAGATTTTTTTCTTGGTCAACCAAAACGTGCGTGTCACTCTAAGTGGATTAGTGGCTGAACGCTTAGGGTTTATTCGTTGTGTGCAAAATGTTAACGTCGAACAGTTGTATCCAGCAGCTCAGCCTTTCGCAGAAGTTTTCAGTGGACTGGGGCAGCTGAAAGGCGAAGAGTATGCAATGAAGCTGAAGCCTGGAGCCGTGGGAGTAGTCGTGCCAGCCCAAAGAATTCCTGTGGCCCTTCAAGAAAGAGTGAAAGAAGAGCTTCAGTGCATGGAAGAACAAGGCGTGATAAAACGGTAAAAGGTCCAACGGAATGGCCCAGTCACATGGTCACGGTAGTTAAGAAAGATAAAGTTCGCATCTGCCTAGATCCCATAGAGCTGAACAAGGCGCTTCTGCGGGAGAACTTTCCTATGCCTACGCTCGGAGACGTTGTGCCAAAGCTTGCAGGAGCCATTTTTTTTTTTCAATTTTAGACGCAGCGTCAGGGTTTTGGCAGATAAAGCTGGATGACGCAAGTTCGAAACTTTGCGCAGTGAGCACGCCGTACAGATGCTGTCGCTTCCTGCGTATGCCTTTCGGCATTGCATCTGCCCCGGAGATATTTCAGGCAGCAATGGAGCGCATCTGACAAGGTCTCCCAAATGTTGCAGTAGTGATCGATGACATTGTTGTATGGGGCAAGACTAAGCAAGAACGTGACTGCAATTTACAGCTTCTTCTAACCCGTTGCCGCGAAAGACATCTTCGACTAAACCTGAAGAAGTGTTCATTTTTGGAGCCAGAGGTGCGCTACCTTGGACATGTGTTCAGCGCCGAAGGCCTACGGGTGGACCCCCAACGTGTACAAGATATTTTGGAAATGCCAACACCAAACAACTGTAGGGAACTGCAAGCTTTTTTGGGCACAATGAACTTTGTACAGCAGTTTATCCCAAATATGTCCGAGATCACAGCACCACTTCGAACTTTACTGCGGAAAGACACTGCATGGGTCTGGACGGAAATGCAGTAAGAAAGCTTTCTTAGATTGCGTGAGGCTCTGATCAAAGCACCCGTCCTCGGGTATTTTGACTCCCGTAAACCAGTTACATTATCTGTGGATGCAAGCTAGCTGGGTGTAGGCGCTGTCCTGATGCAGGATGCGCAGCCTGTTGCATTTTCGTCATGGACACCTACCGACGCACTGACACGATACGCACAAATAGAGAAAGAAACACACGCTGTCATAAATGTGTGCACCAAATTTCACGACTACATATTTGGACAACATGCGGTGACTGTTGAAACTGACCATCGCCCCTTAGTAGTGATATTCAGTAAGCAGTTGTACCAGTGCCCACTACATTTACAACGCATGCGCCTAACACTGCGACGTTGCCCTATCCATGTGATCTACAAACCTGGCAAAGATCTATTCCTCACTGACTCCTTGTCAAGGTTTCCGAGCAAAATACGCATGAAAGAGGACGAGCAGTTTCAAGTCAACGTTCTTGAATGTATTTCACCCTCGGGACGCTCACTGCACAATCTGCTTCAAGCAACAAACAAGGACGCAGCCCTCGGCAAGTTCCGAGAATATGTGAGTACCACATGGCCATTTTATAAGCAAGACGTCCCCGAGCCACTTCGGACGGACTGGAAGTACCAGGACGAGATACACGCACAAGACGACCTTGTATTCCAGAGTAACAAGGCAATTGTGCCGCAACCGAAGATATCAGAAGTGATGTGCATACTTTACGCGGCGCGTGTGGGAGCCGAAGAGATGAAGGCTAGGGTAAGGAACGTGATGTTTTGGCCGAATGTGTCGAGCAACATCAACCAGTGCTGTAAAGCTTGCAAAGCGTGCCAAAAGCATAAGCCTCAAGACCCTAAGATTCCACTCGTCCTTCTTTGAAATACGCAAATTTCGGACAGCAGCGAGCTCGCTCAAAACATGTTGCTCAGAAGTCTTTCCGTTCATGGCTTGCCCATTAAATTATGCTGCGATAATGGCCCGCCCTTCAGCAGTTACGAGTTCAAGGAATTTCTGAACACTTTGGGCATTGCTCACGTAACTTCAAGCCCCTATCACCCACGGTCAAACGGCATGATGGAAAGGGCGGTACAAGAGGCAAAAAGCTTTTGAAAAAGTGCTCATTTAAAACGCAATTGTTTCAGATGGCTTTGCTTGAGTGGCGCAATACCCCACGTGATGATGTGCTCCAGTCCCCCGTGCAGGGGCTGATGGGACATCAGACGAGAACTCTGTTACTGGTACCTACCAACCATTTGGAACAGAGAACCATCCCACCAGACGTGGTCCGGGGCCACCTTCAAGAAAGACGCCAACGACAGAAGACTACAATCGCGGTAGCAGGAACCTACCGCCTTTGAGACCAGGCCAGCGGGTCACCGTGTATGACACACACCAGTGGACCTGGGCTCCTGCAGTCGGGATCAGACCGATCGAGGAAACCCGCTCGGCAATTGTGAAAACTGAAGACGGCCGCGAACTTCGGCGCACAAGGGAGCACCTCCGCTTGATAGAACCGCAACCAGAATCAAACCAGCCAGAAGCGAGCCTGGTCCCTCAGAATGGATCATCCTCAACAACCCCGAAACTACTACAATGAAGCACGAGACAACGATGCGAGCCTCGTCGGTACCCTCTGCCCGAGAGACACTAAGCACGTGTGTTAATTCCGCTGAAAAAGGGAAGATGCAGCAAGGCTCATAAAGCACCTCATCACTGTTACTCACCATTGTTCATGCATTAAAGTTGTTCATCGCCTGATCGGAACTCACATACATACACAATGTTGTACTCAAATTTCATAACTTTGGGCATACTTGCTTTATAAGTGGTGTTACACCTCAAGCGCGATTTGAATTGAGTAAAAGGTGAGGCATAAGTGGATATGTTAGCCTGCAGTATTAACATATATGAGCTTCAAGATTCATTATACGTATCAAGGGTTATTATGCGTATCAAGAGTAATTGAATGATTAGTGTTATTTGTGCTACATCCTCCCATTGGGGAACCTGCTTATGTGTACTTAATGGTTCTAGTTAATATATTTCACTGGTTTACTTGCATTTGTGATGCGCCTTTTTTAATGAGGTGTTTTTTTTTCTTCTATTCGATTATGGCACGTTACCAATAACACAATACAAGTACAAAGATGGCTGCATTGCGACTAGGTTATATAGAGGACTACTGCCCCTTTTGCTGACTTCTTTGCATTAGTTTAATGTGCTGGTCAATCACGGAAAGTTATATTGTCGATTAAGAATATTGTTTTCTGTTTACTTTGATGAAGTGCTTGTGCGGGCTGGTAAAAAGAAATTACTGATGCAAGCAAAGTTCCATAGAGCAAACAGGCACCACCGGCCACGGTGGTGCCGCCAGCCATATGGTGCCGCACCCTTCCTTGAGTGCTGCGGGAGCATGGAGAGAGACCAGCTTGGAGCGGTCGGTCTTCACACCTCCCCATTCCAGTCACCGTAACCAAGCTCTGAGCAGTGCAGCCAGTGATGACGATGTCATAGCCATCATTGCCTGTTTGCAGCACCTACATTACGGAGACGGACGACTACTCAGAACATGATCTCAGGTTGCCATGTGCAGCTAAGCCTGTCACGCTTGTGCTGTCATTTACCTAAGTGCGGTTTCGGATTTGGCTGACCTGGCTCGGCTCGGCTGCCAGTACGATAGCGTGCTGGTGGCGAGCCATCCAGGATGCAGCGGAGAAAACGTTGCAGTAATACGACAATGGTCTGGAGGACAACGTGAACTTGTTGTGCCAACTTTTCATTTTTGAGAGCTAGTTGAAAAGGTCAAAATGTGGATGGCTAGTCACAGCTTCATCCTCTCCTGTGAAAACAGAACGACATTTGTTTGAGAAGTGGGCTATCAGCATCGCGATCATCTGTCAACGTTGCTCGAAAGTGTAGTCTACCTTTTTTAGGGGCTTCTCAGGTCCAATAATTCTGTTTGAACAATATCCATGCACTTTTTTAAAGCAACTGCTGCAGGTATAAACAGCAGAAAAGATGAGCTTTTCGTTGCACAATAAAAAAGAGTATCTTTAAAAAGCGGTTGTCAGTCCCTTTAAAGTAGGGGTGTGCGAATATTCGAAATTTCGAATAATTTTCGAATAGCATTTGCAATTTGATCGATTTGCAGTTGAAATTTTACTATTGGAACTGTTCAAGGTTGGTAATTAAGGGGCAAAAATACACTATGTCGCGTGTCAAGTGGCCTATTCCCGCATGTAGTCCGCTTCGCCGCATAATCCCCATGTACTGCGGCTAAGCTAACCCCGGCGTAATGCGGCAAAGTTGGCACCCTGTACTGTGGCGAAGTTAACCTGTACTGCAGCGAAGTTAGCACTTGCATACTGCACCGAAGTTACCTCAGCTTTCTATTGCACAGTTCTCTGTTGGACTGTTCCCCAGGACTTTGGAATGACATTGTGGCAGTACACTAGTCATGCAATAAATCTTTTTGCTCATGTTTAGCAGAACGTTTCTCCATAATGTGACATATTAGTAAAGAATGTGAAAAATATTCGCAATTCGCACTTGAACAAAAGTATTCGAATTCGCTTTGCACTGATAATTTTTCTATTTGCACAGCTCTACTTAAAGTGAACTTTGCCTGCTTTACCTTTCCTCTCTGTGTGCGCCTGTCGTGCTGTACTCTTTTGGAAAATGGATAGCCAATTAGCCCAACAAACTGTTCTGTTTAAGCGCGTTAATAGACTCCCGCGATACCAAGCCTCAAGAAAATCGTTGCCAGCGGACGACAATGATAGCAACAAAGGCAACTAAGTACAGGAAGTGCATGACAGTTCTGTGTGCTCACGTGGTCAAACTTGTTTACCCTGTTGCCAGTGGTAGGTGCCACTAGTTGCACCAGGCGGCTTGTTGTTTTTGGAGCTCTCCCAAACCAAAACTAAACCTAGTCAGTAATAAGCAAGTCGTAAATAATTATTTGTCATGCACTGAAGTAATCCGCCTTTTGCATGGTCCGAGTGCGCATGCGCCGAATCCGGCGCAAACGACCCGTACGGCATCGTAGCAGACGACGCAAGCGGCGCGCAGTGCGGAACGCTGTACCCTTTACCGAAAGTAATGATACTCGCCGCCAGCTGGGCCGGTACGCCATCCAGACACACATTTTTGGTAACATGAAGTTCTCTCACATCATCGTACGGTGCAGTCAGGCAAATGTCGCGTATATGACAAGGCATTAGCCGTGAAGAACGCGCGAAGAACACATCGGAACTTGTAGTTCAGTGAAACCATTGCTCCGTGCTTCCGTAATCAAACAGCATTTAGGTAAGAACGACACGGATAGGCAAAAACAGACATCCGGCAATGCACATGGTCACTCGGATCAACCCAATAACGAAATCGTACCCTGCAAGATAGAGGTGTTATTCCAGCACGCTTCCTGTTGTATCCGATGATGGAGGACGAATACTTCACATAAATCCGTGAGTTGACGTGGAGTTCAACTCTCTAAACACTGGATCACGCACACACACCTCATCCCCGAACATTCCTCGTTCGTTGCTGCCATGAATTCCTTCACATGCGCTTCGCTTAGCGTTTTCATTGATCCTGGCCTCTTTGTACATCCGTTCGTGACTCCGGCCAGGTATGCTGGTGCTCCGTGACTTGAACAAGCACTACTGGCAGCAAACCTTACGCGGATTGAGCTCTAGCTATCTCCCTGTAGGCTTAATCGGAGAGAAACTTCGGAGAGTTGAAAAAGGCACGACACGTTCATTCACTTTCAGCGCACCAGAAGAGTGCACGGTAACTGTCGCTCACTGAGGACACCCCAACCGAGCGAACCAAGACGACTGGTTCATTTTCGAAGGGAGAAACCGGAATGGGGACGTAGAGAAAAGCAACAAAACAACAAATAACAAAACACAACAAGTCAGAAAAAGCGATCCTGGCGTCTCTCGAGCATGTAGACAGCGTGACAGGGGCAGGTGCCGTACGCTTTCACGAGAAGTCACCCCCCCCCCCCCACCTCTTTTTCTTTTACGCGCGCGGTCTCAAACAAACCGGATTCCACCCCTCAAGTGACCACGCGGGAAGCGGGCAGCGTCTGCTAGCATCCGTGCCTTTCCCGTTCGGGCGGCATTTCGCGACGTTTTTAGACACCCAAGGCTTTCTCATGGCCTGCTCTTTTCGCTGTAAGTGTTCACCATGCCGGAGAGGCCTCCCAGAAATTCGTACAGCGTTTCAAATCGAAAGAAACCGCAACGATCACTGTGTGTGTCGCTGCCCGATCACGTTGTGCCATAGAGAAACACCGCGGTAGCGCACGACAGGTTTGGCGCGACGCCGTACAGATTGTTTCGTGCCGTGTCCGCGAGAGGCCGCCACACAGACATGCAAAAGGCGGATTAATGTGTCGTGTTATGACTAGCAGGTCTCCCAACTACATATGGCAGCAAAGGAAGATTAGATTTTTTTTTCAGCACCCCCTTGAGGTGAATTGCTGGCTAAGGTGCGCAGGGCTGTCAATCCTAATGCACATGCGCATCGACCTTGCCAGCCCGCTCACTTTACACCTGCAAAACAGTGCATCAGAATGGGTATGGTCCTTGCACAGACAATGAGATGTAATTGATACCCCTGCCTTGTGGCCATTGGTTTATCGGCCAAATGGGTCAATGTTTGATTGAGCTATTGAAAGAACAAGCTTACAGCATTTTATCAATGGCGTCTGGCTACCTTGGAATCCACTGCCGAGACTGTTGCTGTGTTTATACCAGTGTGTCGAACCGTAACTGAAACGGAATTTTGGCCAGAACTGAACCCGAACCAGAACCGATATTCTCGGAACGTGTTTGAACTCAAAACGAACATGAGCCAAAGATATGTTCATCTTTTTGTGAGGATGCGGTTGTCACGGTGTATTTAATAAGCCTCGATGATGCAGTGAGCCGGCAGCGCCTGAAGCACCGAACAGACTCCAGATGATTACCCACACCCGATGAAGATGAGGGCTTTGTGATGATGATTATGTAAAGATGACAAAGTGGAGCCTTTTAAGTGCCCACACGATGTGCGAGGTGTAGGACACCCAGAGTTGCTGTTGACGAGTGTCGAGCATCTTCTTAGCGAGAGCATATTGAATGGCCAGTGTACCGAAAACTTGTCCATGCTTTTGCTTGAAGCTCTGCCAGTCCGGAAAATGGATTTCATGGTTGAAAAACCAAGTCTTGGCAACTCCCGTAAGGTAAGAGGACACATGGCTTGAGCGCCTCATCCCAACGGTTGGCTGTGCTCACCCGATCATAGCAGTCTAAGCAATCCTGAATGTCCTCTCCGCGGAGTCCAGCGAACAAGGGGGGGTCGCGCTGGTGCCCGTTGACAGTCAGATAGGGAGGGGATGCAGCAGTTATGGCAGAGAGGGTGGATGTAGAAGGATCGGTTGGCGCGTCGTTGAACAGGACGGCGGACAGACGCATAATCAGCGACCTTATCGGAGCTCCAGGAGGGAGATGGAGATGGTAGAGGACCGGGGACCGAGAAGCACTCTTCACCACTTGTCGGGGTGTATTTATTAAGCCTCGATGATGCAGCAAACCGGCCATGGATGGGTCTCGGAAGCTCCAGCCCTTTGTGATCGGGAAAGAAAGGGCATCACGCTGTTCCACGAACTCTAAGCAGCTCCCCGTTCGCTACGCCTCGAACAAGAAGGCGTGGATGACGCGTCAGTTGTTCGCAGAATGGCTGCAAGCATGGGACGTCGAGTTGGGCAAGTCGGGGCGTTCTACTTGCCTTCTTGTGGACAACTGCTCGGCCCACCACACCACCTGCGAGCTCAAAAACATCGACCTGATATTTCTGCCAGCCAACACGACAGTGAAGCTGCAACCGCTCGACGAGGGCATCAAGTCCTTCAAGGTGGGCTACAGGAGGCGACTCCTTGATAGGCTGCTGGTCAACGTCCGCATGGGCACCGAGCTGTAGGTTGACCTGCTTGGTGCCATTCAAATGATGACGGGTGCCTGGCAAGACGTAAAGACGGACACAGTGGCCAACTGCTTACGGAAGGCCGGCTTCGTGACGACGGAACTTGTGGAAACCGGTGAAGACAGCGATGAAGAGCGCATAGACGACACGTTTAGCAAGTTGTCGTCCCTCTTCCCGGCTGCCGTTCCACCCAAAGTGTCTGCGGACGATTTCGTGGAAGCGGACTGCAATTTTCAGGCCGTTGCGAGCCTCGCTGACGAGGACATTGTAGCTGCGGTCACAAGGACCCAGGATGCCCAGGCCGACAGCTCAAGTGGCGACGAAGATCGTCCGGACGAGGCAGCGGCTGCACGCGCGTACTCCGCCGCTGAAGTGGCAGCTGCATTCGGCTTGATTCGCCGATGTTGCGGCAACATGGAGGGAACTGGGCTGTCTCACTTGGACAGCCTCAAAAGATCGAGGCCAGCATCTTCAACTTCATTTCAAAGATGAAGAAGCAGGCCAAGATAAGCGATTTTGTTTCACGCAAATAAAACATTCATTTGCATCGTGTGTGCAGAATTAGTTGTCATTCTTGAATGCGCCGATTGTAAGTGATTGTCCACCAATGGCCAGGTCTCGGGGCCTGTATTTCTTTTATATCGAATTTTTCACATATCGAACTAATTCGCGATCCCCTTCGAGTGCGTTGTATCCGTGTTCGACTGTAGCATCCTTTCTCCGGGACAGCCGCTGGCTCTGGTAGAAGCGCGAAAGTGCGGCGCATAGCTAACACAGCTTTAAGCTTCAGAAAAGCGCTGCATTTGCCATGCAGGCACAAGCACAACATGCTTGCACATTGTTACTGCAGTGTACTAATACCTACCACAAGAATCCAGCCAGAAGAAGATGACGACGCACCAAGCACGAGATGGCTGCGCCTGTTCTGTCCTGGTGTGCCTAAAGGGCTTCTAACAAAGAAATATAATTTGTTGTCTCACAGCATTGACGTCTGTCTACGTGTTACCACATTACTATTCATGAGAACATGCACACGAAGAAGCAATGTGTGGCTTTCAGCCGAATAGGATTTGCTAACGTTTTACTCACCAAAACCATCACGTATTTACAAGGCATGCCCTTAACGGAGGGCTCCGGAAAATTCGACTACTTGGAGTTCTTTCAGGTACACTAATAACACACAGGGCATGGACCCCTGGAATTTCGGCTCCATCTAATTGCGGTCCACCATGGCTGGGGTCAAACCCATGCCTTTTGGGTCAGTGGTCAACCTCAGCCAAATTCCCTAGCATGCAGTCCAAGTGCTTAAAGGTCATTGACTTGTCACTGTAGTACTTTTGCTTTTTCATCAGCAAACAAATGTTACGCATGTGTGCTTTATTGTGAAGGAAACAAGGATTACAGAGAGAAGTGCACAAACAGTTATCCGTATGTACGTCAACCGGATCAGCTGGTACCTGGGAATGGTAGACGGAGGCGGTGATGAGAGTGAAGTGACGCGCATGCAACCTATGTATATGAAACTTGGAAGTCAATCTGTGCTTTTCTGGCCATGTAGTCCAAGAAGTGTCTAATGCTGTTATGCCTTCCTGTTACCGCATTTTAATTATTGCTTTATTTGCTGCTTACATTGTGCTGATGCCCGCAGGGGCGTCTGCGTGAGCGGGCGTTTGGTGTGTGGCGACACCACGGACCCGAGCCAATGGGGGGGTTTTGACCCCCTCCCATGTGTTGCCGTGCGTGGCTTAGCCGTGTCTGGGGAAAAGGGGATCCTGGGAGTTGAGCCGACACCGGGTGATTGGACCTTTAAGGCCCCCCGGGAAAGGCAACACACCCCTTTGGCCCCGGCTTCACGTAGACGGCACCCCCGGATTGACCCGCCCGGGGGAAATCGGCAGTCGCCTTTTCCTGTCTCTCTCTCCTCTTAACTTCGTCTTTTTCTCTCACTTTAAATCTTTCCTGTCTTCTCCTCTCTTCTGCTTACTTCCCACTTTCACGGCGGCAAGGGTTAACCTTGTGTGGATACCCAACCTTGGGTACACCATATTTGGTTATAGCGGTGGCGTACAACTGGCGTGTGCAGACTTGTAAACAAGTTCTGCCACGTCCCCTTGTTGGGCTCCATGGTGGGCGGTTGGCGCTGCTGCTGAATAACTAAACTTGTCATGGCATCTCAAGCATCCTTTGCTTATGATCGGCCTCAGAAAAGAGGCCGCACCGAAGCAACTTTTGAGTTCTCCTTTCGCAAAAATGCACCCACATTTCCGAAATACCACGTCATTCACAGTGAAACTACACCTGTCCGGAAGATCTCTCCTTTCCTCGTGGCTAAGTGCCTGAAGGAAAAGATAGGGCCCACATATAAAGCATCGAAAATGTCGAGTGGAGACGTGCTCCTTGAATTGAACGAGAAAGAGCAACTGCAGAAGCTCTCTGAACTCGCAAAAATTGGGAAGGACACAGTAACAATCTCAGCCCACCGTTCCCTGAATACCAGTCGAGGCGTCATATCAGAGGAAGATTTCTTAGGTCTCAGTGATGAGGAACTTCTTGAAGGATTCCAAGAACAGAATCTCGTGAAAGTTCAAAGAATTGTGATTCGTCGAAATGACCAGGAAGTGCCAACAAAACACGTTATACTTACCTTTGGTACCAGCGTAGTGCCCACCTCACTTGAGGCAGGGTATATCAAAATCAACGTTCGACCATACATCCCAAACCCAAGGCGCTGTTTCAAATGTCAAAGATTTGGGCACGCCTCTCATTCATGTCGAGGAAACGCAACCTGCGCGAAATGTAGTGCTACCGATCATTCATCTGAGAACTGCCACTCGTCACCCCATTGCATGAACTGTGAGGGGGATCACGCAGCTTACTCCCGCTCTTGCCCTTGCTGGAAGAAAGGAAAAGAAGTGATTGCTTTGACTGTAAATGAAAAACTATCTTATTATGAGGCAAGGAAGCGACTTTCATGCTTACCTAAACGAAGCTTCTCCGATGTGGCATGACAGGGGGTAGTGCCACAGCAGGTTCAAGGTTCCACTGAGATTGCGACTAGCGTCCCCGCAGTGGCTCCCTCCACCCCCCCTGTAGCAGCAGCCAGTCCTGCTGCAACATCCTCAAAGGTGGGCCCGCAAACACCCGTAGCACAAGGCCCACGATTAAACCGCATGACAAGGCCTGAGACGCGCGTCTCAGCGCCCAGCACCAGAACCTCCAGCACCTCTGACGGGGTTATGGAGGTCGATGTCAAAACACCGGCGTCCTTGGCGCCAAAGGATCAGCGCTCGCTTGAGCGTGGTAAGAAACTGACGCTCTCTGCAAGCGCGTCAAAAAAAGGATCAGCAACCTGAATGGTTGCCATTACTCCAAGTAGCATCTTTCCCACTGAAAAACGTCACCTTCGCTCTCAAACTCACACACATACCTAAGTCTCTCTGCTCTACCAATATGGCTTTCCTAATACATTGGAATTGCAGAGGCCTTATTCATAATTTAGGTGACGTCCAGGATATAATACATAATTTCTCGCCTGTTGTATTTTGTCTACAGGAGACAAACCTGGGACCGCCTAAGAGGCGATTCCTCAAAGGTTTTTCGGTTTTCCGAAAGGACCGCGAGCATGCTAGCAGATTGTCAGGAGGTGTCGCTATAGTTATGAAAAGTGGCACACCTGTATGACACATTACTCTAAATACCTCCCTGGAAGCAGTAGCTGTCACTGCTCTATCATACAAAACTATCTCTGTTTGCTCCATATATATACCGCCTGATCATAGCATAACTGTCAGAGACTTGGAGGATCTAATAGCACAATTGCCAAAACCATTTCTTTTAGTTGGCGATTTTAATGCTCATTGCACACTCTGGGGTAGTGAAAAGACAGACCAGAGAGGAAAGCTCATAGAAGATTTTATCTTGTCAAATGATATATGTCTTTTAAACTCACACTCACCAACATACTTCTCACCTAACACCCGCAAATTTAGTTGTCTTGATTTAGCATTCTGTTCGCCATCCATTTTTAGTGATTTTCATTGGGAAGTCCTTGAGACGTCCTATGGGAGTGATCATTTACCCGCAGTCATAAAGCTATCGCCCACTCTTCCCACAACAAACTGTAGACCTCCTCGCTGGAAGTTGCACCGCGCGGACTGGTCGCACTTTATGGAGGTGGCGAAACTCGAGGATGCACTCTCATCCGACCTCACCATTGATGAAACGAATGAAAAAATCACATCTATTCTGATAGCCGCTGCAGAAAAGGCGATCCCCCAGTCATCCACAATTGTGCGAAAGAAACTGAACCCTTGGTGGACACAGGAGTGCACGGAAGCGAAGAAACTACAGAACAAGGCGTGGGGTGTCCTGAGAAGGTACCCCACCTATAGCAACTTAGTACATTTCAAGCAAGCAAAAGCGAAAGCACGATATGTCCGGAGGCAGGCGCAAAAATTGTCATGGAAAAAATATGTATCTTCCCTCAGCAGTACCATCACATCTAAAAGGTTGTGGGCCCAGCTAAGGAAGTTCAGGGGAGATTATTCGTCATACACCATACCCTTACTCACAACACCAGGCATACAGACTACACTTCAAGAACAAGCAAACATTCTGGGTGAACACTTTAACGATGTGTGCAGTTCAGCCAATTACTCTAATACATTCATTAAATACAAACAGTCTGCTGAAAAACAGAGGCTACCCACCACTGGTGCCGCAAATGAATGCTACAATAGTCCAATCACACTAGAAGAACTAAATAGAGTACTTTCCAGTGGCAAACAGACAGCAGTAGGCCCTGACCGTATTCATTATTCGATGCTCGCACACCTCTCTCAAGCTTCCACAAAAGCTCTTCTCAACTTTTTTAACAGAATATGGGAAACGGGGATAATGCCAAAAAAATGGAAAAATGCAATAGTGGTGCCATTTCTAAAACCCGGCAAATCCCCCACTTCTCCCAGCAGTTATAGACCAATTGCTCTGACAAGCTGCCTGGCTAAATCCTACGAAAGCGTTATAAACATCAGACTATCTTTCATCCTATATTCAAGGAACCTAATAGATCCTCATCAATGTGGATATAAAAAGGGTTGTTCTACCACTGACCATCTCGTTCGACTTGAGCACATCATCAGGGAAGCTTTTTTGCACAAGCAATACCGCCTTGCAGTATTTTTTGATTTGGATAAAGCCTACGATACCACTTGGAGATTTGGTATTTTACGTGACCTCGCAGACCTAGGCATTCGTGGTAGGATGTTGAATTGTCTCTCGGATTTTATGGCTGACAGAACCTTTCAGGTACGTCTGGGCACCGTACTTTCGCGCACTTTTTCCCAAGAAAATGGTGTACCGCAAGGTTGCATCCTCAGCACAACTCTCTTTGTAGTTAAAATGAACAGCATTAATAAGGTCATTCCTCCCTCAGTTATGTACTCTCTGTACGTCGATGATCTCCAAATTGCCTGTCGTGCCTCAAGTTTGCCAACCTGTGAGAGGCAACTGCAAATTGCTGTAAATAAACTGACACATTGGGCTGACAAAAATGGCTTCCACTTTTCCACACAAAAAACTGTTGCCGTTCTGTTCACGCAAAAAAGAGGATTGCATCCTGACCCAGACCTAAAACTACGCAATGTCACAATACCGGTGAAGATGGAGCACAAATTCTTAGGTGTCACATTCGATAAAAAGCTAAGCTTTCTGGCCCACATAAACGCACTAAAAACCAAGGCAAGTAGAGCTCTAAGCATATTAAAAGTCTTGTCATATAAGCAGTTGGGAGCTGAGCGTCTGTGCCTGCTGCGTATCTACCGATCTGTAGTACGTAGCATTCTAGATTATGGCTGTGTTGTATATGGCTCGGCACGCGAATCCTATCTTTGACGGCTCGATCCCATACACAATCTTGGATTGCAGCTATCCAGTGGCGCATACAGAACTTCACCGGTGCAGAGTATGTACGCTGATTGCAATGAACCTCCTCTGAGTCATCGACAGGTGCTACTAACTGTGACCTATGTCCTAAGAATTAAGTCTTCGCCACAACACGTATGCTACAGTATCATCACCGAATGTAACACACGTTTGCATTATTTAAACAGGCCCAACTCTATAAAACCGCTCATTCCGCGTTTTGAAGAATCATGCCGCACATACGATATCGCCGACGAGGCATTGAATATTGCTGAGAAGCCACCAAGAGTGCCGCCTTGGTTTGAAACGAAGGAACTCTGCGATTTCTCCCTAACCCATTTAAGGAAAAAAGACACTCCACCAGAACATATAATACAAGAATTTCGTGCTCTTCAGTACAAATATAAAAGCTACACGGAATATTATACAGACGGTTCGAAAACCAAAAATCATGTGGGTGTTTGGATTGTAACTGAGAAATGCACAACCAGCGTTAGGGTGCCTCTGTGTGTTTCTATCTTCACAGCAGAGGCTTACGCTCTACTGGAAGCAGTTAAGAGAATTATCGCCGAGCGAAACAAAAAAGCTGTCATATTCACTGACTCACTCGGCATATTAAAGGCCCTACATTTAAAGTCGGGAGTGTGAACCATTACTTCGGGATATATTGAACATGTTGGTTTCTAAGAGCCAGGATATATTTATCCGTTTTTGTTGGGCGCCGAGTCACATCGGTATACCAGGCAATGAAAAGGCAGACGAATGTGCTTCTTTGGCTGCGCAGAAACACATAACCACAATAAAAATACCTTTAAAAGACAGCCAGCGAACGATTCGTCTAGCAGTCTTATTAAAATGGCAGCAACGGTGGGACTCCTGTACAAACAATAAGCTCCATCTTGTCATGCCCGTTCTTGGCGAGTGGAAGACATGCCAGCACCAGAAACAGTTTTTTGAAGTTGTACTGTGCCGGCTCCGAATAGGCCACACGCACCTGACACACAACTTCTTGCTAACAAAGGAGCAACCGCCACTGTGTGAAAACTGCCAAGAACCTTTGACAATATTACACATTTTAATCTCTTGCCCACACCTTGAAACTAGCAGACAAAAGCACTTCCACGCTCTTTACAAATCGCAAGTACCACTCCACCCAAAGCTCGTTTTAGGAGATGAAGCCGTTGTACACCATACTAATGTAATAATCTTTTTAGAGGAAGCAGGTTTTTTGAACAAGATTTAACCAATACAATGAATGCTGTACTGACTAGTGACATCTTATCACCCTCTATTTTTATCTTCGCCTGACATTTTCCATGTGTTTGCCACAGTCTCATAAATTATATACATTGGACGCACACCTAGTGCGCATTTCTTTTAGGCCCTTATACAGCCACTTTACCTCAAGCCATTGTCATTAATTGCACCATTATGTACCACCATCATATCACCCTGTGACTGGCACAGCATAGCCTTAGTCGCTTTTGCGCCACTAAACCCATAGCATACCATACCATACCATTGTGCTGATACGTAGCACAGCATCAGGCCATTGGAATATGAATACCTGAGTTGGCACGATACAGTGTACTCTTTAAAAAAAAACAGAAAAGAAAGGAGGTGCTTTGATGGTACTTTTGTCAGACAACAGTGATTGTAATCTGCTTTGCTTGCTTTTCCTTTCATGAAAACTCGGCACTCAGGACTTCGCAGCCAAGAGTGCTATGTAATGTGATCGCATACATGCCGTCAGCGTACAGGAAATATTGGCCGCACTGAGCTAGTGCAAAACACTTCGAGACAGATAACAATCATTGCTGTGGTCTGAAAGGGCTCGAATAGTCACTTTTTTTAAAGAAAATAGGGAATTTACTTTTGGTGGCCTTTTGTGTTGAAGCGATGAACGAAGTGGCGCGGCGGTGGAGCACTATTCATCGTCATTGCTAAGGCAGCCGCTGCGATGTCATTAGGTTGACATTTCTTCAGAACTTTTTTAGTGGATGAGCGTCCCAGGCACTGTACAGTGCTCGTTAATTTCACCCCCTTTAATTTGGGAAGTCTGTTAATTCGACCTGCGCGTGTGGTCCCTACATTTATATAAAGGAGTCTGTGAAGTGGAACGCTCATTAACTCTGCAAAATTTTAGCATGCATCGGCTAATTAGACCTAACATCACAGCCTGCGAGCTCGCCCAGTCGAAGAGGGAGAGAAAAAGAAAAGTTACTGGGAGAGCAATGCTATTGTACAGCTGAATAAAAAAAAAGGCATAGGCCAACCGCATGGTCACCGGCATCATCCGAAGCGGGTATAGTAGATGTATAGGCTAGGTGGTGACCACACAGTATGACGTCTGTTTTGATTAGATCTTGCCTTCTGCTGTGCTACTCGTTGACTGCATATCCATTGATCATGGTGTCGCCATTGCCAGGCAGCAGACCGAGGAAGGAATAATTGAGGATGGGATAGGCGTTGAGAATGACAATTTATCAGAAGGTGATGATTGTCACCAACTGCCACAACGACTGAAATGCATGGTAAAAAAAGAAGCTGCAGAAGGCGTCCATGTTAGAGGACTTCTTTGAGCCAATTGCGCATGGTGTGTGTAACGCGGAGCATCTGACAGCTACTAGAGGTATGTTGCCACTCAAATTAAACCCAAAAGAACTGACGAAGATTACAAACTTCATTGGCAAATAAAGGTATCTCATGCTGGGGAAAACTTTTTTTTGTTGATTATTCGATAATTCGACAATCGGATAATTCAATTTTTCACTGTCCCACCAGTGTAGAATTAATGGACTTGTGCTGTATTAACAAACTAAGCGCAGCCATGTGCAGTCCCCCCTTCCTCCCTTCGTGCATGTTGTGCACACATTTATGCCTTCCAGCGATGTGGTGGGACTGGTCCAACTCATTGTTTTCTTACTCTTACTATGAGCCAAAAAAATGTTCTGCTCCAAAAGTATAAATTCCTGCTTTTAACTCCTATTTTTCCTGCTACAAAAGCTGCTCCAAAACACCAAAAGCCACTTCCATCACTGAATGGTTTACCTGCATCGCGTTAACTTCTTTTTTCAAGATAGTGTTCGCCCTGCCGCGGTGGTCTAGTGGTTATGGCACTCGGCTGCAGATCCGAAGGTCGCGGGATCGAATCCTGGCCACGGCAGCTGCATTTCGATGGAGGCGATATGTTGAGGCCCGTGTGCTATGCGATGTCAGTGCACGTTAAAGAACCCCGGGTGGTTGAAATTTCCGGAGACCTCCACTACGGCGTCTCTCATAATCAGAGCTGGTTTTGGGACGTTAAACCCCACAAAACAACAAGATAGTGTTCCTAGTGAAGTGTAAACTACAGTAACTTTTTTTGTTTCGAACATTTAGATATACTTTTTAGCTACCTCTATAAGAGCATTTTTACGGGCCGAAGAGGAACACTCTGGCATCCTGTGTGTCCACATCTTCCTGCTTTCGTTGTGTGTGCGAGCGGTGGCTTGGACCAAGCACGCTGCTGCTTCTGCGTGTGTCACCATTGAAAATTTGTGCTTAATACGGGAAGGAGGGCCATGTCATCATATATTATCATTGACCATCAACATCTTAAACACTCGTTTCCTATATAGACATTCTCAGTGCGTAGAAAATTTAGTGCTGCGCCAGAATAAAGAAACATCCATAACTGCAGCGGCCTGTACACTGGCCATACAAATATGAGCATTTGCTTATACCAGTGGGTTGCCAGAACACTGACTGTGCATTTTGCTAGGCAACATGGCAGCGGCCACATGCAAATAGTATGTACAGAGTCACTGATCTGATTGAAACATTCATCGTAGCACTGTAGTGACTTTTCCATGCCCTTTTTGAAGAAGGCAGGCATGGCTGTTTGAGCCAGTTCTGCATATGCTGGTCTATAGCTTTTCTGTACGTCCTGTGCTTTCACTCGTGAATGTTGTACCGTACATTTTACCGTACACATTACTCATTCATTCATAAATTTTGGCTGCATTGCACCACCCTGCATGCAAAAACCGAGTGACACCATGTGCTTCACACATAGCCAGAGGTTCTGTTGTTTGAGGAGTGTTTACGCGCTCACTGCACGTCTAGAATAGGCAACTGCCATCTCAGGGGCATACTACATGACAACACATCTGCACACGGTGTCATCAAATTTTCACTGTGGTTTTAATCTTGCAGCTCATTTGTCGCGGTGATATCGTAGTTATGGTGCTTGACTGCTGACTCAAAAGACACGGGTTTTATCCCAGCTGCAGAAGTTGCATATGTAGTGAAGGCGAAAATGGCAGAGGACAGCATGGCATGCTTTGTCAGTGCATGCTAAGAGCCCCAGGGGATCAGAATTTCTGGAGATTTCCTCTGTGGCATGCCTCATAATTATGTTGTTTCGGCATGTAAAACCCCTTCAATTATCATGTTGTTATTGATTTTGTGTCTGATAGGACCTTGAAGAAAATGGCTTTGAGGTAGCTGCTTTCTGTGATATGGGAATAGCATCCCATGACAAATGTCTCGCTCAGTCGGAGATGCAACTATGTAGGGAGGCATTTGGAAAGTGTGTTTAAAGGGACACTAAGGAGTGAAACTATTTTTCTTGTATGAGTAAATCACTGTTTCACAATACCAAAAGCACCACTTCTGCAGCCCGAAAAAGCCAGGGGAGCTCCCACACCAACTCGCAATGACGTCATAGATTTTGAGGGCATCTGGTAAAACCCACACAATTATTAATCAGCAAAAATGGATTGCATTGTGCCCTCAGGTGGCCCAACAACTGACGTAGCGAATTTCAAGAAATTCCATTGGAGCTATATGGCCAAAACATGAAGGAAGTTTGAAATCCGTGATATCAGGCTTGCATTGAGGAGCAGAGGTTTCGTTGTGAAATTAAAAAAACATAACTTTGACCTTCATTTTCTCTTCTAATATTTCACGTATGACGACAATCTATTCATATAAATGGGTTTACTGTTTCACTTTAATGTCCTTTTCAATGCTTGAAGTAAAAAGGCTTTGGATGTCGCTGTCGTTTTGATGTTGCAACCAATTGGACGTTGAAAAAAAAATCCCTTGTAGAAGCACAGAAGCAACACGCTGTAGTCAAGCAGTTCCATTGAGGACAAATTCTATGAAAGAGAAATGCCCCGCCACGGTGGTCTAGTGGCTAAGGTACTCGGCTGCTGATCCGAGGGTCGCGGGATCGAATCCCGGCCGCGGCGGCTGCATTTCGATGGAGGCGAAATGTTGAGGCCCGTGTGCTGTGCGATGTCAGTGCACGTTAAAGAACCCCAGGTGGTCAAAATTTCCGGAGCCCTCCACTACGGCGTCTCTCATAATCAGAGCTGGTTTTGGGACGTTAAACCCCACATAACAACATATGAAAGAGAAATGCTGTGATAGTCATGTCAGTGTCAAAACTATAATTTTCTGTATTGCTATAAGTATGATTTAACAAATGTGGCACAAGGCTACTTTTGCTTTGTTTCTGCTGCAGAGCCATGTAAGTATCTAAATCTAACCATGCAGAAGTCCTTTAATATCCATTGCAGATGTCGTGTTAGTTATAAAAGGAATTCACTAAATTTCGTTTTTTTGCAGTGATGGGAATGCTGCTACAATTGCTCAAACTTGCTGCTTGTCATTAATTCCGCAACATTCATTCTACAACTGAAACTGCTTGAATGCTACTCCAAAACGTAGACCTGGAAATTATCAGTAGGCTTTTGTCACTTGCAATCTCGGAGGCTATACAGTCGACTCTCACTACAACGAAATTGAAGGTGGGCGGAAAAAATTTCGTTGAAGCGAAAATTTCGTTGTCGTGAAATCGAAAAAATATAACTTACCTGAGCTGGTAGAACAATGAAACTTTTATGCCTCAATCTGGCGCGCGGGACGTGGCATCACGGTGGTAGTCGGAAGTGTTCGGAAACCGCTAGTACTGACACCATACCTGCCAAGTTTGGAGAAATGGAATCCGGGAGATTTACGTATTTACTCTATTTTACCACGGCCTTCATAGTAATGCGCACCCATTTCCCGCGACCAAAAAAGGAAGTGAAACGTCGATTGTAATGCGCACCCATGAAAAAAAAAGTCCTTGGTAATCAACCTTCTCACATTCATAAAAACAAATGCCGCACTCGCATAATGAACACACTCGCATAATAAAGGAACAGGAACTTTGGACCCCTGCAGTCCCTCAAACCGCCGCGCTGTCGCTTTCCCGCTTCGCTTGATCCGCGGTGTCTCGAAGGTGTTTGGCACGCTGGTTCAAAATTCCCGCGTCCCCACAAAACTGCTGCACGTTGCCGGGCGTAGCCGCGTGCTAGCGGCAGTAACATCATTTACTCGCAGTGCTGCGTTCCTCCGTGCTGTCGCAGTTCCCTCACGCTTGCTGCCGCGTGCTGCCATACGTGCTGCGCAGGCTGGCGCAGCTAAGCCTAGGCATGATCGGGGCGTGGTCTCAGATTGCCGCGACGCAATCTCGGACGTACGTCATGCAGCGCTCATGAGTGAAAGGCTCAGGCTCAGCACAGATATCAGGGAGAAATGCGATGGTGAGCCATTTTGCATGCAGCGTTGGGAAGCATCTATTCTCCTGTTATGGCCACCCGTGAGCACTACCGAAAGCTGGTGCAGCTGGGCGTCTCGGAGATTGCATCGGCGACGTAGCAACTTTCGTTAACGTTGTCGTTCGTTTGGACTTGATTCTAATGCGCGTACGATTTTTGGACCCGTTGCATCGGAATAAAGGTGGGCGTTAGATTTGAGTAAATACAGTACTCAACGGGGGGGGGTGTGCTTGACCCATAAAAAAAAAAGTTGTCGACCGTGGGGTGGGGGAGTTATTGCGATAGCAATGATATGGATGGACACTGTTAGTGGGTTTACGCAGTTGCCGTTTTTCTGTACAAAGTCCAACTCGATAACACCGCCCACACATGGTATGTTTTAGGTGCGAGCAAAAGCGCGGCAACGCTGGTAACGAACGCGGCTGAAGCAGAGATGACACGACCCGGCCGTCTCCGCCGAGCGAACTGAACAAGACGATAACATCACGCCACGTGTGATGGCTGTTGACACTTGCTTCTCAAGCAGAAAGGAAACGCCCAGCCCTTTTTTCGTTGGGCGGAGGACCAAAAGGGGCGCCGGTGGGAGAGCGTAAGTCGCGCGAGCTATCTCGACAGACATCAGTAGACGGCGTCGGCAGACATCGGCAATCAACCACACAGTCAACATTGGCTGTTTCTGGCGGTGCCAACACGTGATTTCAACTTCGTAGACGTATTTTTATCTTCTGAAATGCACCAATATGTTTGGGACTGTGTTTACTATACAGCAAATCGAATTTTCGAGACTGGAATTGCATCGTCAAAATGTGCCCGTTCATGTGGCCTGTTGATGCAAGGCTAGTGCTCTTGGTGCGCACGCATTATGTACCAGAGTGCGCACCGTCGGGAACAGCGTGGCCCGTGCGTCCGCGCTGTGTATTGATGGCCGCGCGTGCGGTTTGGGCAGACCGAGGAAATGACGTCGTGAAAGCGCGCTTTTTGTTACGTTAAATAATTTGCCTGAAAATGCATAGTAGTTTAAACACTGAAGCAAGGGACAACACGCATGCGTTCCGTTCCCGACGCTGTCAGCGCTGACGGCTAGTGCTCGTGGTCACTGCGGTGTCCTCGGGCGCGTTCGAACACGCGTCGGAGCTAATATAAGCAGACTTTTATTGTTTCGTGACGTTTTATTGCCCGAATTACATGAAATTGTAAAATACTTTAATATTTATATCAAGGCATGCTTTTCTGGCGAAACTGCACATTTTTTTTGTGTGTTTGGATCATACGTTTTCCCGGATAATACGTTCAGTTTCGCGTTATTTTTCAAAAGCGTATGAACCAGGTTCTACTGTATATATACGGGTGGCCGGTGAACGGTTCTCCAGCGCGAGCAATCAGTATTTTTCAATCAAGAAACTCGCTAGAAGACGCTGCCTGCATCAAGCTTGTCTCTCGCGGGTGAGGGCGCGTTCTCCTTCTTTGCGAGCTGGTAGCGCGTTCATCGAAGAAAGAGCGTTTCCATAGTCAATGCGCGCCTTTCGCTCTCTCTGTCTCTCTCTCACAAGACAGCAGATGGAAGAGTGAGAGAGCTCGCGAGCCGGGAGGCACGCGCCGAGGGCGTGCCTCCCACACGCGCCCTCCTAGTAGCATGTTCCTAGTAGGTAACGCGCTACAACGGACGGACAGACCCAAACCTTAAGGAGCTTCGCTCCTAAAGATGTGTTCGTTGTGGCGAGCATATTTATTCATTGACTCCTATGAACTGCTGACGGGGAACCAGAAATTTCGTTGAAGCGGCGTTCATTGTAGCGAAAGTCGACTGTATATACTGGTGGTGTGGTCATTGTGGGAGTGTAGCATCTCAGTAGATTTTTACTTGGCCCCAACAATTTTTAGTTTGTTACACTGCGCACTGGTGGTGTGGTCATTGTGGAAGCGCAGCGTCGTGGTAGATCTTTACTTGGCCACCAAAGTATCGTGCAACTCTCTGTACTGCAGTTGTCATTATGCAGTGGTTAAAAGGAGCCTTGTGAATCTGTTTTATGATGGAGCACCCATATAACTTCTAGGAGTGGGTGGTGGCACCTCTGGCAAGGGTGAAGGGCTCCGAAAATTTATTCAGCTGCTCATATCCAAAACCTGTTGTGGGAACGGTGGACTCAACACTTTTATTCTAAATAAAAACGTCTGATAAGTAAGTTTCTTGAGCACATCAAGGATAGCTTCTTTCAACTTTGTGGTATCTTAAAACAAGCAGCAGCACCTTATTTCTTGTCTACAGAGCTTGCTTGCAAGGTGATAGCCTTGTCGGTGGTATGACTTCATTTTGTCTAAGCATTACTTGCGGGAGAATCTGGAAAAAGGTCTTGGGTTTCATACTATCGCTGTTGTCTGCCAGTAGCACTGGCCACCGCCCTCTCACTTGCACCAAAACCAGGAAAAAGGTCTTGGGTTTCACACTATCGCTGTAGCCTGCCAGTAGCACTGGCTGCTGCCCTGAGTCTTGGTGCAATATGAGGGATGCGTTCACAAAAAATGACATGCACAGTAGGTTAACCATACTAGAATTGGAGCCCATACTAGTTTTGATTGATTGCACCAGTGTCTTTTGTAGCAGGACTGCAAATTCACTTTATTGAAATCACAGACAAATATGGTGCCCTATATTGAGGTTAGAAACAATGAGCAAACAGACAGTGAAGCCTAGGAAAGCATAGGGGAAGTTAATTGTAGTGTTGTAATTGTGGAGTAAGTAGAAAGGAATTAAAGTGGACGAAAAGACAAACCTGCCTTCTGTCGAAACCAAACCCACGACGTTCGGATGACGCATCCGATGCTCTACTGCTGAGCTACGAAGGCGGTCGTCCCCCCATCCACTTTATTGGGTATTTATGTACATATTATCCTGGGAGTGTTAGGCTGTGCCACTCGTAGCCATGGTGGCGTGTGTTGACTTTTTTTTTTTACACCAAGTCCTTTGTGCTCTAATAAGATATTGTCTCTTTGCTGACTTGAAGTAACTTCTTTACTACTGACTGAAAATCATATTTCTAAGTGTTGTCAACATGGCAGTTTCCGAAATCACCTTGTTTTTAGGTCTCTTCTGTAGTGTTATTTTCGTGCCTTACTATTTTCTGTTTGCAAAGAAGCATTCTGGTGTGCTCTTGTTCTCATTTTAGCACACATTTTTATGCCAAATCAGCATTTATCCATTCTAGTGAATATTTAAACTTGTTTTATATCTTTATCAAAGCCAGTTATTAGCTCTTATGTTGTTTTCTTGTCTTGGAAATTTGCTGCTAAACTTAGAGCAGCTGTTACAAATATTTAGTTTTTCTGCTACAAAATCTGTTACAAGTTGCTTCTGGCCTTTCCCATCGTTGATGTTGCTTAAAAAATGGTTAAGAAGTGTAACACAACAACAGTGCTACTTTTGCTTTGTTTGTGCTGCAGGCACAGCTGCCTGCACTGAGATCTGAGCGTGATGCTGCCTCTGAGGAACTGCAGGAGCAGCTGCAAGGCCACGAAGCAGTTGCTGCTGAAAACTCGTACAGTAGCAGTGTTGTTCGCATCAATGTAAGCTGCTATTTTGGTTCTTGTTTGTTTTCAATGTACAATCATTGCTGGATATATTGAATTATGATGTATCCAATTACTGTCACCGTCCGACAATTTGTACATGCTTGACAATTCGGACAGCCGTGTGGCTGTCCGAATTACCGAACATGACGTTACTAAGCATTTCTTTATGGACTACGCAACTAGTCTGTAAAGAAAAAGGAAAGGAGAAGTGTATCGCTCTAACAAACAAATGACACACATAAACTACAAACTTGCATATTTCTGTTGCTTCCCCAGATATACGAGGCTGCTTTGTCAAGCTTATGAGAAATGTATTACGATTTTAGGCTGACAGCGAAACATTTGTTGTTTTTCACTCACCGCAAGCAACGCACTGCTCTTTAGACGTGGAAGTACACAGTATAAACATGAGCTATAGCCTTCACAGTGTTGCACATGATCTATGAAACGGAGTATAGTTCTACGTATGATAAACCGGACTCTCTTCGCTGCTTTCAAGCGTGGTGAATCTGCCATCATTATCTCCTCCAGCGCCTTGACAATACGTAAAGTATGGTCACAGAGATCGCGCACAAAACTGTGATCTCTGAGGTATAGCTTCAGTCTCGACACACCGATTGTAGAGGCAAGCCATATCATTCTTGTGATCACCACATCTTGTTGTGACACGTTGCGAATGATTCGCGATTAAGAGTACAGTCACGTGTGTCAGCGACCGCTGCTAGCGCTTCGGCATTACGTCGTTCAGTGCTTGTTTAATTATTTTGCATTTCTATGTCATTTTTGTAATGGTAAGCGACAGGCCATATCTACTGGTATGAACGCTGGCCTCGCAGTCGCAGTTGGAAACTGCTTCTGTCACGTTGCATTTACCCTTACCACTTGCTAATGAGCCGGACTTTGCAACGAAATAGCTCAAAGTGCCACCGGTCACTGCTGAAATGTTTACATCTCTCACGACCTCGAGGATCATGGACATATCCTGAACAAATTCCCCTCCTTGGGTGAGAGATAATGCGACAAATTTATAAGGGGGCCCCTGCTTGGTCACAAACCAAAATTGAAAATGGCGGCAGAACTGCTGGAGAGAAAAAAGATTGTGGAGCAGTTCTTTTCATTAACATCTGCAGAATAAGTGCATTTACTGCTTTGTTTTGACACCATTGCTCTCGAAGCTGTCAAATGACTCCTTGGAGTTGGACGCGCAAGTTACGGGCGTGCGAGCCCTAGCAGCACGAAACATCAACTTCACGCTAGCAAATGGTGCCGCTCATGTCCGTCCGTCCAATTAGAGCAACTTAAGGCTATTGTAGTTCATTCTAGTCCGATGAAAATGACAACTCTCAAAACCTTACTGCCTCCCAGCTGTAGTCATGCAGATGAGTAGTACCATAAAAACCCGCGTATAGCGCTGGTTTTTTTTTTTCTCCATATTTTAGGGCGTGAAATTTCGGCCCCGTACTATACGCGGGCCTCAAGAATATTTGGCCCGAATTCACAGTTTTGGTTTCAACAAAGCGAGGTGCTATCATCATCATCAGGTGTCTGCGCACTTCTGCGTTAGGTAGCGTGAGCGGTGTTAGTCCTAGAGACCTACAGGCGTGCAACAGCATGCAACAGGCGTGCAACAGCGGCCGTTGCTACGACTTGGCGCACACGACGGTCACGATTTTGCTCCTGTGATTTTACGCCATGTCAGGACCGCGCAGGCAGTACAGCAGAGACCACTTATAACATAACCGCTTATAGTGCAGGACCGGCTATAATGCGTATTTTTCTGATCCCCGTTTACCCTCCCATAGAACTTAAAGGGACCCTGAAACGGTTTTGACGATTTTGTGCAAACATGGTGATCCAGTAGAGCGAGTCATTAGGCTCATTTGAGGGCAGATTTCAGCGCTGTGTGTAGTGTGGAATTTACAATAAGGTTTTCAACACGTTCATCGGAAAAGATCGCAGTGGCTCGACAAAAGCCGTTTTCAAATGCCCCCGCCATCGACCGATGGAATGGGAGGTCGCTGATTGGCCCCGAACCAGTCTTGTGCACGTAATTTTCAAAACCTAGCTGCGAACAACGTGCTTCTACAACGTACTCCTTCGCTTCAGCCAACGGTATCGTCGCGGCATCTGGCGGCGTACACACGAGTCGCCGGCGCTCTATTACAGAGGCTAGCACTGCCGAGGCGGGCGACCTCAGTAAGGATATCGGGGCGCTATGTCGCCACGGAGGGCTCGGCAGATCGGCTCACGCGGGAGGCGCTGTCGTCGCTAGCGCGCACTCCGCAGCAGATCGAGTTGAGGAGGAACAGCAGTGGTACGGAGGAAGGCGACAGAAATAAGCCCATAGCTGCCTTAGCGCATGGTGCTTTGCTTTGTTCATGGTGTGAATGGTTTCACAATTGTGTTGCCTAATCAGTGATGCAATGTCAAAAAAACGTTTCAGGGACCCTTTAATGTATACGCATACCGCTTATTGTGCAGCTCCGTGAGATGAAAGACCGGTTACAATGCGGCTACCGGGAAATCAGCGGGCAATTGCGGTAGCGAGCAGGCTTCACAATGGAAGTGCGCTGCCCGAGAAGAGTGCAACGAATCTCCACGGAGGAGGAAAAAGCGTGGAACATATGAACAAGGAGAGGAGGGAAGGAAAAAAAAAGGCCGCGGGAGCAGCGTGTCGTGGGCACGCCTTATGAGGAGAGGATTGATAGGATTGCCAAGGCGACAGAAAATGCTGCTATGGCCATTTGTCAGCTCCGAACGCTCGCCTGCGATCGCATTGACGTCCGCGTTACCTCTGTTTGTCTCCAGTTCATTTTTTAAAAATCATTTCACGCGCACTGTCACCCCGCGAGCGCGATTTCTTGTGCACTCGATCCCTGTGTTGTCAAGGGCAACCTTCCCGTGCGGCGCGCCGCCCGCGATCCCACAAACTAGGCCTAACGAGCGCTACCTTTTCAGTGCTGGCTGCAGGTAGGGCCGCGGGCGGCTGTGATTCGTCCGCGTTTAAAACGCGGACGAATCACTTCGACAACGGAAGCGAAGTCCTGGATGGCAGGTGCACCACTCTAATGGCGGTTTGCGGTCGCTACATCACGCACGCATCAGAAAACGAAGGATAGTGCGTGCAGCAATCGGTTCCCGTTTCTGCGCAGTCCGGTTCCACGGGAAGTCCACATAAACGGCGACGTCACTATAGCGCTTTTTTTCTTTTCTTTTTCATTTTTACACAGCGCGGTCACGGACTTAAATCTTTGAAATATCCAGGTGTTTTTTTTTCTAAGCAGGTGAAAGCAGCCCGGTCACGCGCTTCGAATGTCTAACACGCGCCGCTACCAGCTTGACAGTTTTTACACACATTTTGACCTTGAAAAATGTTGTTTTGGTTATAGTGCGGGTATTCGCGATTCCGGCGACTTGCGCTGTAAGCGGTCTATGCTGTACTCGGCTGCCTTTAACAGAAAAAGTTATCGCTGCTGACGAAACCATCGGCAACTGTGCTGCGGAGCGGCAGTTCGGAGTCAACTAGCAGAGCATTCGTGGTTGGAGGAAGCAGAAGGAAGCCCTCTTTGCATGCAGCGGCCAGAGAAAATGTATCCGGGGACCAAAAAATGGAGTGTCCTGACGTGGAGCGAGAACTGGCGGACTTTGTTCGGGAGCAACGAGCTGCACATCTCGCTGTGGACATCGAACTGCTACAAGCGAAGGCAAGGGAGATCGCTCGCGTCAAGCCGTTCAGCCGGAGGACTTTAAGGCGATCAAGCATTGGGTGTCTCGCTTCATGCGCCGCGCTGGGTTCTCCCTACGTCGGCGTACGTTGATCTCGCAGAAGCTACCAGAGGACCACGAAGAGCAGCTTGTGGCCTTTCAAAAGTACGTGATTGCGTTGTGAAAGGCAGTCCCCTTTCAGTTGGGCCAGATCGGCAACGTGGATCAAACGCCGGTGTACCTGGATGTGCCCTCGGCGCTAACTGTGCATCAAAAAGGCTCCAGGCAAGTTACTGTGTGATCGACTGGGAATGAAAAAACGCGGGTAACTGTAACGTTGTCCTGCACGGCAGGTAGTCGCAAGCTGCCACCCTACGTGGTGTTTAAAAGAAACACGCTGCCGAAGGGGGAGAAGTTCCTAAAAAATGTCGTCCGCTGCCAGGACAAGGGGTGGATGGACGAATCGCTAGTGCTTGACTGGATTAATCCGTGTGGTGTCGACAGCCCGGAGCACTGCTGAGGCTCCCTTCGATGCTTATACTCGACGTGTTTCGGTGTCACCAGGCCAACTCCGTTAAGCGACTGCTGCGCAACTCCCGCACCGAGCTCGTCGTCATCCCTGGATGACATCCAAGCTGCAGCCGCTTGATGTGTGCCTTTTGAGGACCACATCAAGCGCCTGTACATGGAGTGGATGAGGTCTGGAGAGCCAGAACTGACCCCTGCTGGATGGCTGAAACGGGCCTCGCCAGCGATGCTCTACTCATGGATAGTCAAGGCTTAGGCCAGCATTCCCGAGGCGCTCGTTCGTCGGCCCTTCAATAAGTGCTACATCTCAAACGCGCCTGATGGCACTGAGGATGATGTGCTGTGGGATGACATTTCCGACAAGGGAGCTTCGGAAGAGAGCACGTCCGACAACGACGAATAATCAAGGGTGTAAATAAGTGCATTTTTAGGGGCGAAGCTCCTTAAGGCGTGGGTCGTGCGTCCCCGATGTATGTAGTAGTAGTAGTAGGTAGCCACCGCCGCGTGCCTGCCGGGAGGCACACACGCGCCGAGGGCGAGCGCGTGGCTCCCGGCGCTCGCCCTCGCCGGGAGCCACGCGCTCCCCGGCAAACTCGACACTGCCCCGGCAAACGCGAGAGACAACGTTGGCACAGGCAGTGTCTCCTAGCGAGTTTCTTGAGAAATACCGACTGCTCGCGTTGGAGAAGCGTTCACCAGCAACCCATATATATATAGGCACTGAATCTTGACTTGCAATGAGGTGCCGGTGGGAGATTTCACTTGTGCATTGTGCATAGTTGAACCGTGAGGATTCGTAGCATGCGCGTTAACTAAATTAATCTGGAACTCGGCACGATCTACAATGAACATCCCGAGCTTCGCCCACTCATCATCATTCACTCCGTGGATATGCTGTAATTTTTTTCCTTTTTCCTCGGACTATATTCGGGTGAAAACTTTTTTTCTCGCAGTTGCTATCCCTGAATTACACCCCGGAATATATTCAGGCCCGAGCTATATACGGGTTTTTATGGTACGTGGCTGTTGTGCAGCCATTATCAGGCATTGGCAAAAGTGCTGTGAAACAATAACTTTTTTATTACAAAACAACAGACACAAGAAAGAAGACTGGACAGGTCCTGTCTTCTTTCTTGCGTCTGTCGGTTTGCGCGAAAAATGTTCTTATGGATTCGCACCAGCTAGCCTGCCATTGCATTGTCCTTGGCTGTAAAACAGGAAGTTCTTTTTCTCCTTACTCAATAGCATTGTTTCTTATAAGTTATTGTGCAAGTTCTTGAAAAATAAAAAATTAAAAAATTTGGCAGATCTTACATGCAGTGGTAATCCAGGAAATGCGAAGCAAGCATCAGGAATGTAAACTGGATCTGCGTTGTCTCGCTATACCGATTTTGGTACATATGAAGTGAATGAAACGGCCGCAAGAGTACCAATACTCTGGCACATAAACCACGCTGCTCATGACATGCATGTCACGATTTTCGTGGTATGACATGTCATTTATGTTTGTCATGCAGTCATGTTGTGGCATACCAATTTTCGTACACATCCCATTAACAAAACGGCCAGGAGAGCACTAAGACTGTGGCATGTAAATCATGTAGCTCATGACATGCATTTCACGATTTTCATGTTATGACCTTTCATTTATGTTCGTCATGCAGTCATGTCATGCCGTACCTATTTTCGTATACAGTCAACTCCCGATAATTCGAAGTCTCTTAATTGGAATTTTCGGTTTATTGGAAGTGACGTCGGGGTCCCGTCAGTTTTGCATGCAAGCCAATAGAAAAAAAATGCTCGGTAATTCGAAGTTAGAAGTTTAAGGTGTCGGTTAATTAGAAGTTATTTCTCAATCTTATAGCTCGAGATGATTGTAATGTTTGAGAAATTCTGTATTAAAGTGAAAAACAGCTTCGGCGTGCTCAATTTACATCGCTGGCATCGCAGCTGACTACATGAAGAGTCAATGTTAGGTAGTGGCGCCATCGGCATCGCAGCTGACGACAGCACCGAAAATGATGAGGCGGCAGGCTTAGCACATCCGCCCAGCACAATCGCAACCCCGCATGGTCGCATTGACGTGCTAGGCCTATCTGTACGTTTCCTCGAGTGTTAGTGAATCGGCCCGCCGGCATCGTTGCACAGTCGTGGCAATGGCAACTCGCAGACATCATCGTACGCTTGACTTGGCGACGAAAGTTGATGGCGTTTTTCACTGGCAGATTCGGAGCAGATTTTTTTGCTCCGCCACGGCGAATCCGTTTCACTGGTCGAGTGGGGGCGGGCTGGTGCATTTCACTGGCAGATTCGGAGCAACTCAAACTGCACCAGAGCGCTGTCACTTGCTCCAGCGCCAAGGCACGGATTCAGACAGATTCGGGCGGAAGCGGGCTGCGTCCTCACGTCACTTCCGTCGTGTCTGTCAAAATGGCTGCGCTCACTGCAGCTGTGGAACTGGAGTATAAAAGAAAGTGGAGCTCGCGTTTAGTGACGACAGCAGGACAAACAGTTGCTCTTCCAGCTCAGAAGACTGTGATTACGACATGCTGTACGTGTGATGGTGCGCGGCTGGCCACCGTTTGTTTCTCTCCGCCGCTCGAATAGGTCTGGCGTAGGCTCTATTTGCCGGTATGGCGTGCAATATTGACAGCGATTTGCTTGTGAAATGAAATAGCTTACAAATGACTGTAAGCATGTTTAAAATGGAAAGGAGCACTTGTTTTCAACACGAGAGATCTGAAGCCGCTGTACGAAAGGTAAACAGTGGCACTGGTTGTTTCACCGATGCGGCTCGCTTCGTTTCCATCGTTGTGCTCTACAGCGATGTTTCAAGAAAACCGATTGGATGTGTTAACGCATGACATGTGAGTGCAAACGTTTATCATGTTGGCAAAAGTAAGCGCTTCATTGTGAGCTCACGGTTCGTCGCAGTCGACGACGGGATAGCAGCGGCGTTGTTCTAGCTAAGCCTACCCTCGGAGCCGTCATTGACGTAGGACTGTTTGGATGAGTTTGTGTTCTTCAATGGTGTTATAGAGCAGGGAAGTGCAAAACTCTTTCTTTTCTACTTGTTGATGAAGACACGAACTCTTACGAGCGCGTATGCCAAGGTGCAAAATGCGGCCGAGCCTGCGTCCCTACGTGCTCATCGTTCCTCTCACCATCCATAGCACGCTTCATGCCGGAGCTTACGGCACCGAACGCAGTATCGTACCGTGTATTTAGCGCTTAGTGCCCTCTCTGAGTAATAAAGTTTGAGCACAGAATGCGTGAATTTAACGTAAACAACTCTGAAACTGCTGCAGTCAAAATGTGCCCGGGGAAGGCGTCTTTGGTTCCGCTCCGTGCGTTTCCGCACGGAGCGGAAGTTAGGTTTGTATGACGTGCTCATTGACTTCCTGTACACTAGCTCGCAGAGCATTCTCACACTCCGCTGGCAGATTCGGATTCGTGAAATCCAAGCGCTCCCTCCAGCATTTCATTGACTGCTCCAGATTCGCCAGTGAAAAACGGCATAAGATTTTGAAGGCAGTTGAGGACGGAGGCACTGCCAAGCGGGACATCGCATGGAAGTACGGCATCAAACGCTCTTTCGAACACCGATAACAAGCGCTCGATACTCTAAGCATTTGAGAACGACCAATTTAAAATGTCATGCATAAGAATGCGCACCGGTGCCCACCCGGAGTTAGTGCAAGTGTTGCTCATTTCGATTAGGGAGGCCCAGAGCAACCAACTTCGGCTCAGTGGCGATATCGTAGCAGCAAAAGCCTTATTGCTTGCGGCGATATTAGACATCAAAAATTTTTCTTCGTCCGATGGATAGCTCTCGAGCGGATGCTTTTGTGGATGGATAACTCCACGCAGTGCGAGGTGAGCCTCTTCAGTGCTATCCACATGCTAGCGCGAGCATGGGGTTGCGTTAAAGAGGAGACGATCGCGAACTGCTTCAAGACCTGCGGTTTTAGTGCAAGTTCCTCAAGAGATGGAGGTGGTTTGTCTTCTCCAGCGGGGGAAGCGCACGCAACCGAACTTGACGACGATAGTCTTCGACCAGCTCGTCCCTTTCGGAGAATACGTTGCCGTTGACAGTCAAGTTGAAATGTGTGGTGCGCTGACGGACACCGAAATACTCGGGATTCTTCGGCCCAACAAGGCTGCTGACGAAAGTGACTTGGACGACGATCTTTCAAGCGAGCCACAACCTACGGCTGCTGATGTAGCTGCGGGCCTTGCCCTCGCGCAGTGGTTTTTTGCTGTAGAGAGCAACGCCGAGGAAGCACTCGGCCATGTCTACAGCCTGCAGAACTTGCTCTCCGCGGCAAGATGCCGCAAGCTGACTTCTTTTCCAAATGAATTAATAAAAATGCCCGTTTTTGCCCGCTTTGGTTAATTGGAAGTTTGGTTAATTCAAAGTTTTTCGCGGTTCCCGTCAACTTAGTATTAACAGGAGTTGACTGTACATCCCATTAATGAAACGGCCAGGAGAGCACCAAGATCGTGGTATGTAAGTCATGCTGCTCATGACATGCATGTCATGATTTTCATGTTATGACCTGTCATTCATGTTTGTCATGCAGTCGTGTTGTGGCTCACCAACTTTCGTATACATCCCGATAACGAAATGGCCAGGAGAGCACAGTTGTAGGCGGCTATATAGATAGATAGATAGATAGATAGATAGGTAGATAGATAGATAGATAGATAGATAGATAGATAGATAGATACACTCAAGGTTGCCAAAGTTTGCTAACAAATGCATCGCATTTGAAAACTTCATCTGAATCATGACTGGCGGCATTAGTTGGCGTGTCCCAATACAGGCGCAGCGACTGGTACGCAGCTGTCTCGATAGGCTGGGACGAGGTGATCATTAATGAGGCACTGGTCGAGGGAGTGATGGTCAAAGTGGCCGAACAGGTGGCAATAGCATTGGTGATGAGGGACCCCAAACATCGTTACGCGTATGTGGATTTGTGATTGGCGGCCAGAGCGTTCACCTCGGGCTTGATATCGCGAGAAGTGGCGGCCGTCTTCGGCAGCGAGGGAACTGCAGTCCTTACACTATCAAATCATTTCCGGCACACATGGGAGCCAACGTGCACCCAGACTTACCCAACGCCAACAAGCTGGCGCGGAGTGACGCACCACTGCAACTGTGGCCAGTGAAGTGGCGGGGAGGGATGGGAGTGCAGGGAGCGGCTGCTCACCTTCAATGAAATAACGATGCACTACCAGCTGTTAAGGAGGGCCTTGCCGCTCCCCCACGCTAAACTCAATGGACCATAGACATCAATATTGTGAATGTTTCAGACATGGTCATTCCCTTTGAGAGGCAGACTGAGCCTAGATTCACCAGAGATAGAGCCACAATGTCCGGATTGCGCAAATCATACTGCTTGCTAGCCACATGCTTTGCCAATGCTCCACGTTAAGCGGCACCATGGTCCCTCATTACTTCTTTCTGGTCATGAAACTCCCACCGAAATTTCATATAGCGACAAAAATGGCCACCAGGGGCGCTACCTTGAGCAGAAGGGCATCGGTCAGCCGCACTTGGAGGAGCAATTGCGCGTTCGCATGAGTGTTTGCCATGTCAAACATTTTGCCAGATTTTTGCACTTCGCTGTGTCTGCTAACTGGTTATCGCAGTGATTACCCTTGGCCAAATAATACTGAATGGGCGTTCTTTAGTGGGTCAAATAATTGGTTGCTGCCAATGGTTTGACGGAGGTGGTCCGTCAAGTGATGCAGTTTCGTCCGCGTTCGTGCCTATACCAGCTTTTCTTAATACTTGTGCGGTTGCTTTTCGGTCTTGAATGACACGGAAAACTGTAAATAGGACTAGCTGGGTGATAAATTAACACAGCTTGGGCTCGAAACTACGGTGCACTTGACCGTGCTCTTGCTGCTCGCGGCAATCATCCCCTGCTATTATGCCTTACTATGGGGCATTGCGATGCTGCCATTGGGAATTTCCACGTTGATTGAACAAGAAAGCCTGTATATGAGTCTGTCCTGGAATTACAGCTGTGACCTGCTGTTGTTGCTCAATATTAGCGATATGCGCAGTGTCCATTTGAAGGGTTTTGGTTTTCCGCCACCAAATCTCATAACACTAACGAGTTAGAACCTGCATGACGTCTTTTTTTTTTTTTTCATTCCTTTATGCCGTCGCAGTAACTATCACCTGAAAGCATCATCCGAGTTTTTCTACAAAAATACCAGCGCAAATTGAAATAAACTCGCTCTTGTATCACTACGTTATTCAGTCTACACTGTTCCTTGCACGTCTCTCTAGTTTCGCTTATATACTTCGTTTTTAAATCCAACTATAGCTTTCTATGTATGAAATTTTTCCGCTTTTCAGGTCGTCAATAATAGCTGATTATGATGCAAGCGATAGTGGAGCGCTCCTAAAATATTGCTTCATTAATGTGCTGTAATGCGTAGTACATGCGTCAATAATCAGCATTCTCGCGTGAATGAAAAATGCGACCGCCACATCTGCAATTCAACAGGCCTCTTTTCGGTCAGCTGCCAAATGTTTAACATATAGCGAATTCGCGTAGGCGTTCACGTAGCAGTGCATGGCATTCCGAATTGTGCTAGCTATGCAATGTCTTGTAAGTGTTAATGTTACTGTATCCAATTTGAGGTGGTAATTATTTGCAATTATCTGTACAAATGCCTATGAGCACTAGCATATGTTGCAATTAAAACTGCGTATTTTAGACTGGCAGGTGAAGTGGAAGAAACAGAGAAACAAAAAGAATTTAGAATAGCATTTTATTTCAGTGCTTTACTTGTCACTGGACAGAATCGAAGAGTGCCAGCACGAACTAGTGTGTTTCATTCGGGGTTAAAAAGGTACGAACAGCACTTAATAAACAACTGCACAATTTCAGCCGTAGTGCTGACAAAAGATGTTGCGTAGCCGGCACTGGTGGACGAAGTGAGGTCGTCCATCATGATGTTTTCCACAATGGTTGTACAGTCATTATCATGCTATTTTTTCCGCGGTGCACTCTTCTATGTGTTCTTCAGCAATTTGCAGAAGGCACAGAAGTTGGTGAGGGTGGCACTTCCAAATTGTGCCTTCACTCTTTGCAGCTCCGATGCCAAACAAACGGCTACCTCTGTTGGCATACAGTGTCAGCACAGCCACTGCGATTCGCAGTTTGTATTGCATCTGTAAATAGTGACAGAGTGAAAATCTTATTCTGGTAGTGGTGCCACATTTCGCCTGCCTATTGAGCAATCGGCAGCATGTGCGAGACTTACACTGAATTTTTTTTTCGGCCGCATTGTCGGCGCCCGCAGCTGTGACTGTCGTATTTTTGGTTGCCGGGTGTTCTGAAGAATGTTTTCACGGCCTTTTTGCAGGTGAGTGCAGTGTTTGGGCACGTGAACGCTGCTTTGGCTTTGTTAAGTTAGGAAGCCAAGCCTTCGAAAATTCTCAATCGCAAGGCGACACAACGCTCCCATTCACTGTGCACACGTCCGCACGAATGATGTCTTAGGCGTAGAAATGTTTTTCACACGCACATGCGAACGTACTTGGAGTCAAACAAAAACCTGGCCTTCCCTTGTCACGGAATCACTCGCTCTTCCAACCACTGTACTTGCGTTGTTCTGCGTCAGCTCGTAAACAGAACAAGGATACTTTTCCTTCAATGCACTTGTATCCCGACCTACAGCCTGGCACGCAGCAAGTCTTAGGCATCGCTGTTACCACGTGGAGAAATACGTCGAGGTGACAGCGAAGAAAAAGAAAAACCAACAACCGCAAACACCACCACGCCGGGAGGCATCCAGTCCAATCTGTCGAAAATGGTGAGGGAGGGCACTTGCTCATGATTTTATGAATGGGGGCACTTGCTCATGATTTTACGGTAGTCCGCACCGGCAGCCTCGACTTGCACCTATCTGATGTACGCATACTGATGGTTGTCCTCATGCATAGCCTCTGAGCTTTGGGGCCTCATGACGTCATTTTTGCAGACCAGTCTTGAAAGTCATGTTTTGGTGAGTTCATTTGCTACAAAACCATAAATGCCATCATCTCCCATGTTAACAATGATATCATCATCATCATCATCATCATCATCAGACTTCACTGTTCATTTTGGCCATTTCATGGTGATTTCACACCTTGTGGACTTGTATGCATGTCTTTTGCTCGTGACTCCTTGGTTGATTTCTGAGATTTAACTTCCGAAAACCACGATATTGTCCATCACTACGACCAGCCTACCACAAGAGGCCCTAACCCTCCCAGCCACTTCCATCCTTTGGATTATCCATGCACCGCATGCACCACAACCTTTTCATGGCGATGCATTTGAAGACGTCAAAGATTGGCTGGATGATTTCAAACGAGTTGCAGTCGTCAACAACTGGGATGACAGCAGAAAGATGATTGTCTATTTTGCCCTACAGGATTCTGCACGCATTTGGTTCATCAACCACAAGTCATCCTTAACCAACTGGCAAGAATTCTGGCGACAGGTTTGTGACACCTACTCCAGCGTTGAACGGAAAGAGCAAGCCGAGCAAGCTCTTGCATCTTGCTTCCAGAAGCCGAACAAAAGCGTAGCAATGTTCGTCGAAGAAATGTCTCGGCTGTTCCACCGCGCCGATCCTGTCATGCCCGAGGAGAGAAAGGTACGGCTGCTTATGCGTCGGGTGAAAGAACAGCTCTTTGCCTGCCTTGTTCGCAATCCCCTGTAACTGTGACGGAGTTCATTCGTGAAGTCGCAACCATGGAGTGAATGCTTCGACAGCGCTCGTCCCAGTATGAGCGTCTAACTCGCTTGGCCACCATGGCTGAAAACGACACTGAAAACCTGACAGATCTCATATGGCGCGTTGTAAAGGAAGAGATCCAAAAGCTGCTGCCAGTCCGCAAGAAAATACAACGGCAATTGCTAATGTAGTTTGTGAGGAGATACGTCAGGTAATACCTATGTTGAACCTGTGTGCATGCCAGCAACAACTCCGAACCATTTTTCTCCTCCAGTGACACTGATGATGGCACCAAGATTTCCTACTGCTGCTACACCGTTCATGACAACATATGGTGACCCTCGAAGCGGCATGACGAAGGCAAGCGTGTGGCCTACAGCCGATAACCGTCCGCTGTGTTATCACAGCGGAGAGGCTGGCCATCTGTACCGTGATTGTCAGTACCGCGGCATGGGTCTCCACGGCTTCCACCAGGACGCTCACTGTCCTCACTTTGGGGAGTGCCCCCAGGAAATTGAGCAGTACCTCGTAGGACAGTATCCAAGTTTGGTTCCACAGCGAAGACAGTCTTGATTGCCGTCACAGAGGTGCTTGGTGTCACCCAACCGGAATACAAACCCCTTCACTTCTGCTGGCAGCACTGGCTCCCGCCCACCTCGAGGAAACTGAAAACATTGACCTGCGGGTGTGAGGCCACTGTACGTCGACGCAATGCATGACTCCCGAGACACGTGCTCATGACCGAATAACTTATTTATCACCTGCTTCCAAAATTTTCACCGACATCGTTTTTGTTCATGGTCATCAAGTAACTGCCCTCGTAGACGCCAGTACTGATTACTCGGTTCTAAGCGACACGCTCGCAGCTACATTACGCAAAGTTATGACGCTTTGGGAAGGTCCACATCTGTGCACAGCCGATGGTCACCTGGTCAGACCGACAGAACAGTGCATAGCCAGAATTCAGATCTGAGACTTAACCTACATCGGCTCTTTTGTCGTACTTCGCCACTGTTTGCCACCATGTAGTTCCATATTTTTTTACAACCCCTTAAGGACTGGCATGCCATCAAAAGAAAGCTGGTTGCTGAAGATAGGATGGCTCAGGCAATGCCAATATGCTGATAGAGGATGTGTTGCACGAGGTCACACAGAAGTACGAACTGTACAACATACCATATTTGCACGAACCTAACGCACACATTTTTTTCCGATAAAACGGGTCTAAAAATCGTATGCACGTTACAATCGAGTGTGAACAAACCACGCCGTTATCATATTGCCGTCGGTGTCAAAACTGCCCCCTCCTACGCACTTTGGGCACTGTCGAATGGTCACTGCCGAAAAAATGAGCTAGCGGCGCAGCGCTCTTTGGCGCGCATAGTTTATGTAGTTTTTATGTCATCGCCGGTCCCCTCGTAAGACGCCACGACAAACATGATACGTAGGCCGATGATACTTGCCGCACCGGCTTGACCGTCTTGTGGCCAACTAAAGTCGCTACGTCGCCGATGGAATCTCTGAGATGCCCAGCTGCACGAGCTTTCGATAGTGTTCGAGGGTGGCCGTAACAGGAAAATAGATGTTTTTCATCACCGCACGCAAAACGGCTCATCGCATTTCTTTCTCATATCCGTGCTGAGCCCGAGTCTCTCAGTCATGCTCGCAGCTTGATGTCCGACATTGCATCGCAGCAGTCACGGAGACAATGTGACCGCTCCGCGACCATGCTTAGGCTTAGCTGCGCCACCTTGCGCAGCACGCACGGCAGCACGCGGTAGCGGGCGTGAGGGAACTGCGATAGCACAAAGGAATACAGCACTGCGAGTAAATGTTATTGCCGCTTGCACATGGCTACACCTACCAACGTGCGGTAGTTTTATCAGGACACACGACTTACGAATCGGCGCGCCGAACGTCTTCAAGACACTGCGGATCAAGTGAAGCGGGGGACTGCAGGGGTTCAAAGTTAGCGGTGCATTCATTACACGAGGATGGCATTTGGTTTTATGAATGTGAAAAGGTTGATTACTAAGGACGGTTTTTTTTTTTTTCGTGTCATGAAAAATTGGTGCACGTTACAGTCGAGGGCGCGATAGAATTGAGCAAATACGGTATATAAAACGGTGAGACTGCTGTTTTTTTGCAAATGCTGCAGTCATTCTCTGTCATTCGAAAACGAAAAGTGCCACAGCATCAAATTGAAGAAAGGACAAGTGACAATTCTCCTTACGATGAATATGGGTGGCTCATTCAAGTCGTGGATAAGCCTTAGAAAGTGCACTTTGCTTCCAGACACATGCGGCTCTAATGGCAATGCCTTGATGACAAGGGCATTAGACGTGGCTACGTGCCTGGAACAATAGCTTGAGCTGAGCACAGCTGGACTGGTTATGTTTCATTTTCTGGCCCAAGGCATGATTGTGTTCAATTTTAAATAATGAAAATGCCTAGGTTAGCAGCTCTTGCTGAAGTTGCATATAGAAACATGAAATAAATTTACTAGGGGAAATCCAGATGATCAGCTGTGCTTGGCATGATGTGATGTGCAGCATGTTCGACAGCTGTTTTTGGCACGCTGGACATATATCGCAACACATGTGCTGGAAACTTAAATTGGCCCTGCAACACCAGTTGAGCAGGCCATTTTTATTGCTTATTCTAGAAATGTGGCATGTGTGGATGCCACAGCAAGACTGGGAGCACCACAAGTAAAGTGGTTATAATTCTATTTAAACGAAGAAATCACCTTCTGCTGAGTTTTTCTTGAACCGTGGTGACACAGGGCGGCGAATCTTGTTACATGAAGTGACTACTGTGGTTGGGCATTGTTATTGGTTTGACATGTCAATTCGCATTTTACATCCATTTCTTTGTTGCATGAAGTGACTACTGTGGTTGGGCATTGTTATTGGTTTGACACGTCAATTCGCATTTTACATTCATTGATCCCCGTTAGGCCGTGCACTTGAGCACAGATATATTGTGATCAAGCGGCGCTGCGATAGAAGACGATGGACACAGCACCGAGGAATACGATGTTTGCTGATGTTCGCCGGGGCGGGGCTCCATCTTGTACGCCTGCATTCTGCCCATTGTACAAAGCATGTAAATACAGTGGAACCCCGTTCATACGTTTTTCAGCGGACCGGGGGAAAAAAACGTAACAGCCGGGAAAACTCAACAGTGAGGAAAGCTCCGAATATGAATGAGAACAGGGCCGCTTTGACTTCAAACAATTTATTTCACTAAGGTGAGCCATCTAGGTCGCCGACCAATAATTCGGACAGCTGCGCGGTACCGCCAGTGCCCCCATAAACTGTGATCATTGAGGCTTAGTTCCGACGTGATGCGCCAGGCAAGTCGCCCCGTCACACTGCGATCACCGCATCCTGTTCCGACACCCCGCGCGTGGTTTGTGATTGCGAGTACGGCTGGTCGGCTGGTCGCGTCGGGTCCGCGATCGCTCGATAAAGCTTTCACGTTCCGTCTTGTTTACCGTATTCACCCGCATTTGCTCCCTCGCATAGTTTGCGCACCCCTGATATTTAACCAGCTTTACAAAAAAAAATCCTCGCATATTTGACGCTCGCCATCCGGCCCTAACCAGCTCGCCGGCACGCGCACGGATAGACTTTGGACACCCGCGCGGCCGCGCCTCGCTGCGCAGCCGAGCGCAGTCATACGCAAAAGGGGCTGTGAGTGCGATGTCCTTTTTTCCGATTCTTCTCTCCGGAAGCCCCTCCGCTAGAAGAAAAGCACGCGAGTGGGGGCGACAAAAACGGCTGAAGCAGAGATAAAACGCGCCCGGCTCATCTCTGTTGCTCGGAGGCGATAACATCACCCCTATCGGATCGCCTGCCATCGAAGCGGGGAGGAAACGCCCCGCCCGTCTTTAACGAGCATGAAAAGACGCAAAGTCGGGAGGGGGGGGGGGGGGGGGGAGTTTCGCTCGGCTGCCGAGCGATAGCACGGCTGTCGAGGCAGCGCTGGCGCTCGCGCAATCTTGGCAGCCATCAGCGGGCGGCGATTCCTGCAAGCGTGACGAACACTGTCAAAAGTCGAACCAAAATAGCGATGCCCAGGCGAGTACGGCGTGCCAGGTTGCGACGCATCATGCGGGAACAGGCCCACAGTTGCGACGTAACAGCGGGGTTCGCAATACATGGGACCCTATGGGAGCTATGCCAGGACCAATGAAAAACAACGTAACAGCCAGGAAAACGCAGCAGTGAGGAACGTAACAGCGGGGTTCCGCTGTATATATTAACCAGAGTCTTTCTTCCCCGTAACATTTTGGTGGAAGGTGCGGGTTCTCCCAGACTCAAGACGGATTTACGCAGCGGACGTTCACTGGCTTCACCTGCATTGCCAACCGCAGGCAAGGACGAGGATACTCCGGGCAGATCGCCAACCAGACCAGCTGCCCTCAATTGCCCCGTCGTCGTCACACAGCCGCATGACCCTGGTACATTTTCCGGCTCAAGACGGCAAAGACGTTGAAGATTGCCTTCAACTCTATGAATGGGTGAGCTCAAGCAACTATTGGGACCCGACCCTAATGCTGGCAAACATCATATTTTACCTAACTGGAACGGCCCAAGTATGGGTTTTGAACCACGAGCAGGAAATTACCAGCTGGGACTTCCTCCAGCAGAACTTCCTCCAGCATTACCAGCAGAAATTCCTCCAGCGCGCCTGTGTAATATGATATTGCTTTCAGTAGAGGGTGTGTTAGTGGAAGCTTTAATAGACACTGGTGCTAGCGTATGAGTTATTCATCGTAACTTGTGTTGGCGTCTGCGAAAATTTACTGCTCCATATGACAGACCTACATTACTTGCTGCTGAAGGATCTGCTATTCGGGCTACTGCTATATGTACCGCCCGTGTTTCCATTGATGGACTTCTACATTGCATACCATTCGCCGTGCTAAGTTCGTGTGCCCAGCAGCTCATCTTGGGAGGGGATTTTCTTTTTACGGCGTCCGGTTCCATCTGCTGCCGGCAACGCATTATCCACATGACCGGCACCAACTACTCACTCCACGCCGATGACACACCTCTTCATTTTGTTGCTGCACAAGACACTGAGCTACCACCTTGCCATCAGAAAATTGTGACCATAACGTCTGATGTGATTGACCAGGGTGACGTGCTGGTCTTACCATCTGTCCTCTGTCTCGCAAGAGGGATAGCCTTTGCATCGGGGCTGGTTCGGTTTCATAGTGGCCGTGCACATCTCTACATGACAAACACGACTCCTGAGAAAAATTCTCGTCGCTAAAGGCACTACACTGGCGCGCGTCCTTGAATCGGAGCCTATATCATTGCTTTCCTTTTAATCAACGTCCTGTGGGGCGTCATCTGTTGGGAGTTCTGAGTCTCTTCCTGCTGTTTCATCTACAATCAGTTCCGAGTTGACACCTTCACAGTCACAAGAATTGCTCGCTTTGCTGAAAAAGCATGAAGCTATGTTCGACGCGCATTCCACTTCGCTGGGAAAGACATCCATTGCAATGCATAGAATCGAGACAGAAGGCACTTGCATCGTGTGCCGTCGCCAACATGCTACAACAGGATATAATACGCCCATCTTCGAGCCTTTGGTCATCTCCCGTTGTTCTCGTTCGAAAAAAAGACTGCTCTGTGCGGTTTTGAGTAGACTACAGGGCACTCAAGATCACGCGCAAAGATGTATACCCTATGCCGCGCATAGACGATGCCCTGGATACCCTACAGGGTTCCCAGTACTTTTCGACTCTCGACCTGCGTTCCAGGTACTGGCAAATGCCTATGCATGAGGACGATAAAGAGAAGACTGCGTTTTCAACACCCAGCAGACTCTACGAGTTCAATGTAATGCCGTTCGGCCTGTGCAATGCACCGCAACATTTGAGCGCATGATAGACACCGTTCTCCGTGGCTTGAAGTGCAAGACTTGCTTATGCTATTTAGATGATATCGTTATTTTTTCGTCAAGCTTCCCTCAGCATCTACATCGTCTGGACAAAGTTCTCACATGCCTTGCCAGTGCTGGACTTCAGCTAAACACCAAGAAGTGCCATTTTGCAAGCAAGACAATCAAGGTGTTAGGCCACATTGTCAGCAAGGATGGCATTTGCCCTGATCCTGACAAGGTTTCCGCAGTTCTGCACTTTCCTCATCCCGAGAAGGCTAAAGATCTTCCAGTTTCTTAGGACTCGCTTCCTATTTTCGCCGATTCATATGCGACTTCGCCACCATAGCTTCCCCTTTACACAAACTACTCCGATCTCATGTTCCCTTTATGTGGTCTCTCAAATGCGAATCAGCTTTTGACTATCTCAAGCGTGCTCTAACCTCTGAACCCATACTTTGCCTTTTGACGAAACCACACCTACTTTCCTGCATACGGACGCCAGTGGTCACAGCATCAGTGGCATTCTCCTACAGCGAGACCAGTCTTCAAGTGAAAGGGTCGTTGCGTACGTAAGCCGCGTTTTCACAAATGCCGAGAACTACACCATTACTGAACAAGAATGTCTAGCCGTCGTATGGTCCGTGCAGAAATTCCGACCTTACCTTCACGGCCGACATTTCACTATCGTGACGGACCGTCACGCCTTATACTGACTTTCAGCGTTGGAGAACCTGTCCGGGCATCTTGGTCGGTGGATTCTACGTCTCCAAGACCATCACCTACAAGAGCAGTAGAAAACAGCAGGATGCAGATGCACTTTCTTGGTGTCCGCTTCCTGCATCACAGGGCGATTGGCCTTCAATCACCTTATGTGACAAGCTCTTGCAAAGTCCCCACCCCTCATCCGCTACGTCCTTAGCTACTGTGGACCAAGTACCGCCGCATGACAACCCATTATTCCAATCGCATCAGCTTGCAGGCCCTTATTAGTGCATCATAGCCCATCTTCAAGGAACTTCGCGCCCACCTAACGCCCGCAGTCATCGTCAGCTGACATAGTTTAAGATCGCAGACCACGTCTTATACCGCCATGTATACCACCCCAACGGCCAACGCTGGGTGCCTGTCCTGCCTCGCTCTCTTTGGCCTCAAGTCCTTCAGGCTTCTCACGACGATATGACGTCTGGCCATCTTGGTTTTCAGAAAACCTATGACCGCATCAAAGCTCGCTTCTATTGGCCAGGCATGTCTGCCAGTGTAGCGAGGTATGTCTCTTCTTGCGCCCGTTGTCAGCATCGAAAGCTCTCTACAACACTGCCAAGAGGACAGCTGCAACCGGTCCCATGTCCGTCAGAACCATTCGAAGTAGTTGGCATTGACCTCTACGGTCCCCTTCCTCTGACTTTTAGCGGTAATCGATGGATCGTGACGGCAGTGGACCATTCGACGCGCTACGCTGAGACCGCCTGTGTGCGTTCAACGTCAGCTTTTGAAGTCGCTGAATTCGTGCTTCATGCTTTAATACTCTGTCACGGTGCTCCTCGCGTCATCCTGAGCGACCGCGGAAAAGCATTCCTCTCACAACTTGTAGACGAAGTGCTCAGTGCCTCCGGAACCATCCACAAGACAACCTCCAGCTATCACCCACAGGCCAACGGCTTAACCTAGCGATTTCGTCACATGCTGTCCGGCATGATCGCCATGTACCATACAAACTGGGACACCATTTTGCCATTTGTAACTGTTGCATATAATACTGCTGTACAACGCACAACCGGGTACTTGCCATTCTACCTTGTCTATGGCCGCTCGCCCTCTTACTTTCTTGATGTCTCTTTCTTTGCGGCCTCTATCAAAGAATCTTCATGGACTCTTCAAGAATATCTGTCCCGTCTCCTGCGTTGTCGAGAGCTCGCCCGCATGAACACTGATGCTAGGCAACGTGACCGCAAGGAGCACTATGATACACATCGCTGCGTCGTGTCCTTCAGCCCTGGCAATGAGGTGCTACTCTGGACACCAGTTCGCACCCCTGGCTTATGTGAGAAGTTTCAGTTTCGTTTCATCAGCCCCTACACCGTCTTGGCGCAGACCTCCCCCATCAACTACCGCGTGACACCTGTTGTCGTCCCAACTGACCGCCGCTGCCGCGCTACCAAAGTTGTCCACATTTCTCGTATGAAACCTTTCACCCGGCGCTCTCCGTCCCCTTGAGTTTTGGCCAGGATGGCTGCTCTTGAACGCAGGAAATTAGTGCGGGCATTAATTAGTCTCGTCTACTTCATCTGTACATAATCATCTTCACCTAGGTTTCTCCATCATTATCTGCTGTGGGTTGTGATCTAGAGTTCAGTCTGTGCCTTGGTGCTAACCGTTCTCCGTAGCCTCAAGGTTTAAATAAAATGGTGTTATCATCACAGTTTCACAATATACCTTGCTGAGAAGGTTGTTACGGTAATTTCGATTGAATAGCATCTTTTCAAAGAAGTGGCTCTCTAAACAGAGTTTGTTTTATCCTCAACACAAGACGTGCCAGCAAAAGAAGTCCTTCTACCACTGCGGAAGAGCACAAGTTGGTGTTATAAAGAATAAATACAACTTTGACGGCAGCAGTGTCCTACGGCATGGTGGTACCTCTTCTTGTCATCTAGGTATACACACTCACTTGGGTCTTTTCTGACCGTTCAGAAGCTGTAATGTCTCCAGCATAAAACTCGACCAGTGGCGTGCCTGTCCTGCCATGGTGGTCCAGTGGTTGCGGTACTCGGGTGCTGATTTGAAGGTCGCGGTATTGAATCACGGCTGCGTTTCAATGGAGGCGAAATGTTGAGGCCTGTGTGGTTGAGGCCCCTGTATCGTACCGCATGTGGTCGAAATTTCTGTAGCCCTCCACTACGCCGTCTCTCATAACCATAACATGGTTTTGGTACATAAAACCCCATAAATCAATCAAATCAATCATCTACGCTCCTGTCCTTGATTTTGCACAGAAGTCTCCATTTTTCCCTTGAAGCATGTCGGCTCGCCTCCAACAAAATAGTGACATACTCTTGTCCGATACAGTATCGCGATACAATCAATACATCATCAAGGTCACTGCAGAGATATAAATACATTTTTAGAATGTATCTTGTTACAGAAATACTGATACTTAAAAGTATCTAAGATACTATTGTGATACTCCTTTGTTGCAATACAGTTTAATCTCATTAGAACAGACCTTGATAGTGAAGAAAATTCTGGTCTGTTGTAAAAGGAGTATGTAGAATACAAATACTGTTAAAACAGACTTTTATGTAGACACTGAATGAGTCTGTTATAAGTGGAGTGAATCACAAGCTACAAACACAATCAAAGAAAGGATTTATTCCTCTCGAACTTTTCTCACGGAATCTTGTCAGCTTTAACTCTGCTGTCCAATGAACAGTTTGCACACTGTCTTGTCTCTATCATTATAAGGCTGTTGACATTATCTGCCATCATAGTACCTCACTGTGTAGATCACAGAGGTGCTGTCAAGCAAAATTGGAAGTTGGAAGCTATTGAATTTGGGATGTCCACCGTGCATAAATCTGCTGTAAAGGAGTGGTGACCAGCTAGCTGGCATTGTAATTTAGTCCTTTATATTGACGCAAGGGGATGTGCCCACTGTGATTACTTCTTGCCGGAAGCGAGCTACCCACTACGGGAATGCCTTCTACAGTCCGAAGATGAAGAATAGCGCAGCTGTGCGAGCGTTCTGTTTGAGGTGTATGCCATCATTAAAGCAGGATGTGCTACTTTGCTGAGCAGTGTTGATCACCTTCGTGACATTTTACTGGTGGAGGTGCTGGGTATATGCAACCATTGCCGTAGACGCCGCGTACCCCTGAGTCGACTCCGGTTAGTAGCCAGGGAGACATTACCCTTGTGCACGTACGCACCAGCCGTCATCTTCAAGGGCTGCAGCCGGAACACAGTCTGTTGCCTACTCGTAGCCACACTATGAACGTGGACCCGCAGTCATCTGCTGCGGCTGTTGCAGCAGCGCACCGTGTCATTGTCAACCAGCCACAGACACCAGTTGTGTTCCATGGAGACGCTTCTGAAGATGTGGAAGACTGGCTTGACCATTTTGACCGAGTCACCGAATGCAACGGCGGGAATGCAGAGCTTAAGCTGCGGTACGTGTATTTCACGCTCCAAGACTCCGCGAAGATGTGGTTTCATAATCACGAAGCAGCGCTGACCTCGTGGGACGAATTTCGTCGGCAGCTCATCGCCGCATATTCGAGCGCGGACAGGAAGGAGAGAGCGGAGCTGGCTATACAGTCAAGGTTTCAAGCCCCGAATGAGAGTGTCTCCACATATACCGAAGACATGGCTCGACTATTCAGACGTGCTGATTGATGCCTATGGCCGAAGAACAGAAGGTCAGACATCTGATGTGGGGGGTGAAGCAAGAAATATTTGCTGGCCTTATTAGAAATCCACCCGCAACTCTTACGCACTTTCTCATTGAAGCAACAACGATGGAAAGGGCTCTTCGACAGTGTGCCCGACAGTACAACCGCAACGTCATGGAATTTTCGAGCGGTTAATCTCACATGACTTCGGGAAACAACACCGACGACTTGCGCGAATTCATCAGGGCTGTGATACGTGAGGAGCTCCAGAAAATTCAGGGCACCGACACGGTGACAGTGCGAATTTCTGTAGGGGAGATGGTGCGCAACGGGGTCCGGCAAGCGATTCAAGCTCCGTGCTACGATGTATCCCAGCACTACGAGGTACCACAGCATTATGACGCATCACACTGCTACGAGGTACCGCAACAGCAGGAGCCGATTCGAGTGACTTATGCAGAAGCCGCGCGAAGACCAGCGCTGTACGCAGCCTCGAATGTCGTGCGTCCCTTCCTCCGAACAGAAGCACTGCTCAGGCGTTGCAGTACCCCGTACGTCGAGGCCCAGGAAATCCGACATTTGGCAGGCTCCAGACTTCACGCCCCTCTGCTACCATTGTGGAGAAGCTGGACACATCTACAGAATGTGCCCGTACCGACACGTGGGTCTTCGGGGATTCGCTCCAAACACACCTCGCCCACGACCTGGTGAGTGACCTTTCAAGATAGAGAACTTCATCGCGAGTCGTGACAATTCATTCGATGAGTGCAGGCATGAACGTCGTTCCTCATCACCCGCTCTACACCGATCACCAAGTCCCGTGTTTCCTCGAGACACCCGTAGACATCGTTCGCCCAGCCCTGCAAACCCAGAAAACTAACTTCAGCGTCCTCCAGAGGTGGGGCCGCTGACACTGACGCCATCGAATATCCTCCATTACGATAACAGTGACGAGAACACGCCGACGTCCATACATACACGGGTGATGAAGGGTGACTGGTAATATCAGACATACTGGTTTCCATGGACGACAAAGAAGTCACAGCTTTGATTGATACTGGTGCGGACAGCTCGGTCATGAGCCGAGATCTTGCGACGAAGTTAGTGTACTCCCAGTGGACTGAATCGCAGGTTCGTTCTGCAGGAGGGCACCTGCTCAACCCCGTGGGAAGATGCACTGCTAGAGTAAATATTCGTGGGTATACATTCATCGGGGTCTTCATTATTCTGCCCAGTTGTTCAAGAGACCTGATACTCGGCATGGACTTTCTGCAGGCGAATAGAGCCATAATTGACTTGGAGAAGCCGAGGGTGGCGTTTTCTACTGCGAAAGCCATAGTGAGTGATGTTGGCGCCGAGGATAGCACTGAGAATGCCTTGCGCATCGTTGCTGACAGCGTTACGATACCGCCAAGAAGCAGTGTACTGACCCTCGTAACGTGTGACACATTCGATGGTTGTGAGGGCATCGCTGAGGCAAACATTTCGTTGCTGCTTGAGCGGAACCTTTGCATCGCGCGGGGTGTCGTTCAGATTCGGAACAGACGTTCATTAGTGCTGCTGACAAACTTTAGCAACGAGTATCAGCACGTACCCCAAGGCACAGCAGTCACCTTTCTCCATGAACTTGCTGCTTTTGCTGATGTCAGCTCATTATAAACCGCTGAACCGAACGTACCGAAAGACGTCAGCCTGACCGATCGCATACAGATAAACCCCTGTTTACTGGAACGACAAAAGCAGCAGCTCCTAGACCTCATCAACAACTTTTCCGACTGCTTCTCTACAGAGTCTAAAGTTCGACACACCCCCATTGCGAAACATCGAATCTTTACCGAGGAGAGCACACGCCCCATTCGCCAACATCCATACTGCGTTTCGGTTACGGAAAGAGAGGTCATCAGTCATCAAGCGCCAGGTCAAGGACATGATCAAGGATGACGTGATTCAGCCATCTACAAGTCCATGGGCATCACCCGTTGTTTTAATTAATAAAAAGGACAATACACTACGCTTCCGTGTAGACTACAGAAAGCTTAACAATATAAAGAAGCGTGACATTTATCCACTACCACGAATCGACGACGCTCTAGACCGCCTACGCCACGCCCAATTTTTTACATCGTTGGATCTCAAGTCAGGGTACTGGAAGATTGACTTTGGTGAGCGCGACCGCGAAAAGACGGCGTTTGTGACCCCTGATGGACTGTATGAATTCAAGGTCTTTCTTTTCGGCCTGTGTTCCACACCTGCCACATTTCAACGTATGATGGACACTGTTCTCTCCAGGTTGAAATGGCAGACCTGCTTGGTGTACTTAGACGACGTCGTGGTGTTTTCAAGAACGTTTGAAGAACATCTCGAATGGCTCAAGAACGTCCTCGTCGCAATCAGCAAAGCAAATCTCACTATTAAGCCTGAAAAATGTCATTTTGTTTTTCAGGAGCTAAAGTTCGCACGTTAAGGAACCCCAGGTGGTCGAAATTTCCGGAGCCCTCCACTACGGCGTCTCTCATAATCAGAGCTGGTTTTGGGACGTTAAACCCCACAAATCAATCAGGAGCTAAAGTTTCTCGGACATGTAGTCAGTCCCCAGGGCATTCGGCCAGACCCTGACAAGCTAGCTGCCGTCGCAGAGTTTCCACGTCCTGCGGATAAGAAGGCTGTACAGCGGTTCTTGGGCCTCTGTGCTTATTATCGCCGTATGTTGAGGGCTTTTCAAAGCTTGCCGAACCATTGACATGATTAACGCGTCAATATACACCTTTCGTGTAGACCGAAGCCCAACAGGAAGCCTTTGAAGAATTGCGAAACCGAATGCAGACAGCTCCTGTACTCGCACATTTCGATGACGAGGCTGACACAGAAATCCACACTGACGCGAGTAACGTGGGGCTTGGTGCTGTGCTCATACAGTGGCAAGACGGTGCCGATCGAGTCGTAGCCTATGCGAGCCGCACCCTGACAAAGGCAGAGGGCAGAGGGCCATCAGCAAGTTCCGACCCTACCTCTACAACAGGTCTTTTCGTGTAGTCAGTGACCACCACTCACTTTGCTAGCTCGCAAACCTTAGGGACCCCTCTGGCCGCCTCGCTCGCTGGAGCCTCCGTCTTCAGGAGTACGATGTCACAGTTGTGTACCGCTCCGGACAGAAGCATGGCGATGCTGACCGTCTCTCACGTGCGCCCCTACCTCTGAAGACCAGAGACTTATAAGAAGATTTCTCGGCATAGTCGACTTTGTAGAGATGGCTGATCTCCAACGTGCAGACAGTACATTGCGCCCTCTGATCATTCACCTTCAGGGAGGCGACGCTGTTATTCCACTGCCGATGTCGCGAAGCCTCGCTTCTTACTGCCTCCGGAACAATGTCCTATACAGTTAAACCTGGATATAACGAAATTGAGAAATTCCCGGAAAACTTCGTTATAAAGAGGATTTCGTTATATGCAGGTTCGGCACGAAAATTCGAAAAATAAACGCTTAAGTAAGCAAAACGGTTACAGACGGCAGAGCTGACCCAAAACAATTATTTTCGGTGAGAAAACATTTACAGCTGAGAACACTTATGTGACCGCTTACAGTACAGGACCGGCAATAATGCGGTTTTTTTCTAACACCCCCCCCCCCGGTTTTTTCTGACCCCCCCCCCGCATACCACTTAATGTGCAGCCCCCCTCACACCCTCCCCCCCGTCCCAATATGAAGGACCGGTTATAATGCGGCTGCCCGGAAATCACGGACAATCGAGGTGGGGAGGAGGCTTCACAAAGGAAGTGGGCCGCCCGAAAAAAGCGCAGCGAATCACCGTGGAGGAGGAAGGAGCGCGGAACGAATTAACAATGAGCGGAGGCAAGAAAAAAAAGGCCGGGGCAGCAACGCGTCGCGTGCGCGCCCTCTCAGGATAGGATTTCCAAGGCGACGGCGAATGCTACTAGGGCCGTTTGTCAGCCGCGAACACTACGCACGGAACGTGCGCCCGTGTCCTCCAGTTTACCGCTTTGTCTCCAGTTTTTTTTTTTTTTTTTTTACCATTTCACGCGCGCTGCCCTTGAATCACCCCGCGATTTCCTGTGCACCCGATCCCTGTGTTGTCAAGGGCAAACTTCCCTTGAGGCGTGCCGCGCCGCCCGTGACCCCGTGAGCTAGGCCTAACAAGGCTCTCACCTACTGTCAGATTCGCGCAGCAACCAAAGAGTTGCGCTGCTAGCACGTTCAAAAAAAAAGCCCTTTTTTTTTCTTTCTCTCTTAAACCGGCGCGACTCGGTAACATCAACTGGAAAAGGAGGGTGGCGGCTTGGCAGGCTAGGCCAGCTGCAGAAAGTGGCGGGAGCAGGTTTGAAGTGAGGGGGAAAGGACACACCCGCGGCGGGATGATCGCCGGGTCGAGGGATGCAGGCCCTCCTCACGCACGCGCGCACACGTGCACTCGCTCTCGCCTCGCAGTTGGCGTGTCTTTGAGCGCACCAAGCACGACACCGCCGCTTCGCATTCCGTTGCGGCGGAGGAGGTGCTTCCGGTTGTTGCTCACGCAAAAATGACAAAATTTGGGGCAAAATCTCAGGCTGTCGGCGGAGAAAATTCGTTGTTTCGAGGGGTTCTCCCGCTGCCACTTCGTTATGTAGAGGTTTCAAATACATGTACTTCTATGGAGTAACAGCGGGGAATAGAAAAACTTCGTTATATCCAGGAATTCGTTATATGGAGGTTCGTTATAAGCAGGTTTAACTGTATAAGAAGAATTTCGACAACAGCCAAGAAACGTTCCTCCTTGTGGTCCCAGCTTCACTGCGTCAAGAAGTGTTGCAGGCATGTCACGACGACCCATGCGCGGGGCACTTGGGCTTTGCCAGGACGTTAGCCCGCATATGACAGAAATATTACTGGCCCCAACTATACTCGTCTGTACAACGGTACGTGCGCAGCTGCTGCGACTGTCAGCGATGCAATGTCCCACCTGTAAAACCAGCTGGTCTTCTGCAGCCCCTGGACCCTCCCCCAGCGCCGTTTCAGCAGTTGGGAATGGACCTTTTGGGACCGTTCCCTACTTCGTCAGCAGGGAACAAATGGATAGTTGTTGCAACGGACTACCTGACACGGTATGCAGAAACAAAAGCAATACCACGGGGAACCGCTGCAGAAGTTGCCACGTTTTTTATCCATGAAACCGTACTTCGTAATGGGGCCCCTTCCGTTTTAATAACCGATAGAGGAAAGGCATTTACTGCTGACCTATTGCAGGAGATTGTCACGCTGACTCATAGTGATCATCGCAAAACTACGGCCTATCACCCACAAACAAACGGCCTAACGGAGCGCCTCAATAAAACCAAAGCCGATTTGCTCTCGATGTACGTTGACGTAGAACACAAGTCGTGGGACCAGATTTTACCATTCATCATGTTCGCATGTAACACCGCTGTGCAGGAAACCACCAGATTCACGCCATTTGAACTCGTTTACGGACGCTGCGTTATGACCCCATTGGATGTCATGCTACCGGTCGACAGTGGAACTCAAAGAAGCGACAATGCTGACGACATTGTCCAGAAAGCAGAAGCAGCTCGCCAGCTTGCTCGCTCCCGAATCCGCAGCAAGCAGAGTGCCGACGCGCAGCGATACAACAGTGGCCACAGGAACATCCAGTATGAACCAGGCACCTGCGTCAGGGTGTGGACACCAGTCCGTCATCCGGGGCTCTCGGAAAAGTTATTGCGACGGTACTTTGGTCCGTACAGGGTAACGCGAAGCCTAAGCGATGTGACCTATGAGGTTGTACCTCAGACTATGAATACCAGCTCAAGCCGACATCGGCCGCGACCGGAGATTGTTCATGTTGTACGGATGAAGCCATACTATTCCCGTGATTAGCCGGTCCTCTACCTGCTTTCATAGCGTCCACATCTTTTGCTGCTGCCTCAGGCCAGTTGGCGACCGGGACGGTCGCTTTTCAAGCGGGGAGTAATGACGCGAGGGGATGTGCCCACTATGATAACTTCTTGCCAAAAGCGAGCTACCCACTACGGGAACCCCTTGTACAGTCCGAAGACGAAGAAGAGCGCAGTTGTGTGAGCGTTTTGTTGGAGGTGTATGCCATCATTAAAGCAGGACGTGCTACTTTGCTGAGCAGTGTTGATCACCTTCGTGACAATATCCAAATGTATGTTGTATCAGAATTCATTGTAAAAGAAGTTCGGTATGTTGTACAGCATACACCGTTTATAACGTAAGTTGCCGGAATCTCGAATACCCGCACTATAAGCGGTACCGCACTATAACCAAACAACATTTTTCAAAGTCTACACATGTGTAAAAACTGTCAAGCAGGTAGCGGCGCGTGTTAGACATTCGAAGCGCGCGACCGGGCTGCTTTCACCCACTTAAAAAAAGAAAAAAAGAAAAAAAGATGGATATTTGAGAGATTTAAGTCCGCGGCCGGGCGCTGTGCAAAAAAGAAAAAAAAGAAAAAGAAAAGGCTCAATAGCGACATTGCCATTTGTGCGGACTTCCCGCGGAACCAGACTGCGCAGGAACGGGAACCGATTACTGCTCGCGCTAACCTTTGTTTTTCTCTGACGCGTGCGCGATGGCAAAAACGCAGCGACTGCAAACCGCCATTCAAGTGTTGCACCTGCAATCTATGCCTTCGCTTACATTGTCGAATTGATTCGTCCACGTTTTAAACGCAGCGGCCATAAACCACAGTCGCCTGCAGCACCCTATCTGCAGCCAACGCCGAAAAGGTAGCGCTCGTTAGGCCTAGTTTGTGGGGTCGCGGGCGGCGCGCCGTACGGGAAGCTTGCCCATGACTACACAGGGATCAGGTGCACAAGAAATCATGCTCGCGGGGTGATTCAAGGGCAGTGCGCGTGAAATGATAAAAAAAAAAAAAGAACTGGCGACAAACAGTGGTAACGCGGACATCATGCGATCGCAGGCGCGCATTCCGTGCGGAGCGCGCATTCGGAGCTGACAAACGGCAGTATCAGCATTCTCCGTCGCCTTGGTAATCCTATCAATCCTATCCTCACAGGTCGTGCCCGAGACGCGCTGCTGCCGCGGCCTTTTTTTTTTTTTTTCTTCTTCCCTCCGCTCCTTGTTCATTCGTTCCGTGCCTCCTCCATGGCGATTCGTTGCGCTCTTCTCGGGCAGCGCACTTCCATTGTGAAGCCTGCTGGCTGCCTCAATTGTCCGCTGATTTCCTGGCAGCCGCATTATAACCGGGTGATTCCACGTAAGATCGAACAACGCATGGCTGGTCACCCTCTTAAATTTATTTCAAAATTTTATATATTGCTGCCCGATGAGTGGAAAGAAGAGATCCGCAGTTGGTTTTGCTAGAAAAAATTTTTTCGAAGCGCCGGGAGTGAATAATGACTAAGAGGTGGAGTGCTGCGCTTACCTGCTCTTCTGTTTTGGACAACTTTGGTTATTAATTACGCAAGCTATACTAAGGTTAGGAGGCTGAAATTTATTTCAGTAATTATATGCATGCTTTTGCTTGTGTTCAATTATTTTGGCTTTTTATGGGGAGAGTAAATATTTTTATAAAAATCCACAAAATCAGATCAGGAAGCATATTTCTGTCTACTTTGCGGGCTTATATCTCCAAAAAGGCTTGTGGTAGAGTGGCGAAAATTCCGCATTATGTTCTAAGCATACTCGTTTGTCAACCTGCAAAATATTATATTTATATGATTTTTCAATGAAAAGATACGGGCGGGCTAACTTCAAAAAAACACCGAACAATGAACATTTCTGACGACAATTAAAAAAAAAACCCATTTATAATATTTTTTAAACTTTGTACAATTATTCTCCCTTACATTGGCTTTCACAATCACCAAAAACATGTTGCATAATTTTGTTTCACTAGGAGTTACAGGCCGTCGAATTAGACCCTTACGCCATGATAGGCAATTGTTGTTGATCCGGCTTCTTGCCCGCTGAGTGTATAGAATGAAGACAGAATTGAATTTCTGGTCCTTAAGAGACCAGCAGCACCGAAAAGAGGTGTTGTGGCATTAATGACATCAATTTCAAAGCGATTTGGTCACCCGAGCAGCCATGAGCGCGGGGCTAGCAAGAAGGTGCGCGCGCGCCCCAGATGCTCTAAGAGAGGCACAGTCAGAGCTCCTTGTCGCCTCCTCAGACCAAAAGTGTTCCAAACACTTCTTGGGTAATTTCAACGCGTGTGGACTGGAGATTCGCTATCCATTGTGCCTTTTGTTCACACCGCACTTAGGCGCTGTTAACAAGGCGGAGATGGAAGCAAGATCAAAACACTATCAGGTAGCTATGAGCGCTTGCTTCACGCACGCGGTTGACAGGCGCTGCCGCCAGAGAAACTGTGCACCGCCACTTGCGATCAGTAGAACGCGTGAACTTGGCACTCCAGTGGCAAAGCAAGGTATGGAACGCCAAAGGAAACAAAAGCAAAACAATTGCTAAACGGATGCGCGCACCTATCTCTGATTAGATTCTACACCTTGCGACCGCGCCGGGTAAAATGTTATCCCGAGCATGATGTGTGTGTTTGTGCCATTTGCGCCAACTATAAGCTTTGCCTTGCCGCTGTTGAGAGCATTATTGGCCACAAAATCGATGCTGATGAGCTTCACTCAGCGTTCGTTTGCATTCCGTCACCATCGGAGTGCCTTTTAGGCGAATGCAATCAGTGTCCAAAAGGCAGGTCCCTGACACTAGAGGAACATAATATCCCAGAAGACAAAGAAATATTACTAGCAATGCGGGAGGCAGGCGACCTTGTGAAACAAGTTTTGGGGGCTGACACTTGTTTTAATCATCTTCGAGTATTGGTGGAAAGGTGGATCATGCACAACCACTGACACAAAGTAGAGCCATATACGAGGAAAAGCAATGCACGCAGCGTGGGAGCATTGTATTCCACTTTTTGCCGAAACCTGGACTGTCGTGCTTCCTGATGAAGTTCAGGCATACGACTGGCACAAGCAGCAAGTATCCATCTTTACATGCGTGGTCACAACGAGAAGATCTACGAGGAGTTTCGCTGTTGTTAATGATGACTTGAGCCACGATTACGCTCACGCCTGCTTGGCTCTAGCGAAAGAATGGGTGGAAGACAACCTGCCGGTTTACTCCAACGTGACATGTGAGTGATGGAGCCGCCAGTCATTTCAAAAATAGATATCAGCTTTTCGAGTTCCGAAAGAGCTGTTTTCCCAGTACCCAATGGGTATTCTCAGCAACTGGACACGGGAAAAACGCATGCGATAAAGTCGAAGCTCTCGTCAAGCATCAGGCAATGCTCAACAACCCTAAAAGTGCAATTCGGACAGCCAGAGACTTTGTAACCGTTTTATTAGAGAAACTGGAAGGTGTGCATCTAATACACCTTGAGGAAAAAGAAGTTGTTGCCTTCCGCGAGTTAAAGAAGGAAGAGTGGATGAGAGTACCCGTGCTCCATTGTCTTGGCATGCCTGGCAGCTATCCACGTGAACGAAAGCATCTCCTGGCTTGTACGTGGCACGAATAGCCGGGTCTGCTTGGAAGGAGTTATGTGTACATGAATAAGTCTGAACAGTCTAATCAATGGAATAAACAATTTCAGCCCAGAAACATGGTTTAATGAAATGGTTCTTCTGGACCTTCACAAATTTTCCATTTTGCTAAAGATTATTTGGAAAGCGCTCTTTGCTTATTGCATTTTTATCCTTTCTTCTTTTCTTGGGGGGGAGGGGAGGGGGGGGGAATCTAAGCTACGCATCGAGTTCTTACTGCCTTTTTGCTGAGGTAAATGCGGAAAATATCTGTCTGCGCTCCGATACCGCAGCGCATCAAAGAACCCCACGCGTACAAAACTGACCCCCAATCATTCATTATTGTGTCCCTCACAGCTAATATGCAGCGTTCACACATAAATGACCAGGCACATTATCATGCCAAAATTGAAAAAGCCGTACGCGATCACAAATGTCAGAATAATCAGACGTGCATGGTTCGCTGAGCCTTCCGTAGGGTCTAATTCGACGGCCTGTAACTCCTAGTGAAACAAAATTATGCAACATGTTTTTGGTGATTGTGAAAGCCAATGTGAAGGAGAATAATTGTACAAAGTTTAAAAAATATTAAAAATGGGGTTTTTTTTAAATTGTTGTCAGAAATTTTCATTCGGTGTTTTTTTGAAGTTAGCCCGCCCGTATCTCTTTATTGAAAAATCATATAAAGATAATATTTTGCAGGATGACAAATGAGTATGCTTAGAACATAATGCGGAATTTTCGCCGCTCTGCCACAAGCCTTTTTTGAGATATAAACCCACAAAGTAGACAGAAAATTGCTTCCTGAGCTGATTTTGAGGATTTTTATAAAAATATTTACGCTCCCCATAAAAAGCAAAAATAATTGATCACAAGCAAAAGCATGCATATAATTTCTTAAATAAATTTCAGCCTCCTAACCTTAGTATAGCATGCGTAATTAATAACCAAAGTTGTCCAAAACAGAAGAGCAGGTAAGCGCGGCACTCCACCTCTTGGTCATTATTCCCTCCCGGCGCTTCAAAAAAATTTTTTCTAGCAAAACCAACTGCGGATCTCTTCTTTCCACTCATCGGGCAGCAATATATAAAATTTTGCAATAAATTTAAGAGGGTGACCAGCCATGCGTTGTTCGATCTTACGTGGAATCACCCAACCGGTCTTTCATCTCACAGAGCTGCACAATAAGCGGTATGCGTATACATTAAGTTCTATGGGAGGGTAAACGGGAGTCAGAAAAAAACCGCGTTATAGCCGGTCCTGCACTATAAGCGGTTACGTTATAAATGCTCTCTGTTGTATCCAAATGTCTGTTGTAAGCAGATCTGTTCTAATGAGGTTATACTGTACTACGCAGTCCTGCACAGAGGGATAGGCCGCCAGGAATACTAGATATGATGCCACAGAGGAAAGAATCTTGTTACGTCGCTGGAAAAAAAAAGCATGGGGTATAGGAACTCGTCTTGTAAGTGATTTTATATCATCCTGCCTCATAATTATGCCTTTAAGGTGAAACCAACCGCCCCTTAAACACTAGCTCCATCATTCTCAATGTAGTTATTACCATTTTTCAAAAAATTTTTTAACTTCATGGGGTGTGAAATTGGCCTAAAATCTCATGCCTCCATTGTACACTACGGCCCATCTGAGGGAGCTAGGGTTAAAAAGCGTGGCATGCACAGCACTTGTGCCAAGAACGTGACGATAATGAGGAGGAGAGCAGCTTACAAAGGAGAGTGTTGTTACTCTACCGTGGTCAAGGGCTCTAATGGGGCAGACAGAGATCTACACCACCAGACGACGAATACCATGCCCAGGTTTTCTGAAGCAGTCTGTGTGACAGATGTGCTGCTGCACTCCTATGTTAATATTCAAGGGAACAGACTTTTGTTGATTGACCCTAATTCAAGAGTTGGAAGTAGGGTTCATGTTGATGTAATGCTCATGTTTGGGCAAATTGGTGCAGTCTTGAAACAATTAACAGCATAGCACGAAAAGACATGGCACCTGTCCTGTGTTTCTTTGTCTATGTCTTTTCGCGCTACCCCATTCTTTGTTTCGTGCTGATGTTGCTAGCCACACAGTGTAACCTGAGATCACCACCTACTGTGAGTGAGTCGTTTCCAGCACTATATAAATTTTTGTAGCACATTATGAGGAATGAGTGTTGTGGCATTACTTTTAAGGGCGTGTTCTCGTCTGACTTCACAATATTGTGTATAACCAGGTGCTGGAGTTGTTCCCGTCATTGTTAAGCCACTCTGAGCCCATTTTAACAAGGCAGGTTTGGCTATATCGAAATACTCTATATAGATAGACAAATTCTCCAAAATCATACTGGGTCCCTTTGCCCATTCTTGGTGTTTGTACTCTGATACCTCATGTGTAATATTTGTTCTGTTCAGGCTGCATTAACAGAGCTGAGACATGCCTATGGAGAGCTCTTGGAGGTTTCTGGAGGTGCCTCATTGGACATTCCAGCTGTTCCCTTGACTTTTGAAGAACTAAGACAAGGCATTGAGAGATTGAAGGTGAGAAGAATATTTTTACACTTTAACATTGTTATAATGATAGAAAGAATACAGTATAGACCCATTACAACATCTTGACAGTGTAGGAGATGAGAGCCTGTTGTAAAGGGAATATGCTGATTTGGAATATTGTTACAGCTTACTTAGATATGGGCACTTAATCTCTCTTCAATACAAATAATGAATATGAGCCACGTACGGGCTCAATGAACTGCTCTTATTTATATTGAAAGATGCTTGTCGGATATTACTGTGCTTTATCATTAAAAGGCCCCTACAGAACTTATACAAGTAATCCTCAAGTGACAACATTCAAGGAGCTTATTGCCTCACAAATCGCCTGGCACAAAAATGTTTCAAACCCATTTAGAATTAGCAGAGTTTGAGGTAAGTTCTACTGCCTGAGCACATTCACTTTTTTTTCATCTCAGCGAGCATACTGGAAGCTAAAAGAGACTGGGAGAATAAAAAAGGCAAGTAGCCATGCCAGAGCACATTAGGCTTGAACATTTTCTTTTTCTTTGAATGTATTTGCACTTCCGCAGTGACAAGCTTGTCACCAGAGTCACTGCAGGGACGTGGTCCTGCCCAACAGCATTCGCGGTAACTGCACCCTGGGAATTTGGCAGTGGTACTTCTACATATTTCGGAGTCCATGCCTGGTCTGTTTATGATGCATTTTGTCGAAAGGGGGGGGGGGGGGGGCCAAGAGTGGGTGCTTTCCAAATGTATTTTCAAACCAAATTGCAAGTTCTCTGGTGCATGTACAGTCGAACACGGATATATCGAATTTGAAGGGAATCGCAAATTAATTCGGTATATAAAAAGTACAGGCCTTGAGACCTTACTTGTGGTGGACGATCATCTACTAGTTGGTGCATTCAAGAATGACAACTAATTTCGCATGCACAACGCAATAAAATTCTGTATTTGAGTGGGAAAAAAATCATTGATCTTGGCCTGCTTCTTCACCTTCGAAATGAAGTTAAACACGCTGGCCTCGATTTTATCGAGGCTGTCTAGGTGTGACAGCCTGGCCTCTTCTATATCGCCACAACAACGGCGAACCAAGCCAAACACTGCCACCGCTTCAGCGGAGGAGTACGAGCGTGTTGTCGCCAGCGCCTTGTCCAGACGATCGTCGTCGCCACTTAGCTGTCAGCCTGGGCATCTTGGTTCCCTGTAGCTGCAGCTAAAATGTCCTCGTCAGCAAGGCTCGCAACAGCCTGAATGTTGCAGTCAGCTTCCACAAAATCATCCGCAGACATTCCGGATGGAATGGCAGCCGGAAAAAGGGACAACAATTCGCGAAACGTGTCATCGATACACTTGTCGCCACTGTCTGTTCACATATGCCTCCATGATAGATCAGCAGTGTTTTCTTGCTGTGTGCAAGAAGTGTTGCTGGGCCCCTCTAACAGCTTTGCGCTGCCTCTTTTGTTACATTACTGTTCATGTCACTTGCTACCTTATTTTGCACACAGTGCTTCTTGGGACTTAAAATATAGCCCATGCTTGAGCAGTTCTCACTTTCTGAGCTGCTTAAAGTTCTCTGTTGTCTTCCTCCTCTTAGACTTGAGCAGCATACACTTGAACCCACTTATAACGATCCCACATACAGTCGAACCTCATTAATTCAAGCTCACATAATTTGAACCTCTGGATAATTAAGATGGGTCCATTGGTCCTGCCAAGGTGACGTGTATTTGAATGTGGGAAAGCTCTGACTAATTCAAACCTGGAACACCCACCATGGTTAATTGGAGCAGAATTGCTCGGCAGGACAGACTACTTTTCATGCATTTGCAAGCCGGACGACAAACACCCCACAAGCCTCCATAGCTTCGCAAATGTGTAGCCACATGTCGATCTGTGCACATTGTTGGCAGCGCCGAGTGTCACCTGCTAGCATGCTCCTCCGGCTGTGGTGACCTGTTCGCCGTAATAGAAACATACGTGGACTTCAAATACAAGTTCATACTAGTGAGGCGTTATTAATATGATGCGGAGCTAAATATAACAATGCTTATTCGGACGTTAGGTGTTCTGAAGTACATTGTACAGTGTAGCCCGGTTATAATGAAGTCAGTGGGAATTAGAAATTACTTCGCTATATCTAGACTGTCAAGAAATTCTAGCATCAAGTGAAAGTTTATGTACAGTTTTTCCAAAAAGTGGTTGAGGGTCTTCTGTTTGCGTTTCTCTAATGTGCGTTTCATAACAGTTCCCTCAACATTGTTCAACAGAGCGCAAATATTCAGTTCGGAACTCAAATACATGCGTGGCATGTCAACAGCTGCTACGACTGCAGCAGCTTCTCCAGAGGTCACTGGCTGAGGCGCACTAGTGTCATCATCTTCAGGGTCCGAGACACTGTCATCGCCAATAGTTTTCTTTTCAGAAACACTTGGGGCGATCACCCTTCTCAGATAAAACGTCAAGACGTCTTGACAGGTGTGTTCGATTCTGGCGTGGTGCAGAGAACCGGTCCTGCAAAAGTTCAGATGGTGCCACTGAAGTGCAAATGCAGTGCAAATGGTACGTGTGCAGGAGGTGCAGGGTGCCTGCAGTGCCGTTATGTCTCTTTTTCTGTTTTTCAATCGAGGACGTGGGTGTAGGAGTGTCGTCTGCTGTGCTCTTGCCATGTGTGTCGCCTGCTGTGTGCGTTCGTTTATTGCTGTCAGCAAGCCTCCCGCATCACAAAAAAAAAAAATCGCGAAACTAACCACCGTATGAAAAATATGCAAGCAACGTCAGCTTACTGCCATACAATATTCACCACAAGTTACAACTCACCAGGCATTGCATAAAACTCCGCGCTACCATATGCAACTATAACACCGTTCTCATCCACTACTGGTATTTGTGTTGTGCACTGTCTACTTCCACGAACGACGGCATGCTCAACAACAGCGGCGACAGCGGTTTAACCGGCAACTTAAGTCGTCATCTGCTTTCATGCTGCACCACGCGGCGGAACCATCAAGAGAAAAGGTGCAGCAGTTCACTGCACCGCGGCGGCACCACTCTGGCACCGCGCTGCAGTCGAGGACTGTGGTGCCGTGCACCGTGAACCAGTGCAGGCGGTGCAGTGCACCATGCCTGAGTAGAATATACCCGACATCTTCTGAGATAGCCACTTGTGGAAGTCCGGCTGGTCATTGCCGTTATGTGTGTTTCTAGATCTGATCTTATGGAAGAGGTCCTTGTCTGTGAACTTGAAAGTTCTAGGGGGTTTTCCCTGAATTTATGATGTTGTACTGAAAATACAGTGGTCACTCCCCAAGTTATTCCATTCCAGTGCAAGCTAGAAAAATAAGAGAGTTTTCTAATAATGGTGCCCATGTAATAAACAAATAAAATTTGCACAAAGTTTAAGTTCTGTTGACATAAGTAAATTGCACAAAATTGGTTGGGTTATGTTGCAATAGCAATTGTATCAAGAGCAGGCAACGGCTGGCTTATGCTGTTTTGAAGACCGCCTCTTTGTAGTACCAGTGTTGATGTGCACCTTCAGTGATTTCCAGTGAGAGCTTTTCTTCTTGTCAACACTGTGGCGCTCTTAGCGATTACCCACACTGTAGCTCTGTCTTTTTACAATTCGGCTGTTGCCTTGTCAGGCCATGTAGAAACGGCTGTCCACTGAATAGCCTGCCATATCAATGCGGTATTGGGTGCTGCTCGAATCACTGGGCGGCGGTCTGCTAAGGCATACTGCAGCAACGACTACTTCTTGTACAATTCTCTTCCTTGGAGACGTGACAGGTATTTTTGGCAGTGCCCCCTCTTCAGCATTCCACTGTGCGTTTGTTTGACGTGTCTTGCTTAGATGATAGAGTTGACAGGTAGGCAAGAGCCTCCGACACCAGCCTGTGACAAAATTCCCAGATTTTACCCTCTGTCGAAACTTCTATTTGTTTGAATTTGTTTTTAAATAAATAAGGATTGTTCCAGAAGCACTGCCACACCTTATAATGTCATATGCAGCCTTTAATTTATCACTCAAATTTGTTCAAATTTCATTTAATTTCAGCTTGGCAGGCATCTCTGGGAAATTCAAATTAACTAACTCTTTTACTGTAGCCGAATTAACGATGGTTTGGCACTGTTAAACAATGCATATGGTTTCCAGGAAAAAAGAACAAGTCCAAATTATCCGATTTTCCTTAACTATAATTTGCTGTGCATGTGTAAGGGGCTCGTAGCGTTCGGGGGCAGGAACACCACACGGACACTCTGTATTGTCATCTCCTTCGGGTGGGCCGCACACTGGTCCATCAGCAAAACAATCTGCCTGTTTTTGCTTAACATTTTACGGTCCAAATATGTGATGAACTCCATGAACAGGGCCGACGTCATCCACGCCTTTTTATTAGCCTGATAAGTGCAGGGCAAGCTACCAGCTGCCTTAAAGCATCGGGACTTTTGATATTTGACAATGACGGTCAGTGGCATCTTTTCAGAGCTGTCCGCGTTGCGCAAAATAAAACCGTAACGCGCTGCTTGCTTTTCTGTCCGCCCTGGCAGTTTTCGCCCTTGAAACACAGACTCTTTTCGGGCTGAAGGTTGTAAAATAGCCCTGCCTCGTCTATATTGAAGACATTGCGAGCTTCGTATCCCGTGACCAAAGACGGCAGCGTGGTTGCCATCCAGTCTTCCACAACGGAGGTGTCAACCTTTTTCCCTTCGCCGCATGCGGTTTTATAAGGAAGGTTGTGCCGTTCTTTAAATTGGTGAATCCAGCCACTAGAGGCCTGAAAATCTTCAATTTCTAATGTCAGTGCGATGTCCACTGCCTTCTCACGAAGAACTTTTTCGTCAGTGTTGACGCCGGCCATGGTAACTTCCACGCCATGGTAACCACGTCAGTAGTACTTCCTCCACCTTGACATGGTGTGCAGTCTTTGCTTCTTTGGCATTAACTCCGAATCGCTGCACATTCTGCATAATTTGATCGCGCTGACTAACGATTGTAGACAACGTAAACATCGACAGGCCTAGCTCCTTGGCCATATCAATCTGCCATTTCTTGGGCTCTTCAACCACCTTCTTTAAAATTTCCAGCTTGTCCTTGAAAGACAGTGCCTTGCGCTTCCGCGACAGCACTTAGTTGCAGTACCTTTTCGGGCTGACACGTTTGATACTCGCAACGACGCACACAAAGAAAACGCACCCGCACGAGAGAACGATATCAACGGCTGAACAGGCTTAACCTCAACTGCCGCGACGATCTCCGCACTGGCTTCTGCAGGTGGGGCCGCGAGAAACATGGAGAGACCAAACAACGCCGACAACGCCGGGCCAATTGATTGGCTTGCTGGACGAACGAACCAATAACAAAAGACGCCGCAAAAATAATAAAAAATAAAAAAAGGTGGAGGGGAGGAGGAGGACTCGACGAGACGGGCGCCAGAAACGGCTCAGAGAGCTTGCGCTTGCCTCTTTGCCTCGCCAGCCTCGCTGCTGCTGTGAAATCCCAGACCGGTCCGAGTGCACGTTTTCAAGCAGGCTAAGAGACGCGACCACCGGGGTTTCCGCGGGCCGCTTAGAGACGTCCCGCTCATGCAGACCCGCCCAGGAGCTCGTTTGGCACTCGTTGCGGAGGGTCGCTCGAGGGGACTGTTGTTACTGCTGCGTTGCATGAGACGTAAAGGGGCCTCGCTTAAAGTAACTGCTGTCATTTGCTTTCGGAAGCAAGTCTGGCACATGACGTGCAAGTGCGGCAACGAGCATCAAAGCCTTGTTTGAAGTTTTGGTGCCTCCAGCACGGTCCCACAGCCTGTAGAGCCACACAACGTCCAGATGAACGAAAGAGCGTGCAATCCCTTTGGAAATGGTTAGCACGAGGCGGGGTTTCATGAGGCTGCCGCGGCTGCTCGACGCTAGCCAGTGTGGCAGTGTCGCTACCAACGCGCCTTTCAGCCAGCAGCGCGCCGCGTGCTTGTGACGGTCGCAGTACCCAAGTTCGTATCACCCATCACGACGTGCAAAAGTGTTCGAAACATCCGAATTTTGGCCCATTGTACACAATGCAATTCGGCCGGGGAATTTCACGAATTCGTATCAGACAGATATTCGTATCAGCCGGGTTCGTATCACCGAGATTCTACTGTATAAAGGTGCATTATGCTTGTCGCCATGAAGTGGCACATGTGTAACACAAGCTGAATATGCCTTCGCGATGCACACAACAGACGCATGATTGCAATTGTTGTACAGGGTCGTCCACTCTTAGGGTGAACACGGCGCAGCGTGGCTGCCTTCTTTAGAACGCCAGCGCTCGCGATGGGACTGCGCATCGACGCTAATCTAGTGCAGGCATAGAGGGGCTTGGATCACTCTGTGCGCCTGCACATTATTAGCTTCGATGCGTGCCCACGTCGCAAGCACTGGCGTCCCAAAAAGGGAGCCACGTTGCGTCGTGTTCACCCTAAGAGTGGACGACCCTGTACATCTTATTAACCACAGCGCTACCTTTCAAAGCCTATTTTCAGTGTCGTATGTTGCAAACAGACCTCCTTACTGCACTGCATCACTGGGGCACATGAGCTTCAACAGGAGCCTGTGTTGGCATTTAGGTCCACATTCTCAACGACATAGTCAAGAAATTATGCTTTTTTGTTACAAAATGTGCAGTAGGTTTTTACTCAATGTGAAATCACTTGTTCGGGAAAAGGGGATCCTCGTGGTTGAGCCGACACTGGGTGTTTGGCCCCTTAAGGCCCCCCGGAAGAAGCAGCACACCACTTTGGCCCGTGCTTCCTGTAGACGGCACCCCCAGATTGACCTGCCCCGGGGGAAATTGGCAGTCGCCTTTTCCCATCTCTCCCAGTCTCTTTACATCTTCGCCTTTCGCTCTCTTTTTCCACTTTCCTGTCCTATTCTTTTCCAGTTACTTCCCTGTTGCTCGGTGGCAAGGGTTAACCTTGCGTGGGTACCCAACCTTGGATATTTTCCATATTAGGTTGTAGTGGCGGCGTACGTCTGGCTTTGTGCAGGCCTGTTTACCAGCCCTGCCACGTCCCCATGTTGGGCTCCGTGGTGGGTGGTCGGCGCCTCTGCCGAATACAGTAGAACCCCGCTGTTACGTTCCCGGCTGCTGCATTTTCCTGGCTGTTACGTTGTTTTGGGCCAGTCCCGGCACAGCTCCCAAAGAATACAATGCATTAGGGACCCCGCTGTTACGTCGCAGTGCGGGAACATTCCCGTATGTTACGTTGCGAATGGACACTCCAAGCGGCCACTGCTGACGGCAAACTGACTTTTCACGTAGCTTGACTGTATTAGCTGCACTATGGGTGATGCCCATTACGTTTCCGGCTTCCGCCAGCAAAATTATGGCACAGCTGTGCAAACTGTTTGTGACAGAATCGCGTACAATGATTATGTTTCCATTGATGATGCCATTGTCATCCTCCGAGGTTTTCTCTGTGGACGAAATCATAGCCGAGTGTGTCGATGCGTGCACTGAAAGCGCTAGCACTGAAATAAAATAGTGTGCCGATCACAGCTTCCCTCATTTTTCCATTTTTCCCGTTTCTCGGCTCTTGCGTTTCCCAGCTTTTATGTTTATTTTCTACCGTCCCGTGAAAAACGTACCAGTGGGGCTCTACTGTACATATATTGACGGCAAGGTCTCTTTCCGCACTTTCTGATTGGCCCCAAAAATGAGGCACACCGATGATATCTTCAAGTTCACTGGACGCCAGCCAGATAACTTTCTTCGTTATCATGTTATTCATTGTGAAACTCCTAACAAGACTGTCAGACAGCTATCTCACTTTCTTGTGGCCAAGTGCCTCACTGAGGCCATAGGAGAAGGGTATAAGGTAAACAGACTAGCAAGTGGCGACCTTCTCCTCGAACTCAAGGAAAAGAACTCGTAAACCTTTAGAATATAGTGAGATTTGGGAACTTCTCCATAACCGTAAGCCCTCACCGTTCGCTGAACTCCGTTCGAGACGTCTCTGATGATGACGTTATAGACCTCACAGATGCAGAACTCCTGGAAGGATTGAGAGAACAAAATGTAACACAGGTTCAGCGTATAAAGCTACAAAACACCTAATAGTCACCTTTGCATTAAGCGTACTCCCAGAAACTCTCGAAACAGGCCACATTAAACTTCGTTTCAGACCGTATATTCCAAACCGTCGGCACTGCTTCAACTGCCAGAGATTCAGACATGGCTCCCAAAGTTGCCGCGGCAAGCTGATATGTGCAGAGTGTGATGCCCACGACCATGCAGCAGATGACTGCAGAGGCACAGTCCATTGCGTAAAATGTGAAGGCGATCATCCGGCCTATTCTAGATCGTGCGATGCATGGAAACTGGAAAAAGAGGTCATAAGTATAAAAGTTAAAGAAAGTGTCACTTACAAAGAGGCACATCAGAAAGTTTTCTTACTTTTAGGGGCAAAGCTCTTTAGGGTCGAGGCTTGTCCGCCGTCACGCTGTTGTAGCCACGTCAGTACTCACCAACCTGGGTTGCACGGCACAAGAAGCCATGTTCAAAGCAAAGGAGAAGGTGGCCAAGATGTTGCACACCGAATTTGCCAACCTTCCCAAATAGATTCTCATCATCCCTAACAAGCCATACATGATCGCCACCAACATCGACGTCATCAACGGGCTCGTCAGCGGGGCTGTGAGAACTCTCAAGGTGGGCAAACGAGGAGTGCTGCACGAAGAAGATGAAGGCGCGTTCTTCCCGAAACGGCTGTGGCTGGAGTTCGATGAGCCCACGGCGGGGAAGCTCGCTCATCTCCGTTCTTGTCACGCGGTGAGTGAAGCTGTGCAAAACGGATGCGATGTGGAAACTTTGTGGATACCGATCGAACCTCGCGCGGTCACACTCACTACTGACCGCAAGACGGGCTTTGCTTGCAAACGCAGACAGTTCCCCCTCGTGCAGGCCAGCGCCATAACGGTGAACAAGTCGCAGGCAGGAACGTACTCGTCCATTGTGTGCGAGTACAGCACAGGTTGCCCACGCTTATGCAGCGGTACCTTCAAGCCTTGCAAGAAGACGTCGACTGCTCGACCGAGTTTACCCTCGTCCTACTCAGCACCCGATCTCTCCGTGCCCATGCAAAAGACATGGAGAGAGATCCCATACTGACCGCGTGGAACTGTGGCAACATGTACATCAACGGATTTGTTCCAATCGTCTGCACCGAAGAAGCAGAGCGTCTGGCGGGCGGTGTTGGAATCTATGTCAAGCTGCCGGATACAGTGGAGGATCTCCACCTGCCGTTCACCAACCAGAGCTGCAACGGGGAGCACGCCACTGTGAAGCTCTCCAACGGATCATCGTCATGACTATGTACCTAGCACCTAACCTGTCCAAGGGAAACACCCTTCACGTACATCGAGAAGGCGATGTTGCAATATTAAACTGAATACAAACACAGCCTCTTCGTGCTCACTGGAGACTTCAACGTGGACATCATGAACGACGACTGGCTAGTCCAACACATGATGTCCTGTTGCGCTCTCTGGTGCATTTCATATGAATACAAACATCCCACCACCATCAGGGGAACTTATATAGACATCGCCTTCTCAAACTTTAGACTGCATCCAATTTACGATCCCTTGGCTTTGTACATTACGGACCACAAGGCCCTTATACTCAAAGGGAAACGTTCCCTTTTGAGCTTAATGTCATATATGACTAAAATGAAATTGGGAGAACCCCCTCCTTGTGGTCCATACAGCTCTTAAACAAAACCATCATCTACCCTACATGTAAATAATGAAACATTCTGTACTTACTATATAATCACACCACACCCCCGTGTTTCTGTGTCACGTCTTTGTATGATGATCGAGTGGGCAAAATCTACAGAGGATTCACGGTTTACCAGATAACCTCCGGAGCTTCGCCCACTCATCATCATTCACTTTGTGGATATGGTGAAAGTTCTGGCTAGAGCCTATCCTATGCCAGTGTGGTGCGACATGGGGCAGTGCCACAAAGGTTTTCGGTGTCAACCTGTGCTACTGGAACAGATAGTGCAGGACTGCCACCAGCCCCCCATGTGAGCATAGCCATAGCTGCCTCACTCTCACAAAAGTCCAGCTACATCTGTGTCCAGCTACATCTACAGTAGCACCTCGTTGATAAGATTTCCCGGTTCCAACGTTCGCGATCGCGAAAGCACAAGCTTTTCTCGTAGAGTTATGCTTCTTTTCTTCCGGTTAATATGTTCCCAGAAAATACGATTATTCAGCACCAACGTTCGATTTATCGTCCAACTACGATCAGATGATACGTTTTCTGGCCTCTAGAGTCCGCGTGCAACCGAGAAGTCTGGAAGATCACAAGATCGAGAGCAGTAGCTGCCCACCGTGGTAGCTACACCGCAGTACTCACCCGAACGTGTCTCAAGAAAATGCCGCTGTGCTCTCTGCCGATACTAGCCTATCACCTAGCTAGACGTAACACCGCGTTCATTGGTATTGCCGCTGACACTCGCGATAAAGGCAGTTTTAACAGCACACGTGCGGTAGCTGTTGGAAGCGTACGTAGAGCGCACTTTTAAACTGAGACAAGCCGCCATTTCTTTCAGTAAGACCGATTCGCGAGCGCAAACGGTGTTTATGCAGGTCGTCTCTCGTCTTTTGGCCCACTGAGCGCTGCCATCTTGATAACATTCGAAAGCTGAAAGTTTTGACTGCCCGTTTCCGCTCACCTCACCTTCGATGACCATGCCCCAAAAGCGCAAATAAAAATGTCTGGCACATTTAGATAGCTAGTGCACAAACACTGCCAGAAGAACTCTCACAATACTGCTTGGAAAGCGTCGAACCTACCATTTCTGATTGCAAGTTACAGATGTGCGAGACATCGGTCATTACTTAAATATAAGCAAGTTCGAAAGCCGATAACGCGTACGGAATACGGAGCGAATCCTGTGCTTTTTACAGAGAGCGAGCGGACTCAGTCTATTCCAAGGTTATATCGCCAGTGATTAGATCGCGCGGGTGCTCACATCGCGTCAAACCGAACAAGCCGTCAGCGCATTGCGTCATGTAATCCTGTACTAAGTAGTCGCATGACAAGTGTAACCTCGCACTGGCAAGTGTACATTGTGCGTGCTTCGGCCGGTTTTGTCGTTGAGCAACAGCTCGGGTTGTGTTCGGCGCGTGCTGCACTCACGCACCACTTGAACAACCGGGAACCGCCGATAGATTGCACGTTCGTTTGTCAGCTGATAAGTTGCGGTGGTGGCGTCGAGGAAGCACAGGTTAAAGGGGGGGGGGGGGGGGCAAAGAGAGAGAGAGTGAAAAAAAAACGGCTGAACGTTTCATAGCGTCTAGAGACTAAGCTGCTAGGTCTGACGGTCAACATGCACGCACTGCACTTGCCCAGCGACCTTGGCTTGGGCCGTGCGACGCATGTGATGTGCCCGTTCATGTGACCTGTTGGTGCAAGGCTAGTGGTCTTGGTGCGCACGACTTATGTACCAGAGTGTGCGCCGTTGGGCACAATGTGGCCCATGCGTCCGCGCCGTGTATTGATGGCCACGCGCACGCTTTGGGCAGGCTGAGAAAATGACGTTGTGAATGGCCTTTTGTTTCATGTTAAATAATTTGCCTGAAGATGCAGAGTAGTTTAAACACTGAAGCAAGGGACAACACGCTTGCGTTCCATTCCCAATGCTGTCAGCGCTGACTACTAGCGCTCGCGGTCACTTCCGTGCCTTCGGACGGGTTCCAACAGGCGTCAGAGCTGATATAAGCACATGTTTATTGTTTCTTGACGTTTTATTGCCTGAATTACGTGAAATTGTAATATAGTTTAATATTTATATCAATGCATGCTTTTCCGGTGAAACTGCGTGATGTTTTCGTGTGTTTCGATCATACATTTTCCCGGATAATACGTTCAGTGTCGCGTTATTTTTCAGAAACGTATGAACGAGGTTCTACTGTACTTGAGCTGGCAAGAACCAGCGCAGGTCTGATATGAAGGCGGTCCCATCGACCTCTGTGTTGGTGGACGCCAAGGTCTCGCCCTCCAAAGCGAGACTTTCAAAGAAAACACGCTCGCAAAAGCATGTGTCCAATGTCTCGCAAGAACGAATGGACACTACCAGTAGCCAGAAGGTGCACGCCGCGCCGAAGGAGCAACAAGACTTGCTCAACCGCTCCAGGAAAGAGAAAATCCCTATTACAGTAATGAAAATATATTCCCACTTCAAACATACAGCACCACTTTCACTTACAATATGGATGCAGTGATACAATGGAACGTCCATGGTCTACTTTGAAACTTGGATGACATCCAAGAACTTCTTCGGAAATTTAATCCAAAGGTGCTAGGTGTGCAAGAAACTCACCTAAGTTCGAAGCACACAAACTTGCTCCGACAGTATATTACATGTACCACAAAGATCGTCAGGACGCCATCACCCCTTTTGGTGGAGTAGCCATCATCCTCGACAAAAGCATAGCATGTCAGCACTTGCAGCTCCGAACAGCCTTAGAGGCTGTGACTGTCCGGGCTGTCCTCTTTAGTAAGCTTATAACCATCTACTCTATCTACATACCCCTAAATTATTAACTGCACAAAGAAGAATTACCTTTCCTACTCCTTGGTGATTTCAACGCACACAGTATCCTATGGGGCAACTGTCGCTACAATGTGCGAGGTCGATTGATCGAGAAGCTTCTTATCTCCTCTGGGACATGTCTGTTAAATGCGAAGGAACTGACATTTTATAGTTCCGCTAGCCAAACATACTCGTCCATAGACCTTAGCATTGTTTCACTGAACCTTTTACCGGATCTCCAATGGGAAGTTATTAAAAACCCTTATCAAAGTGACCACTTTCCCTTAATACTGAGAACACCAAACGGTAATGGATTCCCACCACAGGCACCTCGCTGGAATGTTGATAGAGCAGACTGGGAGAAGTTCCAAACTCTCACGAGTGGAATCTCATGGGCTGACATGACTTTCTTGGGAATTGATGGTGCTGTTCAATATTTTACCACTTTCATAATCGATGCTGCATCTAAAAGTATATCTGAGGTGACAGGTGTGATGTGTAGATGCCGCATGCCCTGGTGGAATGAAGAATGTCAAACTGCTTGTAAAAATCGAAACAAAGCAAGGGTTGCTGCATGACTCCCCCACTTTGGGAAAACCTAATAAATTTCAAGAAAGTGAAGTCTGAGGGCAGGAGAAGCCGCCGAAAGGCCAGAAGAGAAAGTTGGCAAAAGTTCATATCAGGTATAAACTGCTGTGCAGACGAGTCTAACGTATGGAGCAGGGTTAACAAGGTGAGAGGCCGACAGAGATACTCTATACCTCTCGTAAACACAGAGGGAGACAGCTTGGAAGCCCAAGCAAACTCTCTGGGTGCACACTTCGAACTTGTGTCCAGTTCCTCACACTACTCTGACACGTTTAAAACATATAAAGTAAGAATTGGAGGTCCAAAATTAGAACGAAAGTGTACAAAATATGACGAATACAAGCAAACATTTAGTTTAGCTGAGCTGCAGGCGTCACTTAACAGTTCTAAAAAATCGGCTCCAGGTCCTGACTGTGTAGTGTACGAGGTGCTGAAACACCTCCCTCCCGATACACAGGGCAAAGATCCATCTCTGGTTTCCATCTACAGGCCTATAGCACTGACCAGCTGCCTGTGCAAAGTGTTTGAAAAAATGATAAACCGCCGACTACTGCATTTCTTAGAAGCCAACAAAACGCTCGACCCATACCAGTGTGGGTTTTGAGAGGGTCGATCTACCACCGACCACCTCACATGGATTGAGGCACAAATTTGCAAAGCTTTTGTCCATAAACAATTCTTCTTGTCAGTATTTCTCGACATGGAAAAAGCCTATGACACCACGTGGAGGTTCGGCATACTGAAAGACCTCTCACCCTTTGGTGTACGCGGCAATATGCTTAATGTCATAGAAAGCTATTTGTCTAGTCGAACATTTCATGTTCGGGTGGGCAATGTTTTATCGCAATCATTTGTGCAGAAAACTGGAGTTCCACAGGGTGGGGTGCTTAGTTGCACTCTATTTATTATAAAAATGAATTCTTTGCACCTGTATATTCCGCACAACATGCTTTATTCAGCGTATGTTGATGATGTCCAGATAGCATTCAAATCATGCAACCTTGCGATATGTGAGGGTCAGGTTCAGCTTGGCCTGAACAGGGTGTCCAAATGGGCAGACGAAAATGGGTTTAGCCTGAACCCACAGAAGAGCACTTGTGTCCTTTTCTGTAGGAAAAGAGGCCTTCATACCGAACCCGACATTTATCTAAAGGGTCTCTGTTTACCTGTAAACACTGCACATAAATTTTTGGGCATATTTTTTTACTCGAAGCTAACGTTTGTACGTTAGACACAAGTGCATGAAGACAATGAATATTCTAAAGGTGTTGTCGCGTACAGCCTGGGGTAGTGACAAGAAGTGTATCCTCAATCTGTACAAAAGCCTCGTACGTACACGTCTAGACTACGGAGCCATAGTATATCAGTCTGCCACACCAAGCACTTTGAAGATGCTGGACCCTGTCCATCAGCTAGGGATCAGTCTTTCCACAGGCGCCTTTAGGACAAGCCCTGTGGAAAGCCTTTATGTAGAAGCCAATGAATGGTCACTTCATTTATAAAGATCATACTTCTCTTTTCTCTATTTTCTCAAGGTGAGTGCAGACTTTGAACATCCTTCCTTCTCTGCTATAAATGACTTGTCCAGTTCGTACATATTTCATAACCGTCCTGCTGTGAGAGAGCCCTTTTTCATTGCGTGTAAGAGGCCTGGCTGAAGAAATAGATGTTCCACTCCTTGAATATTGTCTCATGGCCCCCACTAAGTCGCTCTCACCATGGTAGTGGCGGTTTATACACTGTGATGTATCTTTCGTCGAAATTACGAAAAATGCCCCTGGCCGCACATATTCATACGCACTTCCTGGAACTTCAGCACAGGTCCTCTTGTCCTGAATTCTACACCGACGCCTCAGTCGCATTCTCCTGTCTCCTACACAGCGATTGGCCGAGCTTTTTCGGATGCCGGTGCTCTGTCCCCTTAGACAAGCATATTTACAGTGAACGATTATGCAATACTGTCGGTAGTTAAACACATCAAGGGACTAAAGATAAAAATGTCAGTAATAAACACAGACTCTCTGACCGTTATAAGAGCATTAAAAACTATCACGAAGCATACAAACCCAGCACTTATGTCACTGTACTCAGTCTTATGTACCATCTATGCATCTGAGCAGGATGTCGTGTTGTACTCGGTGCCAAGACACCACGAGATCAAGGGAAATGAGTTGGCCGACAAGCTAGCCATGTCTGCCCATACAGACGCTGTCACTCCAGCCATGGCCGTTCCCATAGTGGACCTAAAGCCATGTATCAATATAAAGGTCGGGGCCTACTGGCAACATCTGCGGGACAAAGAAACAAACAATAAACTACACGTCATCAAGCCTCACCTTGCCCATAGGCCACCTGAATCAGACGCGTCACACACAGGTTACACTTTGCAGACTAAGGATAGAACATACATACAATACACACGCATACTTATTATCTGGTGGTGACCCACCTGTCTGTCATAGATGTGATGAGTTACTCACTGTACTGTATGTCCTTCTAGAATGCCATGAACTGGATGCCCAGAGAAAAAAACATTTTCCACTACCACCGTACGTGAATTTGCCACTGCATCCTGTTATGTTCTTGGTCAACGAACCTGTTTTTAAATACCAATCAATTATCGGGTTTTTAAAAGACATACGGAGTTTCCACGTCATTTATCCAGGTGACCTGTAGCGCGCCCTCTCAGCAGAGGCCGTTGCTGCGGTATTTTTATTGAAAAGCACCTTTCCTCCCTGCCCTTGAGCACTAGGGCCTTGAAGAGGGATTTGTGTTCGGTAATCATTTATCGAGCATGGGATATTCATGCAACACCCACCCGCTACCATAATAATTTTAGCTATATATGTTTTGCGCCTCTATACCGTGACTTGATTTTAGGCCACTTTACAGCCATATAACGTATTACCATCGCAAGTCATCGTTCACCGCTTCAGCCACATCTGTGATGGTGCTCTTTGGCCAAGAATGGCCCTTGCACCAATAAACACTGCACGTCATCATCATGGCAAAAGTGTTTGGATAAGATTGCTGCTAATTTCGCCCGCTGTAGCCAATAGTCTGTTGTAGCGCAGTCGGTTAAAAGCAGACGTTGCATCAGCGCCCCCTCTACTTTCTTTAATGCCAGTCGGATGCGTCCGATTTGGCCATTCATGGTCGGAGGGGGAGAGTACCCTTCATGTGGTGCCTCATGGCCACTGTCCGAAGTAGTATTTTTTTATAAGTTGTACCTGGGTCATTCCACGCCAACTGTAGCAGCTGTGGCGCTCGACAAAAATGAGCTTCTTTTGAAAAATTCCAGAAGATTACACGGAAGTCAGCCTTGCTTCCACAGCACTTTCCTGAAATTTTTTGAGCAGGAAAAATTTTTTTAAGCCCGTGAGGGTCGTTTGAATTTCGCAAAACGGCGGGAAACAAGGTGCGAGAAAAAAATTCCTTGAAATCTAGTAATGGGCCCGTCGTTTTCGAATGTGCATTTTTGTGTTTTCAGAGCACCAATCTTCAATTGTAAAAATGTTTCACAAATTGTGTTTATGTTCTTCACTGCTTAGGACAGAGATGAAAATGCTGAAATTGCAGCATTTTTGTGAATTTTTTTCCTGAAAAATGGTTTTGCAAGGAAACTCGAAAATATTTTTATACAACTTTCCATACAAGGTACAATACTCTAAAAATTAATTTTTCACTGTGTGCTTTGCACAGGCTGTGAAATAAATGTCTCAACTTGACAAAAGCGCTGTTTTCTCCTATATTGAGGTGTCAATTGCCCCCTAAGGTGGTCCAAGAAAAAATAAGCAGAAAATGGCGTGTAGTTGAGGAACGTAAGCACTTTCAAAAGAATGTGTTTCGTCGAGGTAATTTTTGTATTCTTTGAGAAAATTTTTTTTCAAGTTGAGTTCCAACATTGCCCTATTATTGCTTCATGGTTCGCCTTCTTAAGGCATTATGGCGGGAAATACAAGCCTGCTTACGTTGCCGTGGAAAATAAAAGGTAGTGCGCCCGCCACTTGTGGTTTTTCTATCTTTTCGTTCCTACTTCAACTTCCGTTTCCTATGTACAAAACGATATATACAACACAGGGAGACCTTTAACCATATTCTCGGCCTAGAAACCATAGTGTCCCCATGATAAACAGCGGTACTTTTGCGAGCTGCTGCGACAATCAAAAATAATAAACAGAAAAGCGTATGTACGTCAGAAGCATAAGAACTTTCAAAGCAGTAACATTCAGCTACCATAGAATGTCGCATAAATTAGCGTCGGCCGCGTGCAGAACTGCATCTACCTGGCAAGTTTAATTGGTGCATGGTGAGTCGTGTCGCTAGCGCAGCCACGCTTTTACATATGTGGTGGCTGCAGCCAAATCAGGATGCTTGAATCTTAGCCAACCCCAGATGTTCGCCCATAGTTTTTTCAAAACAAAAAATCAGCCTAGATTCTAGTAAATACGGTAGTAATTTATTGAGATTGTGTAACTGGACTCGGTGAAATGTTGAAGATCATTCAGTAGACATGCAATCATACATGAAAGTGGTTAAAACTGCATGCATGCAGTGGTTACATTTTTCATCTTGTTTGTGTGTTTAATAGCACTTACCAATAATTTTAACTGCAAGCGCAGGTGGAGATGGTGCCAGGATTCCAGAGGCAGAGACAGAAGACTGCTGCTGCACGTGCTCGTCTCGTAACTGTCTTTCAACAACTGCAACACGTAAGAACAGAGTGTCTTTGACTGTTTAATTCTTGATAACTTCATTTGAACCTCATTGGTGTGTTCATGGTTGATACACTTTTCCTGCTCGAACATTTGTGATCTCGAACACATAAAAATTATTAGAGGTGTACAGATATTCAAATATTTTTTTAAATATCATTTGCTGTTTGATTTGACTGGCACAGAAATTTTACTATTCGAACTATTCAAAGTTTCCAATTCCGGGGTGAAATATGCTATGTCTTGTGACAAATGACCTATTCCCTCTTGTAGTACATCATAACATACGTGTAATGCAGCGAAGCTAATGCCCACATACTGCAGTGAAGCTAGCACTCATGAACTGTGGCAAAGCTGAGACCAGCTTCCTGCGGCAAAGCTAACACTTGTGCTGTGGCATAGTTAATGCATACATATGCACAGTTCTTTGTTGAATTGTTTTTTAAGACAAACTTCTTTTGCCCATGTTCAAGAGTACATTTATCTTTTATTTAATTTGACGTGGTAATATTAAAAAATGTATTATTAAAAAATCTTTAGTAATTCAAGAAATGTTCGAATTCACTTTACAGTCATTATCTTGCTATTTGGACTGCTCTTAAAAAATTACGTACAGTTAAACCTGGATATAACGAAATTGACAAATGACTGGAAATTTTTGTTGTAAAGAGGTTTTCATAATATCCAGTTTCGGCACGAAAATAAAAAAAAACATGCAAATGAAGCAAAGGGGCAACTGGAGGTATACTTAGCTTAGAACATATTTATTTCACGGCAAAAACACAGAAGGTGGAGCTCGAATCATCCTCCAAAGATTCATCGCCATCGTCGTGATATTGGACACTTTCCTCCAGCGCCTCTTCAGACATCTTTTCGGTAGGGATGGCACAGTTGCCCTTGAAAGAATATTTTCAAAAAAAATCTCGAAACTGCACATAGTCCATGACTGCTCTGTTGGCGCACAATGAAAGCCAGGCTCCTGCGTAACAGCCAGGCCACGTCTCCGTTGAGGCAGTCGTCCTTGCAGTGACACACCCAAGCGACTGAATGTGTGGATATGGGAATCCAATCGAACGCATGTGTACCATGTAAACAAAAAGGAAAAGCCAACGCAAACGGCGTGATGGACAAAAAAGGACATTCGCGCAACCTACTGGGGAAATGATACGAGGTTTGGATGATGGCGGAACGAATCGCGTCGCCAGCTCGAGTAATGCAGGGAAGTTGAGAAGGATGCGGGGCTTACGTAGGCAAGCGTTCTCCCACCTCATATTTTTCTGACAGCGCCCTGCAAATCCGAGGTTGCCGCGATGGCTGCGTGCGCGCCATTCGGGATATCGCTTCGTGCTTCGTTGTCGGTGGGGTAGCCGCGGGAGTGGATCCAGCTGCTGCTCGTGCTAAAATTCGATATTTGGGATGAAATTGCTTGGTTGTTGGTAGGGAGAATTCGTTGTACCAAGGGTGTTTCCCACTGCCACTTTGTTATGCAGAGGTTGCAAATACATGGTCTATTGAGTTACGGCGAGGAATTGAAAAACTTCATAATATCGAGGAATTGGTTATATCGAGCTTCGTTATAGGCAGGTTTAACTATAATAGTGTCACACTTCAGTTTTACCCGATGAAGTTAAACCAATATATAACGATCCCTCATTAACAATATATCAGTTATAGTGACCATATTTCAGTGGGCTTAGGCTTTTCCTATGCCACCCTTTGAAAGTGCATCTAGATGTATCAAGCATTTTTCAAAGCGTCCTACCTTTAGAACAAACATTTCAGATGAGATCACTCAAAAAATATGGGGCATGGAAGTGAAAAACATTTAAACAGGCCTGCAAAGCATGCAAGTACTGTGCACTTACACATTGATTGCCTCAATCCCATGCGCAGTGCTGTTATATGCTCTGGAACAGATACGATGCACAAAGGCTGCAGGCAAGCACGAAATAAACCAATGTCAAGTCCTTCAAAAATGATCCGCCATCGTTTTGTGAAGGCAATGTTTGGTAGTTCCAGATTCCAGATAAGATGGGATGCAGATTACAATGCAACAAACATGGTTTCAGTTTCGTATTTTGTCCTTACGTGCTTGGGCTTGTTTTGCCACAAAAAAAAAAGGCTTTAAATATGAGTAAACACAGAAAATCCTATCGAGAGTAGCTCTGTCTGTGTCACATGTGCAAGTCGCCGTAATGATCAATGTGCCATTTTGTTGCCACTGCCGCTCAAGTGTTGACATCGCAGCCGTTGATCTTTACGCAGTTTCCGTGAACCCAGCACCGCACACTGCGCAAAGGGTCGATGGTCATTCAGCTAGTATCAAGAGATTGCGCCTCGTCGACGCTTTGTTTGACCAGTTGCTGATGTAGTTTTGTCGACAGGAGACAGGAGCTTATATTAAGCAAGCCCAACAGTGTTCATGCAGGCCGTCTCTTGTCCTTTGTCCCACCGAGCGCCACCATCTTGCTACATTTGAAACCACAAAGTTTCGATTTCCACTCACCTCGCCTTCGATGACCATGAAAGAAACATGGAAATAAATATGTCTGTTAATGTAGCCAGCTTGTGCATAGACACTGCCAGTGGTCGTCTTGCAATAGTACCATAAAAACCCACATATAATAATGAACCTGTGTGTAATACGAGGTGTAATTTAGGGATGCCAAAAACGAAAAAAATGTTTTCATCCACGTAAAATTTGAGTGAGGGAGGAAAGCTTGGAGAACATTTATTTGTATTGCATTTAACATTCAGCTGTCGTCTGTTCACTGGCACTTTCTCCTGAAAGCCCCTTGTTGGAGATATTTTTCCGCAGAAAGTCTTTCAGTGCCGTAAAGTACGTTCAAGATAACGCAATTCTAAAAGGGCGACTGACGAGCTCCGCCGGGATGCTTTCTCTTGCAGTGTCAACAGCATGTCAAGGTACACCGGCGTTTGATCAGCGCTGCCAATATATCCCAGCTGGTAGACATGCTTCCGTAGCTTTATCACATCGCACGATAGTTTCTGCGATAACGACATCCGCCAACGTAGAGGAAATCCAGTGCGGCGCATGAAATGGCTTTATCTTACCTCTGCTTGTAGTATCTCGGCGTTTGCAGCTATGTGAGCATCCCAGTGGCGTTTTACAAAGGCAGTCAGCAGCTGCGTAGTCTCGGGAAAGACTCCGTTTTTTGGCTCAAGGACATTTCTCAGGCGGCTTAGGAGAAGTTGCCTCGCTTTTCTTCCTCAGACGATGCCCTCGGTGCTGCCAAAGTGCCGCACTGCAGCGCAATTACCGATTGTCCCAGTGCTGGCCGGCACCCACCGGTTTAAAAGCGGGTACACATCTGGCGCTCAGTTTACGTGTACTTATCCCGAAAGGTGGCCCCATAAGGACGTGGTGGACCCCCCGGGCACATCTTACCCACCACGGCCTTGGTGAAATAGTTGAGCGTCCACCTTGCTGTGGTAGGCATCCGCCACTGCTGCCGGGTACCTACCGGTAAAATAGGAACCAGCACGCTTCCAGCCTTGTGCTCGGCAGTTGGAAGGTCTACACGTGTAGGAGGTCAACCACCCTTGTGGGATATGGGCAGCATGGGACTGCCCGACTTTAAATTAAGGTCACACAGAGTGATCGCACACAGAGTGATCGTCTCACAGCACAAGAATCCTTCCGCATGGCAGCTTCCGAGGCTCACATTTTGGCGGCGGCAGCACGCCGCATGCGTTTTTCAGCTAGTGTGCACGGGCCTTAAGCCCACTACCCTCAAATAGCTACGTAACTTCATCAGTCTGCTCCTATTTTCACCGCCTCATCCCTACTTTTGCCTCGGTTATCACCCTGTTATCTCGAGTTCTTGCCAGTAGCACTGTGCTATCTGCTTGGAACTCTGACAGCGATGAGTCATCTGTGACGCTCTACCAGCTCCTTACATGCCCTCCAATAGTGTGCCACTTCGATCCCACTGCACCCATTGAGATCCACACGGATGCTAGCGGGGTCGGTCTTGGCGCCATTCTCATTCAACGCAAAGACGGCTGTGACGAATATGTTGTCGCCTATGCCAGTCATACCCTAATAAAGGTGGAGCCAAATTATTCCGTAACGGAAAGGGAATGCCTGTCAATTATATGGGCAATTGAAAAATTCCACACATACCTTTACAGACGCCAGTTTCTCATTGTTGTCGATCATAATGCTTGATGTTGGCTCTCCTCTCTGAAAGACCCTACTGGCCGCCTTGCTCACTAGGCTTCACGGTTTCAAGGCTGTGACATACGAATCATTTATTGCTCTGGACACAAACACTCAGACACTGATGCCTTATCACCCTCTCTGCTGCCTCCTTACCCTGCTTGCTCACCAGTCACCATCTGCGATACGTCATCTCTGAGCATCACCGATATGCCGGCCAAGCAGCTGAAGGATCCCTACATCGCGCCTCTATTTCAATTTCTCTCGCACCATTCACCTGAGCCTTTCCCCCACTCTCTTCATTGTCAAGTGCAACACTTCGTCATATGTGAAGGCATATTGTACCGACGAAGCTACGTAACCCCAACGGCCACAGGTGCCTGCTTGTTATTTCTCGTCATCTGCACTCGGATATATGCACCGCATTCCACGATGGCCCTCAATGTGGCCACACTGGCATTTTCACGACATATTTCCACCTTCGCCTACGCTATTATTGATGCAGTATCTACCAATACGTTCGCTACTACGTTCGTCATGTTCTGCCTGACAATGCTGCAAGGCACCTTCTCATAGCACCGCTGCTCCTCTACAGCCTTTGCCCTACCTGGCATGTCCATTCGATTGCATTGGGATTGATCTTTACGGTCCCCTCCCAAACGCATGTGAAGACAACCGGTGGATCATTGTCGCCGTTTACCATCTCACACGGTACGTGGAACTATCTGCGCTGCCAGCTGCCACCGCTAAGGATATTGCCAGCCTCTTCCTTCGTTTCATTCTCCGACACGGTGCACTACGTGACTTACTCAGCGACCGTGGCCGCCTCTTGCTCTCCAACGTAGTTGAGGCACTGCTTCACGAGTGCCGCACTATTCACCGCACCGCCTCCGCATACCATCCTAATACAAACAGGGTGATGGAACGTTTTAATCGTACCATGGGTAATATGCCTGTCATGTACATTAACGATGACCACTCCAATTGGGACCATGTGCTCCCTCTCTTCACCTATGCCTGTGCCACAAACTACCACCGGCTTCTCTCTTTTGTACAGACACTAACCACCCTGCTCCACGGACAACCTTCTTCCCTACAAGCCCGACATGTCCGAAGCAACCCCTGTATCCAAAGCGGAGGCTCATGCCAAAGAGTGCCGCCAACTCGCTCGGTCGTTTACCATGCTAAGTCAGTGGCGCCACAAATCGAGTCATGATGCCTCCGCATCTGCTGCCAAGTATACCCCAGGCATGCTGATCTGGCTGTGGGTGCCCTCCACCACTCCCGGTCTTTCCACGAAGCTACTATCAAGCTACCATGGCCCCTACCGCATCATGCAACAAACTTCCCCAGTGAATTATGTGATCGAGCTACTCAGACCTTCTTCTGATCACAGTTGTAGACGGTGCGAATATTGTTCACACATCACGGCTCAAACTGTGCTACGACTCCTATGTCGTGACATCTCCCTAAGTCGCCAAGTTGGCTCCTTTCTGCGCGGGGAGTGATTGTAGGGAAGCACACCTGCAGCAGCTCTGACAGCTGAGTGTAATATAGTGAGCGTTTTCTGTTAACGTCTTTTCTTGAATAAGCCACCAGTTACACCTGCATTTATGTATAAACTTGATTGAAGTAAGTAGATTTGTACATGATAAAACAGCGCAGAAGGACAGGACAAGAAAGGATGCAGGACGAGTGCTCGTCCTGTCTTCTTCGAGTTAACGAGGTATCACTTTATCTACCACGTCCCCCTCCCCCTGCCCTTTATCGCCAGCAGTGCTCACAATTTGTAAATGTATCCACATGTGTGTCTCTGTGTTCGCTAAATACATGACTTTTTGGAGACTATGAAAGCCACTGCAAACCGCTCATGTCTGAACATTTCTTCGGTTGGTCGTTTCTTGCCAGGAACATCACAAATCGTTGATCTCTCAAATTATGCTTCATGCATAGCGTGCGTTGCTGCCACAGGTACGCAGCTATCAGCGTAACAATAACGTCTCAATGTTCCACACTGAAGTTCACACATTCCATGTGCATGTGCTGATCAGCAGTAGTATTGTACCATGAGCTGCATGTGTCTTGAGGTCGCAGTGAGATGTTCCTACTGCACGCAGAGGGGGAGGCAGTTCTACGCCCTACACAACGCTTCACAAGTACCACAACTACGCTGGGACTCTATTCGAAATGCTTCACAATTACTATTACTATACTCGCTCACCCCCTTTGGCTACACATCTCAACAACCATTTAACGAAATCGGATTTGTGCTGGGGCCAGGAAGAAAAGAGACAACAGGCTTCCTTAAGTTAACAAAGCGTGGTGTTTAATATATGAACATGAGTAGGATACCGTTAACAATTAGTAGCTAAACTAATGACAGTAACATGGCAAACAAACTCATCAATAAATGACATATATAAAGGGTAAAGCAGTACATAAACTACCGGTGAAATGTCTCCAACACTTTCTGTCACAACTAAAGGAAGGCTTGCTTATCTGGGAGGGCTCTATCGGCGCGTAGGTCTTGTCGCCAGCCTGTGGACTGTTGCTTGGGCAGGGGGGCTCGGATGTCGTCTTCGAAGTCACCGTATTGCTGACGGATTCTCTCCGATCATTGCTGCTGACATCAAGCTCTTGCAATGACATCATCTCTCCAAGGATGGAGAGCCGAATAGCAAGACTTCCACGAGGGATAGCAAATGAGGCTTACTTCTTCATCCGACACGTGACGGAATGTCACCTCGTATATCGGACTCTCTCGAATCTCGAAAATTCAGGAGCCTGTCCTCGGCCCCGAGATGACTTTTTCTGCCTTGACTGGCCTGCGTCACCAGGGTCTCTACCCAATTGTTACGTATGGCAACGTCGCCAGTAGAAAATGTAATACTCCAACCTGCCGTGGGACTATTGTTTGAGACCTGCCTCCATAGTATAAGGCAGTATAAGCTCCTCTCCCAAAATATAGCAAGTAAAATATAAACATACACAAAACTCAACATTTGGAGAAGGCGTTTGACAGCCTAACCGGCAGCACATATGTACAGGTTATCGCAACAAGTGTTACTATTTCACCGTTTCTATTCTCAAACAGTCTAGGAAGCAATTTGGCACCATCTAGACGCCCTCACTCTGGTAGTGCCCGGTGACAAGACGCACCTGTAGGCAGTCACTCTTTTGTGGTCAGTCAGGCGTGCACATCCGAGAAGTAGTTATTCTTTCTGCTTTGTACAGCGATCGAAACATGCCGGAGATGCTCCGCTGGCTTTGTTCAAGTGCATGTAGGGGCGCGGGGGGTGCCCTTAGACATTCTGTCCTCCCCAAAGTTGCCGCCCAATGTTCACACTCATTTGGGGCCGCCGTGCAAGCGTTGGCTCTCCTGTCAAAGCACAGTTTCCCCAAACTTGCAGATAACAAAAGCCCCAGCGATTTCTATGACCGCCGCACAGCCGAAAAATTGGATTACACAAGGCCGAGAATTCCCGCTCCCCGCGTTCCCGTATCCCCGTATCTCACCCCACCGATGCCTCTTAGGTGGTCACAGCAGCATGCTGTTGGCGGTTCTAGGATCATCTGCTATTTGCATACAAAGTTATATATGGCAGTGCCGATGCAGCACAAATATTTGGAAAAGCCTATAACAGCATATATGCATTTGACATAAGCGTTCTCTCGCAAGCTGCAGGCAGCAGCAGCGGCCTATTGAACGACTTGACGATCACCCATTTGTGAAATCGGCGCTAGCACGATGCTTCCTTTGCTGCAGTATATGGTTGTTTTCTGCACAGCACTCAACAATATGCCATGTTTACACTGCGACAGGTACTTGTCTTACTAATGCACCTTGAATTTTCAGCATTGTATACTAGAAGCTATCATACCGTATGTGAAAGAGATGCATCGGAGTGAAGCACAACTTCCACAAGTTCTACAACGGCAGGTTTCTTTTTAAAAATGAAAGCTTTTGATACTTTCTTGTTGCGAACATCAACGTGAGATCTCTTGCACAGGTACTGTGGTACGACTAAAAATTATCTGTGACTGTATCTTCCAACAAAGGACATCAACAGCATCTATAAAATTTCTCTTGTCACAGGTGCAGAAAGGTAGGCTTGTTGGTAACGGGTGGTTAAGCACATCATGCAGACACACGTGACGGGGGATAGATGCTGGTTTCCTCACTGTGTGTACCATTCTCTTAATGCTTAAATTTATGTCATAAGCATTTTCAATTTTCCTGTTTATTACATGACCAATCAGTCCTTGTTTGATCACTACTGTTAAGCCCCTTTCTCTCTGGCTTCATGTTTTCCTGTTTCACTCGTACAATATGTTACAACAAACTTTTAAATCTGTTTGGTACAACATCTACAGTAACATTGAGAGGTAGGTATTTTAGTTGTTTATTTTCAATTGTGAGTTCTGTTCTTCAGTTCATATGAATGACACTTGGTCCCACAACTGACACAACAAACATTTTAATAAAATCAAAACAACAGTTGTCACGTCAATGGAGTGACATATATAATTTCATAAGCATGCATAAAACCATTGCTGCACATTGAGCACATGGAGTAATAACATACACAGTACAGCCTCAGTATTGTGTATAAACATATGCCGTGCATGCTCAGCGTTATGCTATCAATCGTGACCAGATGAGTCATTCTTTGCCATCATCGTTAAATACACAGTTGATTGCTAGTGCATAAGTAACCTCTTTCAAATGAACACCAAACACCATGGTTGCAAAGCCCCCTTGAATTAAGTTACAACATCCTTTAAGTTAGAAATTGACTACCCAGACTGGCTCGTTGGTTGGCACATTGAAGGTAAGCCTATGTTACCTCACGGGCCTAAATGAAAGCTGAAAACGTATAGTATGGACGCAGTCAGGGCTTCAACTTGGTGAAATGGAATAAATTCCTGCTTCAGCGGCATACTGTTTTTGAAGGTTTGCTGCCAGTATTGTACACAGCACGCTGAACCATTCCTAAATTTCGCTCTATATTTCCCAGGGATATGCAGAATCTTCGGTATGGTTTACTATAAGGCACACGAGTCTTATGGACAAACAAGCGGTTCAGCAATTCTTGCTGCTTTACCGGGAAGGGCTTCCTGAAAAGGAGAGAGAAAAATGTGTTCATCAGGTATATCCTGCAATAAAAGTGTATGTTTCACCCAATATTGTCATGTGGTAGTGACGCACGCAGCACTGAAGGCAAAGCACGCAGGACTCATGTGATGTCAGGCTAACTGTTTATTGGGGGAACTTGTGCCCAGCAAAACAAAGCCAATGACAATGCACAGCACTAGCGTCGTGGACAGTCGTCGGTCGATGGAAAAAGACTGACAAGCGTCGTAATGCGCCGGCTTTTATACACGCGTCATAACGCATTCTCGCATTATCTCTGGTGTTCCAGAAGTCACTGAAATGTGCGCGTCCGGCATGCAAAGTTTCAAGAATGGTCGACACGGTTCCAGAAGTGGCATGCAAGATAAATGTGCCCTGCGTTGCACGTAACAGAAAGTGATAACAGCGCTTCGCGCAGACAATCAACACGAGCGCGCATGTCACCAGGAAGTGACTACGGCTTTCCACTTAAACCAAAACAACCGCACGTGTCACTACCCCCCTCTGAAAAAGCATCGTCCCGATGCTGAAGACAGAACATGAAAGTGAAAGTACATGCAGTGAATTGCGTTAACAATGCGTCGCAGTTAATCAGCTTGCGTAATAAGGTTTAAGTCTGTGGGGGAGCATGCGCACCCGTTTCCTTCCCTTAACGTTGGCGCGAGCGCTCACCGGCGAGGGAAGCGAAAGGGCTGCGCTGGTAGGTGACGGATACGTCCCAGCCACCCTTTCCGTCCCGTTCTGCCTTTTGAATGCCGCGCACCAGCCCGAGATCACCTCGCGAGGTCAGGTGACTGTCTCTCTGCAAGGGGGAACTACCGCCCTCGCAGAACAGACGGAAGGTATAAAAGGGGCACCGGCCAGTGAGCCCACTCTCTCTTGTGCCAGCGATGACCTGTGAACCGACCTGACCTCGCGAGACCGACCAAGGAGTAAGCCTACTTTTCACGTATAGAGCGGACTATCCCTCTCCGTAGCGAAGTGTACGCGGTATTGCTCGTACAGCAATAAAGTGTCATTTACTTTGCTTGGCCAGTTGCCTTATTCGCCAGAACCCGCCGTAGCTTTGAGCATCATGCTACGGGAAGGGGACGTACACGTGCACGGAACGACTGCGTACGGCTGGAGCCGGAGTTAATCTTCAGAATCAGCTGTGCATAGTGCGCAGCAAACCCTTAAAGTCGCACCATGTGTACAACTTGAGGTCGGGTGCGCCGCCGCTGGGATGGTGTTAAGGCATTGGGCACGACTTCATAGTCCAGTTCACCACGATGTCGGACTACTTTGTAGAGTCCAAAGTAGCGCCACAAGAGCTTCTCACACAATCCTCGTCATCGTATCGGCGTCCAGACCCAGACAAGGTCGCCGGGTTGGTATTCGGTGTGGCGTCGTCGAAGGTTGTAGTGGCGCCTGTCGACCATCTGCTGGCTCTTGATACGCAGGTGGGCTAGCTGTCGAGCTTCTTCGGCGCGATCCAGGTAGCTGGCAACGTCGAGGTCTTCTTCGTCGGTGCCGACCAGTAGCATGGCGTCAAGCGTCGTTGTTGGGCTCCGTCCTTAGACAAGCCTGTATGGAGCAAGCTGCGTCGTTTCTTGCACGGCCGTGTTGTACACACAGGTCACATACGGAAGTATGGCGTCCCACGTCTTGTGTTTGACGTCGATGTACATGTCCAGCATGTCGGCGATGGTCTTATTTAGACGCTCGGTGAGGCCATTCGTCTGCGGTTGGTAGGCGGTGGTTCGACGGTGGTTCGTGTGACTGTACCTCAAGATCGCCTGAGTTAGGTCAGCAGTAGAGGCCGTACCTCTGTCGGTGATGAGGACCTCTGGGGCTCCACGACGCAGGACGACGTTCTCAATGAAGAACTTGGCAACCTCGGCGGCAGTGCCAATGGGCAAGGCCCTTGTTTCGGCATAGCGAGTGAGGTAGTCAGTCGCTACGACGATCCATTTATTGCCGGAAGTTGATGACGGGAACGGCCCCAGTAAGTCCATGCCGATTTGCTGGAACGGCCGTCAAGGTGGTTTGATGGGTAGTAGAAGTCCGGCTGGCCTAGTTGTCGGCGTCTTGCGTCGCTGACAGTCTCTGGGCGATGTCGGCAGTGAGCCGTAATGGGCGACATCGGCAGTGAGGCGAGGCCAATAGTACTTCTCTTGTATTCTGGATAGTGTGCGGGAGAAACCGAGGTGTCCGGTGGTCGGGTCATCGTGTAAGACCTCCAGAACCTTTCGACATAATGCTGAAGGCACCACAAGGAGGTGGTCGGCGTGGAGCGGCGAAAAGTTCTTCTTCAGGAGAAGGTTGTTCCGCAGGAAAAAGGAAGCCAGTCCTCAGCGGAATACTTTCGGCAGGGTGGCAGTCTTGCCTTCCAGGTACTCCATGAGGCTCTGGAGCTCTGGCTCAGCTCGGCGTTCCACGAAGTCGTCGGTACTTGTGGGTCCCAAGAAAGAGTCATCGTCCTGGTCACCCTGGGGCGGCGGATCAACGGGGGCGCGAGACAAGCAGTCGGCATCGGAGTGCTTCCGTCTGCTCTTGTAGACGACGGTGATGTCAAATTCTTGCAGTCTAAGACTCCATCGTGCGAGGCGTCCTGATGGATCTTTCAAGTTAGCTAGCCAACACAAGGTGTGGTGGTCACTTACGACTTTGAAACGCCTGCCGTACAGGTAGGGGTGGAAGCTTATGTAGCCCAGATGATGGCAAAGCATTCCTTTTCTGTGTTGGAATAATTCGCTTCTGCCTTCGAAATTGACCGGCTAGCGTAAGTGATGACCCTTTCAAGTCCGTTGGCCCTCTGCATGAGCACGGCGCCAAGCCCTGTGCTGCTTGTGTCCGTGTGAATTTCGGTGTCGGCTTCTTCGTCGAAGTGTGCGAGTATTGGCGGCATTTGCAGGGGTCGCTTTAGTTCTTGAAATGCGACTTGTGGCTTTTCCCATTTGAAGTCGACGTCGGCCTTCGTGAGGTACGTCAGCGGCTCGGCGATCCGCGAAAAGTTCTTGACGAAGCGCCTGTGATAAGCACAGAGGCCAAGAAATCGGCGTGCGGCCTTCTTGTCGGTGGGTGGAGGAAAGTCGGCGATCGCAGCTGTTTTCTGCGGATCAGGGTGTACTCCCGACTTGCTAATAATGTGGCCAAGGAACAATAGCTCCTCGTAGGCGAAGCGGCGCTTTTCCGGCTTCAGGGTAAGTCCGGAGGCTTTGATTACCCGAAGAACAGCTTCAAGGTGCCGGAGGTGTTCGTCGAAGCTGGAAGCAAAGAGGACTACGTCGTCCAAGTAGACGAGGCAAGTCTGCCACTTCAAGCCTGCCTGTACGGTGTCCATAACCCGTTGGAACGTCGTAGGCGCCGAGCAAAGACCAAAGGGCATTACCTTAAACTCGAACAGGCCATCTGGTGATATGGAGGCAGTCTACTTCGATTGGCCAGTAGCCGGTTTTGAGGTCCATCGACGAAAAATACTTTGCATTGTAGACGATCCAAAGCATCGTCTATCCGTGGGAGAGGATACAAGTCTTTCTTCGTGATCTTGTTCAGGCGACGATAATCAACACAAAAACGTAGGGTTCCAACCTTCTTCACCAACACCACGGGTGATGCCCACGGACTCGTAGACGGCTGAATGATATCGTCACGCAGCATTTCGTCGACTTGTTGCTTGATGGCCTTGCGTTCCCGTGCCGAAACTCGGTAGGGGCTCTGACGGAGAGGACGGGCATATTCGTCGGTTATGATGCGATGTTTCGCGAGAGGGGGGGGGGGGGTCTGACGAAGCCTCGATGATGACGAGAAGCAGTCCTTGTATTGCTGTAGTAAGGCCTTGAGCTCCTTTTGTTGCTGCCTGGAAAGGCCTTGATTGACGTCGAAGAGTAGTCTGCACTGGTGTCGACTATGGCGGTGATGCTGTGGCCGTCGATAATCACGTCGAGGTCGATGGTTCGTCGTCTGGTGTACCGGTTAGTTCGGGGCGTCGGATCACGGCCGTGTTGGCTTGGTCCGGCGCTGCTATGTCGCGTCAGTGGCGAGGCTTTCTCGTAAAGACTCTGGTCAGGCGGCGTGCTGCGACTACGTCGGAGGGTTCGTGCGTAGTGGTCATCGGCGGCGGCGAAGGATCTTAGGCATTGCATCGTGCAGCAACCGCACCTCCATCGGTTGCTGCCTTTAGTTTCCCGGATAGGGGCTTGGAGATCGGCCCCGGTTGGGGCCGGTGTACTGGCGGTGATCCGGGGAGACGTAGCGGCCAGGCGAAGGTGAATGGGATGATCGTCGCCGTTGCCACTGCGATCTGGTGATGTAGTCGGCGATGTCACGAGGTCGCTCACCTGGGCGCGGACGCGACGCGTTTACGTCAAAGCCACACAGTCCCATCTCATGGTACTGGCAGTAGCGGTAGGTGTGCCCGGCTTCGCCACAGTGGTAGCATAGTGGGCAGTGGTTCGGGGTGCGCCAAACGTCAGTTTTCCTCGGTGCGCGCTGGATTACTGGCGAGCGGGATGGCGTCGGAGGTGGCGGCGGTGGCTGGCGACGAAACTGCAGAGGCGTTGGGTCCTGGCGTGGGCGAGGAGCGGTGGCAGGTCGTCGTGCAGCAGTGGTGGCAGGTCATTGCCTCCGGTTGGGGTAGAGGTCGTTCGGGAACGCTCAGTGAGCACTGTACTTCCTCGCGAACAATGTCTTCGAGGGAGGCAACTTGGGGCTGCGACGACGGGAACATCCGGCGCAGTTCTTTGCGAACGACAGCCCTTATTGTCTCGCGTAGGTCGTTGGGGCCGAGTCCTTGGACTTCTGCGATGTCTGGGAACATGCGGCGATTGTATTGCCGCGTGCGTATCTCGAGGGTCTTCTCAATGGTGGTAGCCTCGGAGAGGAACTCTTGAACCGTCTTTGGTGGGTTTCTGATTAGTCCAGCGAAGAGCTCCTGCTTCACTCCTCGCATAAGTAGGCGAACCTTCTTGTCCTCAGACATGTCGGCGTCGGCTTAGCGGAAAAGTAGCGTTATCTCCTCCGTAAAGATCGTTACATTTTAGTTGGGGAGCTGCATCCGAGTCTCAAGCAGTGATGCGGCTCTCTCCTTCCGCACGACGTTTACGAAGGTGGGCAGGAAAGCAGCACGGAAGTCATCCCAGGTTCGAAGCGTTTACTCACGGTTCTTGAACCAAGTCCTTGCGGCGCCTTCCAAGTAAAAATACACATGGTGCAGCTTATCGTCGAGGTCCCACTTGTTATGAGCTGTGACACGGTCGTAGATGTTCAGCCAGCTTTCCAGGTCCTCGTATGACGATCCGTGGAAGGCAGGCGGCTCTTTGGGCTGGTGCACGACCACAGTTGCCGGAGATCTTACTTCCGTCATCGTGGATGCTTGTTTCGTTGGAGCCCTTGTCTTCTTGTCCTTGTCGGGAAGTGGCACGTATTCTGGCAGGAGTCCTTGTTGTCTGCGGCTAGCTCGAAGGACCGGGTTGGAGTCGTCCTCTTGGCGGCTAGGGCTTGGCTCACGGCTGGACGGGGGCGTACGGTACATTGACCGAGAAGCACGTCCACCAGATGTCACGTGGTAGTGACGCACGCAGCACTCAAGGCGAAGCATGCAGGACTCAAGCAATGTCAGGCTAACTGTTTATTGGGGGAATTTGTGCCCAGCAAAACAAAGCCAATGACAATGCACAGCAATAACGTCGTGGACAGTTGTCAGTCGATGGAAAAAGACTGACAAGCGGCGTAATGCGCTGGCTTTTATACACGCGTCATAACGCGTTCTCGCATTATCTCTGGAGTTCCAGAAGTCACTGAAATGTGCGCGTCCAGCATGCAAAGTTTCAAGAATGGTCAACACTGTTCCAGAAGTGGCATGCAAGATAAACGCGGCCTGCGTTGCACATAAACCAAAACAACCGCACGTGTCAGTATTCCCACTTGACTTCTCTTACTGCAGAATTTTTTTTACAAGGCACACTAGGCATTCTACAGAGCTTTTGCGAAGTGTTCTTAGGGCAGCTTTGTGCCGCACAAACATATGTGCAATATACATGAAGGCAAAGAAATGTGAAACAAAGTTAAAGATGCAGTTCAGTCGTCCCTCACAGCTTAACTTACTCTCAAGGTCACTGATGTTAATGCAAAATGTTCACTTAAAATGGTTGTAAATTTGTAAATAGCAAAAAGCTAATTGCAGTTAACCATGTTGGACACTTGCTTTTTGATCAAACACATCTGCTTTGTGCAGTAATGACATGCACACATTGTCATCCTGACTTAGGATAAAGATAAAATGGGGTACCAGAACTGTGTGAATAATGAGAAAATTTGTCCCAAATGCACATGCGATCACATGATGGCATGATAACTGCAGCTTTTCGCTTAAGTAATAACTTGAGGGGAATTCTGTGCCCATGTCACGGTGTGAATATGAGGCACGCCTTAGTGCTGCGGACATTTCGAACATTATCATTCTCTTGAATGTGCATTTAACTGTAAGTACCCGGGCCACTAACTTGTCTCTACAAAAATGCCGCCGCTGCAGCTGGGTTCAAAACCCTGTCTGTGGAGTCAGCAGCTGCGTACCGTAAGCAACGCCATTTCGCTTCGGTTTATATTTACTGAAAGCATGCAGCTGCACTCAAGCTTTATCGCAAGGAAATGATATCGGTCTATCAAGGCGCGCTTGCATCCGTCGATCGACTGCCCATGCAATGACTGCATTGCCTTCATCTGTTCCCAAGCACGCATTTCTTTCATGTCGATTGTTTCTAAATGCTAATATTGCATCTTCTTACTTTTTATTGGGCATTACAGGCGACACGCGGTGTCGAATGACACCTGCACCTGCCTCAACAGAGAAAGACAGCTTTATCACTTACCATTCGTGCTGTGTACTAGGCCTGCCTGCACAGTAGCTCGCTCACTTCAGCCTTCATGGCAAAACCATCACCCTCGCAGTGCGCTGTGCTGTACTGTTGGCCATAACACACCTTTCACATTCACTGAGGAGACCACACGATGAATCTCATGGCGCAGAAACCGCACACGCAGCTGACTTGACTGCGCAGTTTGCAGGCTGCGTTCACAGGAACAAAGAGATCAAATAGGATGAAATGGCGAAGTGCGCGACGGCTGCACTTCTTCAAGCGTGCACAGCGCCTGTGTCCCCCTCGCCCGTTTTCCTCCGTTTTTTTTCTTCGCATGCGCACGTATATTCCACCACGTGTAAGCACTTGGATAGCAAGGCACAGACCGCAAGCGTGCGCATGCACACAGGCATTCCAAGGCTCGGAGAGCAAATCGCGGCTATTTTTTTTTTCACTTGGCTTTCTATAGCCAGCACGCTAGCCTTGATGTTGAGGTGTACTGCCTCCAGGCAGTTGGTTATCCAGTACCTGACTAGGAGTATAGGAAAGAGCGCGACGTTAAAGCTCATACAGAAGATGAGGAACACAGTTGACAAGTACAAAGAATTTCAAAAACTGAACGAGGACTGTTATGTGGCCGCTTTTACAGCGTAAGCTGTTAGGAGATCACAGCAAGGGTCGTTTTTGCACCGTAGTTGTCCGCGACCGCCGCTGGTGTCCGTAACCACTGTCGCACAAATTTTAGAAAAAATAACCAGGACCGAGGAGTATTCCACCTCGTCCTCTGTGTTTATTCGAACCCACACTCTCTGCGTGGCAGTCCAGCATTCTTCCACTGGGTTACGCTTGTGGTTGAAGAATCATCGCTAAAAGACCTAAACAGGTATAACGTCTGCCGAGGAATTGCATTAACAAATGTAATGTTACGTGGCAGAATAATAAAACGCCACTATACGTCGCGGAAAGTGATTGCATAACGAGTTCGAGGAATAATTTCAAAGGACACAGGGGTGCATGCTTCGTAGCCCTGCACCCATTACAGAGGCATCATCTACACCATCATTATGAAACAATCTTCTTCAACTTTACCGTCATCGTTATCACGAGCCGCTGCCCTTTATCGTGTCGTATCGTGCCATGCGACCGTGCGTGAATGCCACTGACCTGCCACTGTCCTGCGGTTCCGCACAGGCCTGGCTCTTTTTTCTCTGATTTGTTGACCAGGCAAATGAAAATGATGCCAGCATTTAAATTTTGCTGGAGCAAGTGAACATGTTTGGAAAGAAAAAAGCGAAATGGTCTGAACAGACCAGCTGCCATCATATGGTTTTGCAAGACTTCTCACACAAGCTTATGGGCCATTTTCTGACTGTGTTCAAAAAGTGTTGCAGGGTCCATCTAACGACGTTTATTAGACCAATATTTGTTAGCTATGCAATGAGGATTACTGATAAGCACGACTTTGCCAAGATTTTCACAACGAAGCCTCTTTCTCGCAATGTACCGAAGGCCTGATTAAAGCTTAATAAAGGTGCCCTAATGTGTTCAGCCATGGACTACTGTATAAACCGGAATATAAGTCGAGATATTTTCAAAAAACCAACGAGCTAAAGTCACCCCTCGTCTTATATAGCGGTGTTTAGCCGACAGTGCGTCGCCGTCTGGCAACATGTGGCGTGCGTGAGTGTCAAAAGCCACACACGGCAGTATCCACATCCAAATCCAATAGCAGGCTTTTTTTTTTTTAGTCCCCCTGTTTTCTTTGTGTGCGCGCTATGCTTCCGATCTTTTTCGAGTTTTCAGCTCCGATTGACGTCGTGTATGATTTTTATAGTGTTCTTTTTTTTTTCAGCTGAATTGAAATTAAATGTTGTTGAGTTCGCTGAAGTTAACGGCAACATGGCCGCTCAGCGCCGCTTTGGCGTTTTGGAAAAAGTCGTAGACAGAAAGGGAAGCTGCAGAAGTGCAACCCTCGGAAAACGTCGTTTTGTGGGCGAAATGCGGTTCATCCACAGCTGGAGGATACACTTGCGGACTTTGTGCAGGAAGGTCGTGTGCGCTCGCTGCCAGTGACCGTGGATACCATTCGCAACAAAGCCGTGGAGCTCACTCGAGAAGCTGGGCTTACAAGAGAACAGTTCCCTGCACCAAACTCCTGTGTGCATCGATTCATGAGATGCAAAGGATTTTCTCTCCACCGGCGCACATCCGTCTGCCAAAAGTTGCTGCGTCCTCGCAGCATGCTTGTGTTGGATGCGTTTCGTGGTCACCTGACCGACGCTATGAAACGCGCACTCGGCGATGGAAAAATGGACCTCTTCGTGATACCAGGTGATATGACATCCACCCTCCAGTCGCTCGATGTTGTGCTGAACAAGCCGTTCAAGGACAGAGTGTGGCTGGGGTACCAGGAGTACATATCCGGTGACAACCTGAAGACGCCGATGGGCTGGGTGCTTTCCACCTGGTGTTCCTTGCTAGATTCCATGTTGGAAAATGCTTTTAAGAAATGTTGCATCAGCAACTCGCTGGATGGCACGGAAGACGACGCACTGTGGGAGGAGGCCAGTGACAAACTCTCGTCTTCAGAAGGCTGTGATGCTTCGTCTGACGAATAGGAACAGCTGCGATGGTGGTTGAGGGGATGAGCTCTGACGATGGGTGGGCGGTGTGCCCTATTCACAAATATGTGTTTCGGCAGTTTTGGGTTATTCTCTTCTTTATTTTTCTTTTTTGTCACCTACACTTGGGGGGTCGACCTATATTTTCACTCGACCTATAGTCCGGTTAATACGGTAATTCTGTTGCATTCTTTAGCAAGCCCACATTTGATAAATGATTCCATAAATTGTGAAGAACGTGCGGTCTGGAACGGTCATGTTGCTCATGGTAAGCAGCGTTGCTGCTGGAAAAGACGTCTGTTTCAGTTCTGGGATGGCAGCGCTGCCTATTGGAGAAGTTGTGCGGTAGGCACGGTGGCTGCCTTGTACTCATTCTGCCGTCGATCGGTGGGCATGGACAGGACCTTATGAAGCCTATCGGTGAGCTCTAGTGTGGATAAAAGGATGTCAAATACAATTGCTCAAGCATTAAGTAATCCATTCCATGAGGGTCACCACTTCATGCTGTTGTGTGCCTCCCAGAAGACGTACTTCATGATGCAGCCTAACAAGTAATCATTATAATTGGTAGTTCAGATGAAACTATTTCCTTCTTAAAATCGAATTTTAAGTTTTATTAAAGCGTCTGTATCACATTAAATGGCGTTATTCAAATAAAACAGTGATTTGCTTGTTACCACATGAGGAGGCTAGCACATGTTCATTCTCGTCTCTGCACATGAAAATCGCGCTGTTGTGGGGTAATGTAACACCAGGCCAAGAAATTTTGTATAGTATCGGGTATCTGAGAGGGTACGAGATTGCCAGGGTTTGCACAGCCCTTTGAAATTCTTGAATATCCTTGATATAGAGAACAGAAATTCAAGAACCCTTGAAGCTCCTTGAGTACCATGGAGCACCTTGTAATTCTTGAAAATCCCATGGGATTTGTTCCACTTGAGGGAACGTATCTGCTTAGGAATGTCCATCAAAACAAGCCATGTTGTGTTGACTAAAGGGCAACATCGGGAAGTTTTGGTTTTAAATCCAACAGCGGCCACATTGTCTGTCTACTAATATGGACTGGAAATCCATAAGCAAGAAAAAGGACGGGACACCCCCAGTGCTAACAATTGATTTTATTGAAGACAAGCGACGGTGCATATATCTATGTCTTCACAGTTTCCCGATGATTTCCATGTGGAGACAACTTGTCTGCATGAATTAAGGCAAGCTTCCTCTCTGCCTGCTATGCTTGAGGAAGACTACAGAAAGCATGATTCCATGATTGAAACCGAGATTTCATGGACAAGAAAAGTTGGATCGTTACACTGCACTACTCCTACATGTCCAGTGGATCAATTTCTCAGCTATTTTAAGCAATGTTTCCAAATAGCAATGTTGTGAGAAGCTTCACTCCCTTTAAGAAAAACAGCAAGTGTGTTCATGCCACCCTCAGCATATCCACTTTCCTGTTCACATGTCTGAGAGTGAAAACCCATGGTGGGTGGCTTAACATTCCACTGCTAAAGGAACTGAAATTACCAGTGTGTCAAACCAGGCATACATGTGTGTTATGCATTGACAAACGTAAGAAGCAAACTGTGGTGCAGCAGGTAAATCTTGAAGAAAAGAACTTGAGCTATAGCTACACAGCAGGCAAGAGAAGAAGACAAAGATCCAGAGAACTTCGATGTGCTTGCAGCACTAAACGGATCGCTTTTCGGAATGCAGAAAAGCAGAAAATGGCATGACTTGTTTCTCAAGGCCAACAGCTTCCATCAAATAGCCATGGAAAAAGAGGCATACATAACTGCTGTTTATTGAGAAATTAATGTGAAAACTGTGCTCCTTTCATAAGTCATGTGCAAATATAACAATATGCTAGTACTCCTTGAATTTTGCCTTATTGCACCCTTGAAATGTTCTTGAATTTTAAGCCAAATATTGTGCACAAACCCTGAATGGCAAGAGGTGACATACATCATAAAAAGAGTGAGTGCATGGGGAGTCTTTTGACCCACTACAATAATTGTCATCTGCATTCTCTGTTTTTAAAACTCAGCTCTCTGAACACTCCTGGGAAGACCACCTTGTCATGCCGATAGCATGCACACCGTTCATGACTGGGAACTATCAAGTGTGTGGCTGTAATGGAAGATACAGAACATAGATCGTGATTATTGCTGTGGGCCAAAGAAACGCCCGCAAAACACTTCCTTTTTTAAAGAAGACAACAGACGCTCTACGTCCAGCAGTCCGCTGTGAGCCAGGTGATGTGACGGCAAAGCACTATTCCTTGTCTAGGCAGTCATCATGGCATGATGTTGACGGGCAGTCACACATCTTAGTGGGGCTCGTCCCAGGTGCTATGCACAAATAAAGTAGAAGCATACCGTATTTACTCGCACAATTTGCGCACTTTCTTTTTGGGATTTTAGAGCTCCGAAAAGGGGGTGGGCAAATTGCGCGGAGATTTCGCAAGCACATTCAACATGACGTGTAATGTAACGCGCACGGTATATGGCAACTCTTTTGGATACGACCACACGTAACACACCAAAATTGGCTGCCCCAGGGATGCTTTTCGCAGTCTCTTTGCTTTGAGAGTGCAGCATGTAGAAGGGCTTACGAGCCGCCCACTGATGGCTGCCAAGATAGCGCACACGCCATCGCTATCGGCAGACGAGCGACACCTCCCCCCTTTGTGTCTTTTCATGCTCGTTAAAGACGGATGGGACGTTTCCTCTCCGCTTCGACGGCAGGTGTCCCGGTCGGGGTGATGCTATCGCATATGCCCTCCGAGCGATGGATACGGGCCAGGCTCGTTTGATCGCTGCTTCAGCCGTTTTCGTCGCCCCTACTCGCGTGCTTTTATTCTAACTACCGTACTTTGGGCTCCGGGGGCTTCCCGAGAAAAGAATCGGAAAAAGGGACATCGCACTCGCAGCCCCTTTTGCGTATGACTGTGCTCGCCTGCGCAGCGAGGGGCGCAGCCGCGTGGCTGTCCAAACTCTGTCCATGCGCGTCCGCGGGCGAGTGGTTCGGGCAGGACGGGGGTGCAAAATATGCGAGGAAATTTTTTTTTGTAAAGCTGGCTAAATATCAGGCGTGTGTAAATTATGCAAGGGTGCAAATTAGGTGGGCAACTACAGTATGCAAGAGTTTTCTTTTTCCCATTTTACATGCACAAATTAATAATTTTGGTAATGCAATGAGGCTGCTCCAAGCCATAGTTTCCTTGTTAAGAACTGAAAAATTTTCTGCTCCAAATGCACGAATTCCTGCTACAAAATCTTATTTTTCCATAGGTGCTCCAAAACTCCAAAACCCTCTTGCATCACTGTTTGTTATTTGTACTTATGTGTTTCCGCATGTCCAGCCATGCCCGTCTCGGTGGTGCTACATGTTTGTGGAAACTGCAGTGCTGGTTCCCCACTGTCATCTGCTGTCTATTGCTGTTATTGCTTTTTGTTTGTGGTAAAAACTGACTTTTTTTTTTTTTTTGCAGGCCCTTGAAGATGTGAGGCCCGAGTCCAGTGGAAAGGAGTTTTCTGTTAGTTGCATAGATGACTGTGTGGAGGACTTGCAGCGCTGTCTCGAGGCAGAGGTGTCTGCATGTAATCTGGTAAGTGTGCAGCTGTTGGTTATCTGCATTATTTTAATTTGCTTGTGCATGCATGTTTTGTTTCTGTGCTTCGTTACTTTAGATGTCCTCTGCCAGCCATGGGTCTCTTGCTGCTCTTGTCCAGCAGCTGGTGGCTGAACTTGAAGGAACACTGAAGAGTGCATCCAATGCTGCTTTCACGCAAGATCGCCATAGCAGCCTTCTTCAGGAACTAGGCTTGGATTGTTCACTGCATGGCTTTAAAGATTGTGAACAAGCAGCTATGCAAGCCTGTCAGCTCCAGCGAACCTTGCGTAAGCTGAAATCTGCTTTGCGACACCGCTTGGCTGACCTGGAGGATATTGAGGTAACGTTGCCATAATGTCGGTACATTTTTGCTTGGAGGTAGTAACCAAAGCGTATGTGTACATGATTGTAGGTTGACTCGAGTGTAAGACGGTCATCCAATATCGCATGTCAGAAGGGGGGGAGGGGGGGGCAGCTTCACAGTTGCTGCAATGACTGCTGGTGGTGCAAGTTTTGGGGGGGTTGTAAGTCAACCATTCAACATTGTATTTCATATTTGAAGAAAACAAGTCGACTTGCAATTATATGAATACAGTAATTTTACAGCGCAAAGGTTAACATCTTTTCATTACAGCTATACCATGGCACAGTGCAGCCCACTTATAATGCTACCACATTGTATAACGACATTGGCGTGTGCACTTTCCTTCAGGCTTTTTCCTTGCAGTTGGACATCACTCCCCTTACGTATTATCTCGGTGCCCACTGCACCTGGATGGGCATGCACATTCTTGAATGTTTCCACATGTTTTACGATCTTTGCACGCACATGTACAGTGCCATGCGTCCCGGATCCTATGTGAGCATCAGTAATAACACTGCAATTCACTATGAGTGCCATTGCTCATAAAATGTTCAGGCAATGATTTTGAATTGTCTTGCTTGGAAAAACAGCATTCTTTTATAAAATAACTTCTCACCAGTCAAAACAAACTGCGGTAATTACTTGGTATAATGAAATCGCTTTATTCAAAATTTCTTGTGGTTCCAACCCAAACGCATTGCATGAAGCATGTCAACAGCTTGCTTCACTTATAGCAAACTAGCGGGGCACACATTTGAGGGCACAGAGCTGGTGTGCACAGTGACTAGCACCGCACTAGTTTACAGAATGAGCACACATACTACTATGAGCATTGTGCACTGCACTAATTCTAGCTTGAGGCACTCCACTGATGGAAGTGCTGTGCTATGCCAAGAGAGAAATGCTGATGCTTTCTGCACCAAATAGTTCCATCCGGAATCAGTCTGTTCTGGAAATGAAACTGCGTTGTTCTAAGCAGCCAAGTCAAGCTAATTTTCATCTGCTGCTAGTGACTTGAGCTACAGTGTTCTAGAAGTTCTCTTGTAGGGTGGGAGCAAAGCGGGCACCTGTGTGAGGCGCTGTGACGAGAAAATCTGTCGGCCACGCTTGTTGCATACGTGAGGAGAAAGCAGGAGCCAAAGGGCAGCTTTGCCACTGCTCAGTCCTTGTGTGGCTGCAGGGAGCGCGCATTAGCGTTGATGGCTGTGATTAACAAAGTCAATGGGATGACGAAAAATTGTGTTATAACCGGCATTTCCATATAAGCGACCACACATTGAAAGCTTAAAAATTGTGCTTACATTGCATTACAGGTGCAAGGAACTGAAAACACGATAAAGGTGCAAAGATGACAGCCACTAACAATGCAAATTACATCTGCAACTGTAGCTGTAGTGATATCAAGCACAGCAGGATCAGGCAATGCGAATGATACCGGTGTCATCCGGACATTTCTCATCGTGATCAATGCCGATCTCGATTTATTTTCTTGATCACAATCAACAGTCACGGATCGCTGCTGCATCATTTAAACTAATATTGGTGTCACAGGGGCATTTTTAATCACCATCAATGCCGATCCAGATCAGATTTTTTGGTCACGACCAAAAGTGGTCGCTGCTACACGGGCCAAACTAATCCAGATTGAATTTGATGCTGATTTTGGCCATATCATGATCTGGAAGCCTAATCGCGATGTGCAAATCACAGTTGTCTTTATCCCATTCGGGCATCATTGCAATTTAAAGGAGTACTGCCACAAAAATGTTCAGTTGGCGTTTTTTTTGCATTAAATGAAAAGGCGAGCCCTCCAGAGCCCAGAAAACGTACTGGTAAACGTGAGCGCCGTGAAAATTTATTTACAGCGTGTCTTTAAAAGCTGGTTTCGGTTTCTACTGTAGCCTGACGTCATGACACAGTATGTGCATAGCAATGAGCCCCTTGTGACATGCTCCCGCAAGAAATCGTGACATTTTCACCCAGTGGTCTATCGCACACAACGCCTCTTGGGGTCAATGATGTACGAAATTTTGTATAGCGGCTCGCGACGACAGCAGATACTCGGCACAGTGCAAGATGCAACGTACGGCACACACGGTGGATGTAAGCGTGGGTCCAGAGCCCGCGATAAGCTCAGGTGGCCTCCGACACCTCCACCAAATCTGGCAGTGGTTGTGGAGGCCTCCTGAGCCATTTTGTATGTTTTTCTACCTGACATCATCACAACTTGCTATACTGCTGCGTGAAGTCACCAAAATTTGTACTGTAGCCTGACATCACACTAGTGTCGATGTCAGTAGGCACGCCAGGTGAAAACTGACTTTGATGTCAAATTAAGTATCAGCATTTCCTTAGCTTAACATTTGCTCAGGGTTGTCTATGCATACAGGAGAGTTATATGGTGGAGTAAATTCAGCTTCAAAAATTGGTGTCAGTACTCCTTTAATCACGGTGCAGCGCTGCTGCGCATTCACTTTTACAGCAGTGCATAACCTAGACTGAGCATAATCTGGATCAGCGTTTTTCGCGATTAAAGTGCCCGTGTGACACCGGTATAACACAGATTGAGCTCGGCACTGGCATTAGTCAAACCTCGATGCGCAAATTGTGGTCGTCTTGATTCCGATCGAGCCTGATCACGATTAAGACGTGTGTAGCAGCCATTGACCGCGATTCAAGTGCTCTGCAACACTGTCTTAACGCAGTCGCCATTGACTTCTGTGCCAGTGAATCCCTGCACTGCCTCACAAGGTTTGCTGAAAGTCCGGTTATCACCAGGCAGTGCTGCTGGCCGTCTTTCTCTAAAACTTGACCCACTTTGACTGTGTCTATCTAGCCACCTGCGCCTTGATGCTCTGGCTCCTGGTCATTTTTGTTCACTTGGTGCATACCAAAAATTGAGATGGTTGCGTTATCAATATGTGATGAACTTTAATGGTGTAGACATCAGTCAAACGATACACTTGTCATGTATGTCACGATTAACAGTGAAAATTAGAAGTTTCATTGACCTAACATCTTAAAGACTGATCAAACAGTTGAGCTGAACATACACAGAACAGCGAGAACCTACCAGGTGTTACAGAGGTAGTAATCTAAGCCAGGTCACTGGAGTGCCAAGCAACCACGCTACCACTCGTCTACGGCAGCTCTTCCTACGGGATACATAGTGAAATAAACCTATTGCAACAGCAGTTGTGGTAATGGTGCTTGTGCTCAATTTGCACACAGTGTTCACCCTGCTTGTAACACTTGCCTAAATACCAAACACTTCAATATATGGGCGAATTCCACGCTGATTGTTTGCATAAGATTGATTCCCACTATGCTTGGGAACGTACTTGATTTTTTATACCATGTATGAGTTTTTGTGTGTCAATTCCTGCCACTGTCATGAATTTTTAACAGTGAAGCTGTTGCTGCCAGCAGTAAAAACTTTGGTGTCCACAGAAATTGGTCTCTGAGCACCTCATGTCACCTAGCAAACCGCTAATGGCACAGCTGTGGTGCACCTGTTCCGTGAGACACAGACGTTCCTCACATCACCACCGCTAGCTGTGTATGTGCTCTGATGTCACTTCGTTGCACGTGTGCTTAGCCCAGCCAATGCCTCCTCAAAGGGATACTGAACAAAAATTTTGCCGCCCAGATTCCTTGCTCAAACGAAAGATTGAGCGCTGAAACAGGCTGACACAACCTCTTTTCTAGGTGGAAACCATTGGAAAATAACGAAATTAATACGTTTTTCAGAAAGTACCACATCTGGTGAGCACTCCATGAACTAGAGGAAGTGATGTTTCTGTGACATTACATGTACCCTGATGTTGGCACTTATCTGGGTTGCGGAACTCACCCATCCTCCTCTCTCGAGACCCCTCGCCTATCTCGACACGCATCAACGTCCCTGCTGCTGCATGCTCAACTCACGCCGTGAATGCTCGCGCTTTCTCTTCCTCTCTCTTCTGCGGCTTCCTCTCCCTTTCTCTAGCTCCCCCCCCCCCCTGTGTTGTTGAGCTGTGCCGCAGCTGTGGCCAGTTAGAGCGTCCACCTTCAATGCTGGGTTGAAAGCTGACTGCCAACAGGAACCCACCCATACTTACAAAGGGCAAGAGAGGTACCCTGTCCAGGTGCTCGTCGAAAATATTGACAATGTCTTGAGTGAGTGCAACCCTACCGCAATACACACAGGAAGGGGACCACAAATGGAACAGAGGAAAGGAACTCTCAATATAAGCAGCAGCAGAAAACACACATATGCTCGCACACACACACACGAGCATGCACACACAGCAAAAAAAAAAAAAATCCCTAGCCTCTCTTAGGGGCGAAGCTTCTTAAGCTGTGGGTCGGTTGTCACGTATCGTCGTATCGTGTAACCTACACCACTCACAATACCATGCAACGCCATGCAATGCCGGGAGGCTCGCACTTGCCCTCGGCGCGTGCTTCCCGGCGCGCGAGCTCTCACTCTTCCATCTGCTGTCTTGTGAGAGAGAGAGACAGAGAGAGAGAGAGAGCGAAAGGCGTGCGTTGACTATGGAAGCGCTCTTTCTTCGATGAACGCTCTACCAGCTCGCAAAGAAGGAGAACGCGCCCTCACCCGCGAGAGACAACGTTGGCGCAGGCAGCGTCTTCTAGTGAGTTTCTTGATTGAAAAATACCGACTGCTCGCGCTGGAGAACCGTTCACCGGCCATCCATATATATATATATATATATATATATATATATATATATATATAGGTACTGGATCTTGACTTGCAATGAAGTGCCGGTGCGAGATTTCACTTGTGCGTAGTTGAACCATAAGGATTCGTAGCGTGCCCGTTAACTAAATTAATCCGGAACTCGGCACGATCTACGATGAACCTCCGGAGCTTTGCCCACTCATCATCATTCACTCCGTGGATATGCTGTGAATTTTTACACTACAATGTGATAAGCGGTGAAGGACAGCAAGGGTAGTGCAGTGCCGTTGCTCGGAACCCGATGGGAGCGTGAAAAACTCATCATGCAAGGCACATGGGTTCACTTCCCGCATCTGTTGTTGCTGCTGCTGCTCGTACACACGTGACGTTACGGCCTCGGCTCTTATACCGATGTGCAGCCGCCGCACGGTCACAATCCGCCAGTTATACAGACATCCGATCAAAAATACGTGAACACTGTGTACAAGATCAGGGGCATCGTTAGAGTCGAATTTCAACGCGATATATTCATATTTTTGTTCAGTATCCCCTTAAGTTGGCCGAGCCCACTGTTACGACCGGCTGTGCCTGAATGCACCGCTGGTCGAGAAGCGCGAGACTCAGTGATGTTCTTTGAGCGTACCACGAGGAGCAAGCACTGGCGAGCCTGGTGAACGTCGACTGCGTCCAACAGGAATGCTGACATACGGCCGCCTAGTGTCTGGCAGATATATAAGGAGGGTGTTGGCTGTGCGCTGGGCTCTGTGGCCTGGACCTCTCTTGTTGTCTCTTGAAAAAGCATCTTTGCGCCTGCTCTCCATGCATGGTCTCATAATGTAAATTAAACATTTTTCCAAAACGCTTAATAGGAGTTCTTCGGAGCCTGGTTGAAAGCCCTCACCCCACTCCAAGTCAAATCACCACCTACCTCGACACTGCATGCAGCTGTTCCTACCACACGTTCTTTTGTTTGAGGCCAATTAAGCTAAGCCTAATTAAGTCAAGTGTAATAAGAACTATTAAGCTAATGCTAATTAAGCAAATTATGATTGAGCTAAGCCTAATTATACTGGTTATGATAAAGTTGATAAGCCTAATAAGTTAAGAATAAATGAGGCAAGCCCACTTGTGCTAAAATTAAATACATTGCGAAGTGAGACCTAGCAAAAACCATGTCATACTTCGAATTGTCCAGCTTCACTGCTTCAAGCATTGCACAAGTTAGTGAATGCGTGGCGTGTATTATTGTGCCTATTTTGTGCATTTCATGGTATGTCAGTTCTGCTACCTAGGAATTAAGCTATCTCTGTGCAACATTTGATTTATTTCTAGTAACATTATTGGTTTGGGTATCAAGAAAATTTAATTTTTGTATTTACTCTGGCAAGCTGAAGAAACAAGTTCTATTAAATGTTGTAGAAATAATTGTCTTTGTCTCATATCATGCACCTTGTGACATTTCCCTACATGAAAACTGCTCTTTTCATCTCTATTCTTCTGAAAACTGCTCTTTCGGCTGCATTTCAATTGAGGCAAAATGTTGAGGCCCATGTCCTGTGCGATGTCAGTGCACATTAAAAAAGAGCCAGGCCTGCGCGGAACCGCAGGACAGTGACAGCGTAAGCTGGAGGAGCTACTTTCTTAGAGGCCACTTTAAACGCTTGAGGAAACTAGTGCAAGTAGAAGTGGTAGGTATCTCCTGCGCCATAACTTATCATTTTGCCAAGTAGGGAAGTACCCACTACGCCATAATTACCAGTGCCTCCGTAATGGGTTCAGAGCTACAAAGCATGCAGCCCTGTGTTCTTTCAAATGATTCCTCGACCTCGTTAAACAATCCATTTTCGCGTCGTGTAGTGGTGTATTACTATTTTTCAACGTAACATTACGTTTGTTAATGCGATCCCGCGGCAGACGTTATACTTGTTTAGGTCTTTTAGCGATGATTTTTCAACCACAGGCGTAGCTCAGTGGTAGAACGCTCGACTGCCACGCAGAGAGCCTGGGTTCGAATCCAGGCAGAGGACAAGTTGGAATACTCGTCGGTCCTGGTTATTTTTTCTAAAATTTGCAGCGATAGTGGTTACGGACACCGGCGGCGGCGGGCAAATACGGCGTAAAAGCTAACGTTGTTGTGATCTCATAACAGCTGACGCTGTAAAAAATCCCAGGTGGTCTAAATTTCCAGAGCCCTTAACTACAGGGTCTCTCATAATCACAGCTGGTTTTGCGACATAAAACCCCAGAAATCAATCAATCCAAGTGCCCTATATATTTGTTTCTACACTGGTGCAGTTGTGTGGAAATTACTTGCATGTAGACTGCATGTATGTCAAACCGACAAAAATGCAGGTCAGGGTTCAGCGCGCGCCATTTTGCCTCAGTTCAGTTCTGGTTTGGAGGTATGAAACTTAGAAAACGGTTCATGAACCAATTTGTAACACTGAACTTCACGAACCAATTAGGTGCAGTAAACTTCATATTTAATTTTGACAGCACTGTTTATACTAGCATGAAGCACTCCAGGGAGCACTGCTCAAGTGACGGCATTCTGAAGTTCACCAGTCGATAATCTTGTAACACTAGCAATTTAAGGTTGCTGAACAATGGTGAATGGCACTCACGTACTTGGAGGTTTTGAGACCTGGCCCTACAGAACTTGCGTTGTGTAATTTTCCAGTTACTTCAATCTTCATTTCTGATCCTATGCGGCATTGCACGCATGGCACAAACAAATTTTTTTTACAACTGTGGAAGGGCCCAGTGTCACATCGGAAACAGCTAGTAACGTTTTCATATAAATTGGCAAAACTTGATGAAAGTAGCTAGAGCTGGCATAGTGAGAAAACATGGCCATGTTATGAGCTTACATGGCAAGCCTTTGCAGACCTCAGACACTGTTGAAGTCGTCAGCGACGAGCGAGAAGGCAGGACGCTGAGTTCGTGGACACACCTTTATTCCAATCGAGTTCTAGCCTAAGAGTTGCGCCATACGCACCTCGAGCACACGCTGTCACAAGCTTCGCCTGGCTTTGCCTAGGTGGCAGCATCTACAACATCTCCCAATCAAATCAAGCAAAGCTCGCAGCAGCAGGCGGCTTCACGTGCCTCCCACTTCTGGTATGTCCATGGGAAGCGCCCTGGCAATGCAAACATGTGTCTATAGCACAATCACTAGTACTGGCATCTTCTGTGTTGTCATGACTTCGGGAATATGAAACTAGCTGCGTCCGATTGCCGCGTACAGTACCAGTGTCGGTGTTGACCCAGTAAGATCGAGGATCATCTGCTGGGGCTTGTCCCTTTGCTTTGTTCGGCAACTCGTGGACCCCGTAAGGTCTGTTGAAGTCATTCCTTTGACCTTTTCGATATATTTCCTCAAAGTTCCGAAGGCTGTCTTGATCTGGCGATTGGGGTGCCAGCTTGGTGGGACAAAGAGGGAGCCTGAATCTCAGCCGGCGACCCATGAGTAGTTCGGCAGGGCTATAGCCATTCTCCGAAGGAGTCGAAAAATTAGTGATAAAAAGGGGCAGTTATACGTCATGACCATGGAGCAAGAATTCTTGAGGAGGGGAAACAGCGCTCGCTCGGGCTGCCTGTGAGAGGTTCGTAGGCCCAGGAACTCGGACGAGAGGCGGAAAGACGCCAGACATGGAAAAACACTTTATGACATCACAACAATGGACGACGCACCAGTGTACAATGAGAAATACGAATGACAAATGACATGACGTACATACACTGCAGTTCACAAACACACATGCCACCTCCGCACACTAACGCTGCCATGCACCGACGCACACTTTCACACGGCACCGGGCGCCTGGGCGTAGCACGTAGCGCTTCTGCAGCTGGCGACCACTCACTCGTACCGTTGCGGCGAACATGGGCGCCGGGCAGCCCGATGAGTTGGCCTTGCCGTGGTTGCAGTCGGGCACGTCGTTGCTGATCGCCCGAGGCGCGCTTGACATGCCTCGGAAGCCGTAGGCCACTCACAGTGCCGTTGCGACGAACATGGGCGCCGGGCAGCACGGTGACTTGGACCTTCAAGCCTTCCAAGCTCGCCTGTCATCGGTGCTCGCGTCGGAATCTTCTTCGAAGGTGCGTACTGCTGTCTGGGACCACTGTGTCGTCCATGCGGCCTGATGGCGCCCACATGGTCCGACTGCCCAGCACACGGGCCTAAGCCAACCGCCCAGATCGAACACACGGCGATGGCCACCCGACCAATGTCGTCGGCTTCTTCCTCTTTCCTATTCCTAACCTTTAGGTAGCAGTAGTTGCCGAAACCGAAACCAGTTCACCACACGGCCCAATAAAGTCGCGCTGTAGAGCACCGCACCGACGCACCCTCTGTCGGACAAAAAGAGAAATGCGCTCGTCGCGCTGTGGCCTCCGCGATCGGCTGCAGCGGCGCGATGTCACACTGGGGAAGCCCGTGACTGTTCCACAGTCAGCAGATGACAAAGAATACGCGACAGCTCTCACGCCCTTTCTTCCCAAGGCCATTTACACATGCGTGCTCACAACACGCTAGCAAATGGCTTCCAGCGGCATGCGTCGTCTGCTCTGAAGTGGGTGCAAGCAGCTCGTTCCAAGCACTGTACGGCACGTAATTAATTCAGCATTTATTACTAACTGCAGCTAAAATGTCCGCCACCCGTATTTATTGACGGTACAGAGTGAAAACTGAGAAAATTTGCAATGTATGAGACGGTAACGCGATAATTATGCGTCACGCCCATAGGATGACATGTAAACGATGGGAACAGGCCAGCAGTGTCATTTGTCGTGATGTGCAGAAAACTCAACTTCCTCCTCGTGCAAGCGTTACATTAACGGGCCGGTGCCGCATGCTGCCATGGCATAGCAGTTTCCTCTCCTCAAATACTTCTTTCTCCGTGGTCATCACTATGTCTACTGTGGAATACATCCCATTGAGCAGACTCGCAGTTGTGAGTGAATATAAACATGAAGAGAACACTGAGAAAATAATTAGGTTTGTCCGAATTGAAACAGAGAATTGATTGGTTGCATAAATAGGGGTCTTGCTTGCTCAAAAGTTCCTAAAGACTGCGTTCCGGTATCACGGAGTTACACAGCGAAACCAACACAGATCTCGGACTGTCGGTTGGCTTTGTTCAATAGCACATATACATTCAGCACTTGCCAATGTAAACATTGCAGTTTGCACCAATTATATATTTACAAGTTCATTAGAAAATGGTTTGTTTAGCTATGCAGAAATTTTAATTTATGGGGAACACAATGTATGTTTTCATGCTCCACTCGATCCAGCATGCCGAATTGCGTTGCAATGCACTTAAGGAAAGAATGTCTTTTTCTGTAGCCCTTGCAGGAACCGTCGCCCAGAATCATTAGGTGAAGAGAATGGAACAGTGGAAAGGCTAGGCGATTGGGAGCTCCAGTGGTTCGACCACCTGGGATTATTTATCATCTACTGGCATTACATAGGGCACTGCCTTTGGCAATCTGCATCCACCGAAATGCAACCGTGTGGCCGGGTTTGCACTCGCATCTTTTGGGTTCGCGTTCAAGCATCACTTGACCAAAACAGTGGAAAAAGTAGGGACAATGGTTAGAAGAAAATTAGCCATGTAAACATAAACAGATAAAGACCGATATATAGAGAAAGGTTGGAATCGGAAGCAGCGACGAGGCACTACCGCCAGGTCGTGGCACCGTAGCTGTTTGAACCACTTTATTTCGAACTGATCATCAGTATTATTTCTTTCTGTTTAGGTTCACTTCGGGTTCATTTCCAGCCAATATTTCTGTTCAGGTACAGTTTTCGGCTCGGGTTGAGGTTCGGTTTGATACTCTGGTATAAACAGGGAGGAAATTCTGCACTGATACATATACGTGCTGAGAGTTTCGGCAAAAATGATAGCAATCATTTTCAAATGGCATTCTTTAAACAGCAGAGGACCAGTAAACAAAGGGCGAGTTCTGGTAAGGAAAGCACTAGTCAGCACACAGTGGCACAATTAAAAGGACAAAACAAAAAAGAAACAAACAGATTGTACCAGAAATTCTACTTCAATGTTCAGGTGCTTAAGAAACCCCCCGCCTTCACAGCGCAGACTCGTCACATGTTCCGTATACATTCTATCATGGTATGCAAAACTAGAATTGATAATGGAGAAAAAATTTTCCAATGTGTGACCTTCATAATTTCACAAGAAAAGCAAAAAGAAAGCACACAAACTTTGCGTTGAAGGAGTTGTACTCGTACGATATCGCCCTAAAGAATGTGAAGCAGAATTTCATCCAGTATAAATTACTGTGTGGTTTACTGTGTGGTTTACTTTGCCGAAAACGAGGAAAAGAAAATATCTTCAATGGTAGTTAAAGGGGCCGTGCGACACAAATTGCGCAGGCCGTTTTTATCACTGATTCTAGAACTGTTGCATGCGGGGATGTCGCAGAGAGAGTAGAAACGCCAAAAGCAAAGTGGCTATAATTTTATTTCAGCGAACAAACCGCCCAAAATCGCCTCCTGTTTGAACTGAGGCGACACACAACGGAGATTTTTGTTACAGGAAGTGACATGGAGTGACGACATTGGCGGGACCAGGCTGGGCGTTCTGAGTGGCTTGACGCTCCAAGGTGCTTGTTACACACATGTGGTGTCTGCTTGGTCATGCTATTCAGTACCGAAATATAATAAAATAGTTTTTATGCTTCGTAACAATGGAAGCAAGTATCTGACATTACTTGCAAAACGACACTAGGTATGTTGACGACAGGACGCTATCTGCGCGCGCGCGCTCTGCTCCCAGTGTCTTCCGGTGTCGCTCTATAAGATGCGCGTTGCTGTTGGACGTGACCATTGATGTCAGCGGGAGAGCGAAATACGAAAGGGAATGTTGTTTTTATGCTGTCTGCTTGTGATTTGAACTTCGAGAACTAATAACTCCAGTTCTAGCTCACCGATTTGCATAATTTTTTTCCGTTCATCTCAGCATTCGATCGTACACACACTGCAGTACCGCAGACGGCAGTTGAAAAGGTGTCGCAGGGCCCCATTAAGGAACAATCGACACGTTGTTGTGTGTGTTTCTGGACAATACATCCTAGGCAAATGAAAAAGAAAGGAAAGCAAATGTGAGTGGAGCTGTACTGAGCTTTACTATTTCCTCACCAATGCAGCCATATAGTGTGTGAGCTCCACCAACTTTCAGATCCTCAGCATACGCGCTCATAGGAGATTGTATCCACGTCATTAGCACAAAACAAACAACTTTACACCACCGTATTATTCCGTAAGATCATGAAGAATATTGTCGATAAAAATGTGCTTTCATGAGAGACAAACACGTCACATGAAGCCAACGTCAGGGACAACACCTAGGATGTGCCTAGGTAGACCGACAGCAGAGCTGTCGTCGTTCGCAATCAACCACAACCTAGTCACAAAGTGCTCATTTTTGTCAACACGATTAACATTTGTACTCATAGGTTGTGCATTAATACATGGTAGAAACGAAGCGAACTGCTTCGGTGAAACGGCCCCTGCCAGTGTTTACCTTTGCACAGCAGCTGTGTCTCCCAAGTGCTTTGGAAATGGGTGCTGCTTTGCAGATTGCCCTACTTTAGGCAAAAAGCTACTTTGTAAGGATTTATTTCATGCCAGAAGCAAATTATAACTCATATTTTTCACATGATTCCGGTGACACCGGCAAATGCCTTGGTAGCTTTCCCAAGGCGATTGGAGCAGTGGGGCTAACCAGTGGGCGTCCAGCAGCGTGACATCAGATGTGCGAATGACTTAGTAGAATGTGTCTTTGGTCGAGTTAGTTCATGCTTCAAATGAAGAAAATGGAGCACTAAAAACAAAACAAAGAAGCAGGAGGGACACAAGGCAGTGCCTGTCCAGTGTCCCTCCTGCTTTTTTGGCTATCAATTTTTAGCACTTGCATCTTTTCTGTTTGAAGTGTGAATAACACTCGCGGGCAAGTGTACAGGGGTATAACACCTATGGTTTCATGTTCTCAAATATGAATGGGGCCTGCCACAGTGGTCTAGTGGCCTTGGCACTCAGCTGTTGATCCAAAGGTCGCGGGTTCAAATCCCGGCAACGGTGGCGACTGCATTTCAATGGAAGTGAAATGTTTAGGCATGGCAAAGAACCCCAGGTGGTTGAGATTTCCGGAGCCCTCCACTACGGTGTCTCTCATAGTCACACTGTGGTTTTGGGACATAAAACTGTGGGAATTATAATAAATGCTCATTAATCTGGCTCTCATTAATTTGTAAAATTGGATCGTTTGGACTTATTCTCTAGTCCAGTCAAAAATATGCATTACTCATGAGTCTGTACATTCGTTCTTTCGGGTGGATTTGACCACAAATCGGATAATTCAGCTACTTTCGGGCTGCTGGTGAGGCTCGAAAACAAAGAAAACCTTTTCTCATCATGGATCATCATGGATGAATGTCATCCTGATCACGTTGTCAGTGACGAGGAATTGCGCAGCAGCTGGGACTTTCATTTCGCTCACATCGCCTAACTGCGTTGACGCTGTGATATCGCATTCGTAGTTGGTTCCGCAGCAGCTGCAGCAGCTGTACTTTTTTGCATGTGCCATGTGCTTCCAGAACTGCGTACTCCTAATCTGAACGTGCTGCGCAGCGTGCTACGTGAATTTCTACGTGCGTTTATTGGGCTTATTTTGACCATTCAATAATTCACATTTGTTTAATGTGTACATTTTTTTCCTTCCCTTAGAAATCAGAATTAACGAACTTTTAGTGTATTATCGAATATGACTCTAGATACAAAACTTCAACTCTGCCACTTTCAAGTACAGTTAAACCTGGATATAACGAAATTGACAAATTCCCAGAAAACTTCGTTATAAAGAGGATTTCGTTATATGCAGGTTCAGCACTAAATTCGAAAAAGAAACGCTTAAGCAAGCAGAAAGGTAACAGACTGCAGAGCTCACCGAAAACATTTATGTGGGTGAGAAAACATTTACAGTTGAGACCACTTATGTGACAGCTTATAGTGAAGGACCGGCTATAATGCGGTTTTTTCTGACCCCCGTTTGCCCTTCCATAGAACTTAATGTATATGCATCCCGCTCATTGTGTAGACACCCGCCCCCCGGATATAATGCGGCTGCCAGGAAATCCCACAGACAATCGAGGTATTGAGCAGGATTCAGAAAGGAAGTGCGCTACTCGAAAAGAGCGCAGCGAATCGCCGTGGAGGAGGAAGGAGCGCGGAACGAATGAACAATGACCGGAGGGAAGAAGAAAGGCCGCGGCAGCAGCGCGCCGCGCGCGCTCCCTCTAAGGATAGGATTACCAAGGTGACGGAGAATGCTGCTACGGCCGTTTGTCAGCTGCGAACGCTCTGCACGGAACGCGCGCCCGTGACCTCCAATTTACCGCTGTTTGTCTCCAGTCCTTTTTTTAAATTTCACGCGCGCTGCCCTTGAATCACCCCATGGGCGTGACTTCCTCTGCACCCGATCCCTGTGTTGTCAAGGGCAAGCAAGCTTCCCGTGAGGCGCGCGACCACGCGAGCTAGGCCTAACAAGCGCTCTCATGGAGTGTCAGGTTAAAAAAAAAAATTCTTTTTTTCTCTTTTTTTCTTAAGCCGGCGCGGCTCGGCAACATCGACTTGAAGAGAAGAGTGCCGGCTTCGCACGCTAGGCCAGCTGCAGCAAGTGGCTGGGTCAGGTTTGAAGTGAGAGGGAAAGGACACGCCCGCGGCAGCAGGATCACAGAGTCTAGGGATGCAGGCCCGCCTCGCACACGCTCACTCTCGCTTCGCAGTCGCCGTGCCTTCGAGTGCGGCAAGCGCAACGCTGTTGCTTCGCATTTCGTCGCGGCGGAGAAGGTGCTTCCGGTTGTTGCTCGCGCAAAAGTGACAAAATTTGGGGCAATATCTCTAGGTCGTCAGCGGAGAAAATTCGTTATTTCGAGCGGGTCTTCCGCTGGTACTTCGTTACATAAAGGTCTCAAATACATGTGCTTCTATGGAGTAATGCGGGGAATAGAAAAACTTTGTTATATCGAGGAATTCGTTATATGGAGGTTCGTTATAAGCAGGTTTAACTGTAGTATTTCCTTTGGCTCAAGCGTCACATTATTGTAGCAGCAGGAGAGTATAAAAAACCGATTTATTATGGGCGAAGCTCTGCCCTGAACTAGGTTTAACACTATGAGTAACCAAAAGCACTATAGACATGCCAGTGTCTCTTCTTCGAATGTCCCTTGCAGGCAAACTCGAGGGCTTGCCTCTATGTCTCGTGCGTGTGCGTGAGAGGCACGCGTTGCACTGCCACCATGCAAAGAGATAAAACGTGAGATGTAGTAGACACCCTTCACTGTGGCTCACTTGCTACCACGGACACTTAGCAGCAGTCTCAGTGTCATTAGTCCCCCTCCAAGTATGCATCGTCCCGATGTGCTCGCTATGGGGGTACGAAAATTAGAAGTCGTCACTGCCATTCATAGTAGGGCTTCATGCGAACTATGTGAACTGTCTCTGAAATGTCTTGTCATTTAGAGCGCTTGTGTCCATCAGGGGGGACTTCGTAAGTCAAATCACTTATTCGGCGGATGACCATATGGACCAAAGTACCGTCGTAGGAGCTTTTCTGACGTACCACGGCATCATACTGGTGTCCAAACCCACACTTTGTTGCCTGGCTGGTACTGAAATTCCTCTGCGGTGCTCGTAGTAGCATGTGTCCTTGCCTTGCTGTTGATGTATTCGAAATCGGGCTAATTGATGGGCTTCTTCTGCTCTCTGTAGGAACTCATCAATGTCAGATGGATCGAAGTTGTCGTTATACACTGGCAACATCGCATGAAGTATCGTCATGACTGTGCGGCCATAGACTAGTTGAAACGGAGTGACGTGAGTGGTTTCCTGTAGGGCCATATTGTAGGTAAAGGTAACATAGGGCAAGATTTGGTCCCAGGTCTTTTGTTCGAGGTCAACACAAATAGTTAACATATCGGCGATGGTCTGGTTTAGATGTTCCATCAACCCATTCGTTTGAGGATGGTATGCAGTGCTTCTGCTACGACTGGTGCTTGTCATCCTCAGCAAGCACTTCATGAGCTCAGCTGTAAACGGTGCTCTTTGGTCTGCAATCATGACCATTGGGGTGCCATGACGAAGAACTATATTTTGAACATAAAACTTGGCACCTTCCAATGCCGTTCCCCACTCAAGGCAACCAGTGTCAGCATATCGCGTAAGGTAATCAGTCATGATGATGATCCACCTCTTCCCAGATGGTGGCATGGGAAACGGTCCAAGAAGATCCATCCCAACCCATTGGAACGGAGTCTTAGGTGTGTGTATGGGTTGAAGAAGGCCGGCCTGCTTTACAGGTGGTGTTTTGCGCCTTTGACATTCGCGACAAGTCTTCACGTAATGCTGAACTGAGGCTAGTAACTTGGGCCAGTGAATTCTGGCAAATGTTCGGTTGACGCCCAAGTGACCAGACGACAGTTCATCATGGCAGACCTCCAACACGTTAGGCCGTGTGGAGGTCCATCCTGCAGATTTTGTTTGTTCTTTCACTGCACCTTTTTTTTTTTTTCAACTTTAATTTTGTGACCTACAACTGCCTTTTTAGATGGTTGCATATTTTTGCCTATTTTTGTAACCAGTACCATCATTAAAGCCTCCAAGTGTTTGTGAGTACAGCACACACATTATGGCCTGTAGGGGTAAGATTGGATACAGTGTCTCTGTAAGCAAAAATACAGCTGCAACGCAAGGATACCTGACCCTACTATCTTATTTACATGAATGTATTAGTGGTGCTTGTTGTGTAACATTATTGTATAGCATTATTAGAGATATCTCCTCTAGCATTCAAAAATGGTCTCTAATACTGATGCCATGGACCAGCAGCATGATTAGCTTTTTCTATGTGATGCTTGCAGTTTTCTTTACTGCTTTACCTTCTACAATATACCCAGTTATCTTGTTTCTTCCTGTATTTGTGTGAAACGTGCTGGCATCTGTGTGAAACGTGCAATGAGCATTCAATAAATAACAAAACAACCATTGTTGTAAAGAATGTGTATCCAAGTATGGTGGCAACACCATCAGTCCACAAGCCCTCATGAATTCCATACTTTCCCTTTGGTGCTGTGTATCCAGTTTTCAAGCCAACGGCTCACATATGTCATGGAAATGGCTGTTCCAATGTTATGTCACATCAGCAGTGAAAGAAAAGTCCCTACCGCAATGCTGGAGGAGCTGTTGCAGGGCTAATATGGCATTCGAAAAGTGCTGACTAATGCAGGGGGGTGCAAGAGGGGTACTTACACACACCAAGTCACACCAGCCACCCTTACTCTATCACTGATATCCCCATTCTTCACTCCTGCTTACTTATTTTTTTGTGTTTTGGACACTTTGGAGTCCCGCTGTTATTATATTCACCCCCCCCCCCCCCCGGCGCCCATGGACTAATCCACATAATGCACGAATACCGTCCAATGGCTGTACTGTGTGTTAAGGTGTTTATTAGATAAAACTAGACGCAGCCCTGCGGCAACAGTCTTGTCCAAACAGGCACGGACCTCGAGCACGAGCGGCGTCTTTTTCAGCAGAGCGCTGAAGAACAAACCCCACTGTAAGGCGCTGGAGAGGACGGCCCACTACAAGGTTCCAATGCTTCTTTACATGTGTAACGAGACTGGACGCCTGAGGAGCGGTTCGACAGCGTAACGACGTGGCACCAGACACTGCTAAAAAACAGCCCGTAAATCCGAATAAACGGCGACGACCGCGGCGGGTCGAGCCGACTAATGCTGTTTATTTGTCTCAAAACGAAGGACGCACATCAGAGACTGACAAAATGGAAGCGCGACATATGATGTTCTTCAAAATATCTGGAAGTGCAAAACAGCGAGACCAAAATTTGCTAGAAAACACACACCACTGTTAAAGGGCACAACAGCTGATTTCACAAACCTTAATGTGGCAAAAATGGATCATGGTCCGACGCTCTGCACAGCTTTCCACGCGAGAGCACTGGCAAGTCCATCGACAGCAGTAGCACGCGTGAATGGCTGCGTGAATGGCGCCTTATCAATTATGTAGACACGGGTCATGCACGCCTTTCGTCGGCCTCTCGCCATCCTTCCTCCATCGGGGCCCATGCCGCGAACGCTACTGCAAGCAGCAGGCACCACTAAAAGTTACCGGGTGCCAAACAAACATCCTCAAGTGGTCCGGCAACTTTATGGGCCTGATCCTACCCAAGAGGCACCGCGCACTAGGTCCTCAAAGCGGCGACAGAGGAGGTTGGCTTGCCGAAGCTAGCGAAGTCACGTGATGCCACCTCCTAGTTTTTTTCTTTCCTCCATGGCGGCTGCGGTCACGTGGTAGCGCGTGCACTTTTTTTTTGTATTTTGTTTTCTCCGACACTTGGCGCCATGGTGGATGCCATGCTGTGTGCTCGCCGGACCCAAAGTGCACAACGTGCGAAGTGTGCGCATGCGTCTGGCTCGTTTTGTCGCGATGCCAGGTTGCTGTGCCTTTGGCTGCCGTAACCGTGACACCCAAGGGGGAAAGCTTTTTGTCATTTTGCACGGAAAAGAAAATGAAGATTGTCGTTTGCACCCTGAGGGTATTTTATATTAATAATGTTTATCCACCTTCTTTGATTTCTCAGTCTGTCTTTTTTTCTGTGGTTTGTTTTGCTGGGTAATTTTTAAGAATATGACACTGCCCTGCCCACAGTGTGTTTTATTTTTGGTGTAAAATATCTGTGGATGTCTTATATCACTTGTTTTGTACTTTTTTGCTTTTTTTTTGCTATACTATTGGCAGAAAACACATGGTTTAGTAAACATACATAGAACGAACAAGGACGGTTATAACATTCTAGATGTGGACTTTTTAATACATGACAGGCTGCTCTGTCCTGAAATAGAAGTACAGCATAAACCGCTTATTACGTAAGTCGCCGTAATCGCGAATACTCATACTATAAGTGGTGTACCGCACTATAACGAAAACAACATTTTCTAAAGTCTACACATGTGTAAAAAGCGTCGAGCAGGTAGCGGTGCGTGTTAGACATTCGAACCGCGTCACTGGGCTGTTTTTACCCGCTTAAAAAAAAAAAATTGGATATTTCAAAGATTTAAGTCCGCAGAACCGGACTGTGCATTAACGGAAACCGATTACCGCACGCGCTATCCCTCGTTTTCTCTGACACGTGCGCGATGTCAAAAACGTAGCGACTGCTAAGCGCCATTCGAGTGGTGCACCTGCCATCCATGCCTTCGCTTCCGTTGTCGAAGTGATTCGTCCGCGTTTAAACGTGGCCGCAATGAACCACAGTCGCCCGCGGCACCCTGTCTGCAGCCAGCACTGAAAAGGTAGCGCTCGTTAGGCCTAGTTTGTGGCGTCACGGGCGGCGCGCCCCACGGGAAGCTTGTTCTTGACAGCACAGGAAACGGGTGCACAAGAAATCGCACTCACAGTGTGATTCAAGGGAAGTGTGTGTGAAATGATCTAAAAAAAAAAAAGAACTGGAGACAAACAGCGGTAACGCGGACATCATGCGATCGCGGGTGCGCGTTCTGTGCAGAGCCCGCGTTCGCAGCTGACAAACAGCCATAGCAGCATTCTCTGTCGCCTTGGCAATCCTATCTATCCTATAGGGAGCCCAACCTAAAGTTTGCGCAGCACCGTCTGCCACTGAAGCGGAGAGAGGTGGAACCAGTGGTCGCTCAGACATGTCGACAGGTCGCTCTCGCATGTGTTCTGCATTGTGCGAGCGCGGAAACGTATTTCTGGAGGCTCTTATCTCGCGTTTTCCGCCCGGACGCTGCAGTGTTTTTGTCAGCATGAACAGCAGGCACACAACACAGTTGCTTTGCGCACTGTCACTGCAGTTTAGAAAAAAGGAGTACCCGATAACTGCCCGTGAAAAAGTTCCGTTTCCCTGGCAGAGATGGCCAGCGTGAATTACGGGAGATCGCAAAATTATGTGTTGGTTGCACGTGCGGTATCTTTGTCACTTTTGTAACATAAGGTATCAATAATTAACACAGAGACGCGCAATGGCCAAGCTTATTTTAATAGAAACTACGTACATCAAGCGAAAGCGCATACGGTAAATGTTCGCCTTATATTTCGAAGAGTGTGTGCTGGCTAGGTCATATACCATTTTTTAATATTGTCACGTGGTCGAGACACACGCAGCGCTCGAAACAAAGCACGCAGGACTCAAGGTGATGTCAGGCGAACTGTCTATTGGGCGAACTTTTGCCCAGAAAAACAAGTCCAATCACAATTCACAGTAGCAGCGGCGTGTACAGTCGTCGGTCGACGGAAAGACTGACAAGCGGCGTAATGCGTCGGCTTTTATACACACGGCATAATGCATTCTCGCATTACCTCTGGAATTCCAGAAGTCACTGAAATGTACGCGTCAAGCATGCCAAGTTTCAAGAATGATCAACATGGTTCCAGAAGTGGCATGCAAGATAAACGCGGCCTGCGTTGCAGTAACAGAAAGTGATAACAGCACTTCCCGCAGACGATCAAAACGAGCGCTCATGTGTCCGGGAAGTGATAACGGCTTTCCACTTAAAACAACCGCACGTGTCACTACCCCCCTCTGAAAAAGCATAGTCCCAATGCGGAAGACAGAACATGAAAGTAAGAGTACATGCAATGAATTAACAATACGTAACAGTTAATCAGCGTGCGTAATGAGGTTTCAGTTGCACCACGTGTACAACTTCGGGTTGTGGACAGTGCCGCTGGGGTGACGTTAAGCCATCGGGCATGACCTCATAGTCCAGCTCACCACAACGTCGGACTACCTTGTAGGGTCCAAAGTAGCGGCACAAGAACTTCTCACCCAGTCCGCGTCGTCGTATTGGCGTCCAGACCCAGACGAGCTCGCCAGGTTGGTATTTGGTGTGGCTTCGTCGAAGGTTGTAGTGGTGCCTGTCGACCGTCTGCTGGCTCTTGATACGCAGGTGGGCTAGCTGTCGAGCTTCTGGTGATGGGAAGGTGATAACGGCGTTCTCTTTTAAACAAACGAAAACAACTGCCCGTGTCAATATGACAGCAGTGGTATACGATGGCTCCATGCATTACAGTTATTAAATACCATGAATACTGGTGCTGTTTTACTTAACTGGAGGAGATAAGTTTTTAGTCGCTGCTCATTACAAAATTTGAGTAGCTGGATGTTCACAGTGGGCATGTTTACGCTGGCATGGAAGCGGCTGTGCCACTGGCGGTATGTAGCTGCCGCTTCGACTAGGTAGTAGCTGTAGAAAGAAGCAAGGTGGCGATAAAAAGAGCAAAGTTATTACGAGTTCTGATGCTGTTCTTATCACCAAAAGTTACATTGCAATGGGAAACACAGACGATCGAAGTGGGCATTTCATAGTGTTGACCAATTGGGCTTTTAAAACAAAGCGCCTTTATAGTAAGCGCGCATGGTCTGAAATAAATGCTTCTACTACAAGGAACATGTGTGGTCGCAGTGGGCATCAGAGATTATCACGCCGCATTGTGATGCTGACAAAAGTACCTTCAAAAACACGAAAAGAGCAGGATGTGACAGTGATACGTGGCTGTCAGCACTGCGTATTGTAATGCAGCCAGCGACTCGAGAAGGTAGACGTAAGTATGAGCTGTTAGTATTAATCACATAATGAATTTGAAGTCTGTTATGGCCTGCAAGCGATGGAATTTCGAGCGAACACACTCAAAAATGCAATTTCTTGCGCCGACAGCTCAGAGCGGACATCACTTTACGATGCGTTTTATCGGTCGTATAACTATGAAGACTGGTCTCTAGTTTCACGTCGTTAACGTCGTCATTCACTTTCGACACGCATTTGGAAGCCACGAACACGGCATCGTCTTCAACGACCGACTAGGCCCCGTGATCGCGGTATTGAAAGCTTGGTGTAGGTTGAGAATGGCAGCGCAAAAATGTTTTTCAATGCCCGAAACTTTGTTGAAGCTGCCATGCAACTGATACATGACGCAGCACGTGCAGCTGCTGAGCACATGCGAGTTGGGTGAGCCGCCCAGGGCGGCGCAAAAACGCGCTAGTACGCACATAAAGCAGACGCACTCGCAGGAGGCAAGGGCAAGAGCAGAGAGGGAAGCGACTGCAAATCGTACCAGCTGCCGAAACGGTGCTTTTCGGAGGCGCGCCGCAGTGCACTCTGTCTCAGCTTGGGAGGCCTATCCTCACAGGGTGCGACTGCGGCGCGCTGCTGCGGCGGCCTTTTTTTTTCTTCCCTCCGCTCCTTACTCATTCGTTCCGCACTTCTTCCTCCTCCATGGCGATTCGTTGCACTCTTCTGGGGCGTTGCACTTCCATTGTGAAGCCTGCTCCCTACCTCAATTGTCCGCTGATTTCCTGGCAGCCACATTATAACCGGTCTTTCATCTCACGAAGCTGTACAGTAAGCAGTATGTGTATACATTAAGTTCTATGGGAGGGTAAACAGGTGTTAGAAAAAAAACGCATTATAGACGGTCCTGCACCTATAAGCGGTTTCGTTATAAATGGTCTCAACTGTATGCATTTAGCCATTTCCTTAATACCTGTTTTTCATGGGAGGGCATTTCCCTCAAAAAGGGGTTAACATTTCGAATTTAAAGATTATCGCAGCTGTTTGCAAACGCAGCCCATTTCTTCAACAGCCTGCGCGCCGCGTGTGCTTGTTTTGGAATGAACCACTGGCACTTGTAAAAAAAGAAAGAAAAGAAAAGGCTGTATGGTAATACATATGACAAAGTGCCGGAATTTTATTGCATCGAGGTCATGCTGTGGGGCGTGTTCAGAGAATACATTGCTTGAAATGGACGACACCATCTCTAACAGCAAGCGGTAATTTCGGAAGTACTAGTGACGTGACTGCGTTCGTTGACGTCTACATTCTTAACGCACGAGCTCTGCCGTCCAGCAGTTAGAAATAGTTTGTGTGTGTAAGAACGATACTGATCACCTACGTCAGCAACATCCATGAAGGCATGCAAAACCTCATCACAATGGGTGCAAACTGCGCCGCACAGGCCAGACATTCCAGAGCAGCATAGTGCTTGCACACATCATTGAGCAGGCAGAGGAGAAGTAACATGTGAAACGTCATGAAGTTCTTTTAAGCGAGCACCTCCATGGGCATTGTTAACGTTGCTGCACTTATAGATGATCGAGATAGTTTATACGCACGGGAATTATTTCCTTCTGATACGGCATGGTTTGACACCACAGCTGCGATTTAAATATTTCTTGCTGATGCAATAGATAGCATGCCGTGTTTACCAAATGTCATTTCAACCCCTTCCAAGTAAACCTAGTTATGGATATCCACGCCATGTAAACAAGGAAACACTGCACTCCGAAAGGAAGTGTAAACGACGTGTAATTCGCTACAAATTGAACATGGCTTGCAGTAGCTGTTCTGCCACCATATTTCATTAAAGGAATCGTATGGTGAGCACACCCACTCCTGCTGAGAAAAATCAACGTAGAAGAGAATCATTACATAAAGCCGTATGCTAGGCATGGCACATGGTCACGGTTGGACAGGAGAGGCTGTTGCGGCAGCGCGCAGCCGGTTCGAAAGTTAACCGAAATATACCGAAAGCTCGTGGTATGGTTGAGGGGGCGCTGATGCGCAAGGGAGAAAAAAACGAGACGATCAGGAGAGGAGCTGGCAAAAGGAAGAGCAGATGGCGGTACTTTTATGAAGTAGAGGGGCTTTAAGTGAGAGCAGCTCTGAGTCTGCCTGTTGATGCTTGGTGATTTCCGATGCTTCCATGTCGCTACAGGATGGGAAATGTTCTTCTGAGGGGGTAGACTTGACTGTGGAGCGTGACAAGCAATCAGCGTCATTATGCTTTCTCCCGGACCTGTAAACAACAATAACATCGTACTCTTGGAGCCTGAGGCTCCACCTCACAATCGTCCCGATGGATCTTTCAGGCTTGCGGCCAGTAGAGTGAGTGATGGTCGCTGACTGCACGGAACGGTCTGCCATAAAGGTACGGTCTGAATTTGCTGATGACCCATATGACTGCCAAACATTCTTTCTCCATCTTAGACTAGTTTCGTTCAGCTTTCAAGAGAGTGTGGTTAGCATACACTATGACCTTCTCTTCTCCATTCTGCCATTGAACTAGAACTGCGCAGAGACCAAGATATCTTGCATCTGTATGGACTTCTGTGTCCGTGGTCTCACCAAGGAGGGTGAGGGTGGGTAGAGCTTGCAAATGTTGCTTTACTTCATTGAAAGTTGCCTCTTGTTCAGGATGCCAAACGAAAGCTACGTCTTTCGTGAGTCTCGTTAAAGGTTCCAATATCTTCGAGAAATTTTCGACAAATTCCCTGTAGTAAGCACACAAGCCCAAGAAGCGATGCACCTCATTTTTGTCTTTTGGCCTGGGAAATCCCACGACTGCTGCTGTCTTCTCGGGGTCTGGTCCATTACTTTGAACGCTGATGACATGACCCAGGAAACGGAGCTTTCCAAATCCAGTATAGACCCTTTTCATAAACTGTAAAGCTAGCTTCCCTGCAATGCAACTTGCCCTACTAATGGCGACAGCTGCCTTTATTTAAATGCTGTCAAAATTCAAGTTGCACATGCTGCGACCCGTTTTTTGGGGATGTTTGTATCAGAAGGGCTGCATCGACATTTTACATGCCCTATCGCAAGCAAATTGCGCTTGCACACGTTGTTTGCCGGATTGCCAATGCCGCCATTAGTAGGGCAAGCTGCATTGCAGGGAAGCTAGCTTGCAGTTTATGAAAAGGGTCTATTGCACTTCTTTGGTTTAATCGTCAAACCAGCTGACTGGATCACCTAGAGTACTGAACGTAGTCACTCTATGTGCTGTTCGAACATTGCAGAGAAAACCACGTCATCCAAGTAGACTAAGCATGAATGCCATTTGAGACCCGACAGGACACTATCCATCATTGGCTGGAATGTTACTGGCACACTACAGAGGCTGATTGGAAGTGCTTTGAAGTCATACAGTGCGTCCGAGGTTACGAAGGCTGTTTTTTCATGATACCTTTCGTCCACTTCAATTTGCCAATACAGCAAAACCTCATTAACCCCGATCTCACGTGACCGGCGAAAATGTCCGAGTTAATCGAATTCTTGATTATCAAATGGACCATGAAAACAAAAAAAAAATGTACTCGGCACAGACAAACCTTTAGTTCATGAAAAACTACGTTATTTTTGTCTGCCTCTCTTCAACCCCATCAGGTGGTGGTGCGCACACTCGCCTTCGTGAGAACCGACGCAGAACTTCAGGACAGTGAGGGCTTCAGCAGCCTCCTGCATGGTGCGATGTCATGTCATCTTGATTGTTGTCATCGGAACAGTGATTCTGATCTTCAAGCACTTCCAATAATATGTCATCATTGGTCAGCTCGCACGTGCAGAGCTCACACGCTATGTGCAAAGTCACAATGCAAAGAAACCAGCAGCATGGGCGTAGCGAGCAGCTGTGGGGGCGGTGGCAGTGCAAACCGTCCCATCATCCGTGCATTCCGCTTTTTATAGACACTGGATGCACCGGCGGCCCAAGCACTTCCACCGGGTGGTGACTAGCGCCACCTAGCCACGTCTCCCTCATTGACTATCATGATCATATTCTGCTTCAGTTCGTTCAGTTTCAGTTTCTCCAAAGCTCCGGTTCCACCATCGGTTATGGCAAGCAGTTCTTGAGCCTCCAATCCGCCGAAATCGCACGACTTAAAGCATGGAATCCCGATAGCCCTCTCCACAGTTGTCTGAGTTAACCAGTGTGCGGCGAAATCCCTCCGAATTGACGAGCATTTGACTCCATTGAAGTATACACGGTTTTGCCAGAACGGCGCTGCGAGTCCGAGTTAAACAAATTTCCTAGTTAACGAGATCCGAATAAACAAGTTCTTAATGTATCTGCTTTTTAAGTCCAATGAGGAGAAAAATTTAGCATGTTGTAGCCGGTGCACTGCATGATCGATTCGGGGCAAGGGGTATACATCCTGCTTTGTTACGCTATTCATTTTTTGGTAATCGACACAGAATCTAAATGTGTTATCCTTTTTTTTGACGAACTACCAGAGATGCCCACAGGCTGTTGGATGGCTGAATGACATCATCCTCAAGCCTCTCTTGCACTTGTCTCCTTATAACCTGTCGTTCCTTCAGTGAAACTCTGTACGGGTGCTGGTGTACAGGCCGGGTCACTTCGTCAGTTATGATAGGATGTTTAACCATCTGCGTCCGGCACACTCTTGACGAGGCGGAGAAGCATTCTGCAAAATCATTCATGAGGTCTTGCATCATTTTCTTCTCAGCTGGCAATGGATGTGGGCTAGTCATAACTGCTGTTGTGGCGTTGTGCATAGTTTTCTCAGTAGGTGGCCCTGACTCCAGGCTACATAAACTTGTCACTGCAGTAATACTGTGCAGAAAGGCGATAGCAGTGTTCTTGCCGATATGCTGAAGTTCATTGCCGAACTTTGTCAGCAATGCATTTTCATGCCTGTCATGTAAGCGAATGATGCCTCAAGCTACACAGATACCTTTTCACACGAAAGTGGTTTATGCCGGGGTCCACCACGGCTTTAGTGCGTCACTATACATCACTGCCATAACGGATATGATGCAGTAAAATTTACATATTTACATATTTAATGACGAAGAAAAAGCAGGCAGATAAATTTTTACTAACGCAGCCGGGATCGAACCCACGATCGCTCGAACCGCGACAAAAGGTGCCCACCGTTCTACTGACTGAGCTATCGTTGGCCATGTTAGGAGCATGAACACGCCTTTTAACCTTTCATTTAAACTTCCTCTATCTCTCTTCTCATTGTGTTCTCCATTGGCCGGGGCCGTGCCGCCACCTAGAATCAGTGCAACGAAATATTGTCATAGCACCAAAGAACACCCATAGTTCGGCCTGGGTAGGGTAGTGTCAGCGCTCTCGCTGAGGCTACCCTACCCCGAAAGCGCAGCTTGGTGCAGCTCGGTCATTTCACTTTTGTATTATACCGATTCCTATAACAGGGGGATCTGCCACATTTTTTTTTTTTTTCAATGGTAGATCAATATTACCATCTGCTATACCCACAGCACCAATGAATGCTTCGTTCCTTACGCGAACCAGCACACTGCATCGTGGTGCACAGTTATGTTGGTGTCTACAACCAGGAAGGCAGTGCAGTGTGGATCATCAGGTTCCTTTATGTCAATGGCCAGATTCGTCGAGAAAGAAGCACTACCCTTTTGGAGGTCGATAATGCACCATTTGACTGCAGAAAATTCATTCCGAGTATTACGTCCCTTGAGCATTCCAGAAGTACTATAAGTTCACAGACATACGTAACACCTCAAATGAAGATTCTTGCCATGTATTTTCCTAGAGGTGTAATGAGGTGACTGCCTGCCATACGAATCTGCGCTCCACTTCACAGTGTCAGTACCTTTTTGAGCTCCTTTGCGAGTGCGTGGTTTAAGACGGTATAATCAGCACCAGTGTCTACTAAAGCATTCAATTCATGCCCGTCCACGGCAATAAGTAAATCTGAAGAAATTTTCTGCGTACTTACCTTAGTCATCTCTTTCGGTTCATCGCTGCTGCACTGGGCCCTTGAAGGATTTTCCCTTTGTCCAACGTCGGCTGCCTTGCCTCCCCAATTCGCTGGCTTTAGTTCTCCTGACGTGGGCTTGCTGAGCGACGCCTTGATGAACTTGAAGATGGTCAGAGGCTCGGCAACCGGTATTGAGCAGGTGCTGAGGACCGTGGCTTGTGCTGGGAACTGGCTGCTGGAAGTTCACTTCTTGTTATGTAATCTTAAATTTCTGTCGGTCGTTCACCATTTCGGGGGCAATGTGCATTGATAGAGAACCCACAAAGACTGACCCATCAATATGGACACCATCTGTAAAGGTGTCCAGCTTCTCCGCAATGGAAGCAGAGTGGCGTCCTGTTGGGCATACGTCACACGCCACTTTTTCAGAGCCTGAACTGTCCCTGGAAGGATGTACTGCGTGGAGCTGGTAGGCGGCGACTGGAAGCGGCGAATGAAGCATTCCGTACGGCTGGTTGGCATAACACATCAGCGTATGTCGATACACGACATTCCTGCAGTGGTTGCTCGAGTAAGACAGGCTGCACTTCTGGCTGTGGTTGTATCATGGCATGCCTAACTTCATCCCGAATGACAACGGCGAGAGAGGGAACAGTCAGGGCGACTTGTGGTTGCTGCAGCTTCCAATGCTCTTCCTGCATGATAGATCGCACCAGTTCTCTCGGTGTTTCGGTGCTACTGCCCAGGCCAGCGGAAAGGACGTTAACAGGCACACCACTAGTGTCGCGATTGTAGTGATGGGCGTGCTGCTGCAATGCCTTTTCTATCATAGTTGCTTCGGCGTGAAACCCTGCAACAGTACGCAGTGGATTGCAAACCAGCCCCGCAAAAAGCTCCTCTTTCACGCCACGCAGAAGATGCCACAACTTGTCTTCCATCATGTTTGATCAGCACATTTGAACAGGTGGGACATGTCCTCAATATACATGCAAACACTCTCACACTTGGCGAAATTTCCATGCCCGATCCCAGCCGTTGACGTTGGTGACTCTCTCGAAGTGCTGCAGCCAATCCTCTGCGCCTTTGTATATGTCGCCGTGGAATTACTTGGGCACGCGCGGCAGGTACACGAGATCAGGTGATGTCGCTGAGCTGGTCATCATTGTGGTGTCAGCAGTGGACATTTCCTGCATTGTTGTAGCAGCGGGAAGCGGTCCGAATTCAGGCAGCTCTCCTCGGAGGTGGCGGCTTGCGCGCTGGTGTACAGGAGTCGGTTCTCCGGGCTCCAATAGCCAAGGATCGAGGCTCTGCTCTCTTGCACCGAGGGGACGTACAACCATACCCCATGCCTCCACCAGAATGCAGCGGTAGGAGAGTATAAAAACTGATTTATTATGGACGAAGCTCTGCCCTGAACTAGGTTCAACAAAATTAGTAGCCAAAAGGCGTTCCACACATCCCAGCATCACTTCGAATGTCCCTTGCAGGCAAACTCGAGGGCCTGTCTCTGTCTCATGCGCATGCACGAGAGGCACGTGTTGCGCTGCCACTGTGCAGAGAGATGAAATGTGAGACGTAGCAGACTCTCTTCTTCGTGGCCTGCTTGTTACCACGGACGCTTAGCAGCGGTCTCAGCGGCAATGTGTTGCTGTTTACCATTAATTTTGTGCTGTCAATGATGACACACTTAGCATTGTTCTTTTATTGCTAATTGCATTCATTGTGGATGTCACCTTTGGTCATTAGTTCAGCAAGATGCAGTCTCATAGTATGTGAATAAAGGAGGAGCATGTGATGTGAGCAGTCAGCGCTATTTTAACTGACATACCCAAGAAGTAGTGTCTGTGCCATTTCGCATTTAATACAGAAAAACTTTGTTCATATATTTTCTAAAAATAATTTCATGCTACCGCACGGTTACTAGTGACGCAACTACACTGTGCAGTGTTACATGATGCAATGCATTAACAACTTGTTCGCTTTGGCACAATCTAATCACTGGCACTATAACCTTGTGATAACGGCATCCCATGCGCTCTACATTCCGCACATGTGTGATCTTTAGAACTCGTTTATTACTATTTCTTTTTTGGTAATGACTGTTGCCTCACAGGTAGCAGTATCAACAATGTTTTCGAAGCAATGTTAGGAGAATTTGTCAAGGAGTGTTTGTGCATTAGCTAGCTCGGTGCCAGACATTTTTATTTGCATTTACTGGGCGCCGGCATTGAAGTTTAGGGGAGCGAAAACGGGAAGTCTAAACTTTGGAGCCTTCAAACATTACACAGCTGGTGGCATTACACAGATGCTGGCACTCAGTTAGGCTATGTAAGGGGACAGATGAGAGATGACCTGCATAAATGTCGTTGTGCTTCCATGATTTTGAGCTCCTCTATTGGCATTAATCCGACAAAGTGTTTGATTTTTCTGGCACTTAGTGCGTTTTCAGATAAGCTCTTGTACATATAGTGTAGAACGGGCATCGCACATGTTGAAACCAGTGTCTTTATTATTGTTTCTATTATCACATTTTCCTATTTTCGGACCCACCTTAGGCCCATGACCCACTTTAGGCTTTCATTTCTGGGCACAATACGCAGTAAGATCAGTCTTACTGAAAGAAATGACTGTGTGCTTTGGTTATCATCCATGAAAAGTGTGTGGTATGTACGCTTCTGTGTACTGTTGAAACTGTCTATCGCATTACTGTTAGCGGCGCTGTGAACACTACAGCATTAACAAATCGCATGCACCACACAACACCAGTGAATGCAACTTGTGATATATGTAAGTGCACAGATTCCAGCCATTGCAACTCTCCCCGATAAACAGCCTATCATGGAAGACAATTATCCCAGAAGAGAGCGTGCCGGCATTTTTTCATTATGGAGTTGTGCGAGTACTGCAGTGAAGCTGCCATTCCCTGCAGCTACAGGTCTTGATCGCACACGCTTCCAAATTTCTCAGTTGCACATAAACTCTAGCAGCCGGAAAACGTATTATATGATGGCATTTTGGCAATAATCCGAACATTTGTGCCAAATAATTGTATTTTCCACGAACGTATTATAAAAAGTAAGCATAACTGTGCTAGATTTTCTATGTTCTCAAACACCAACATTTGAACCGCGATATCGTATGAACCGGGACGTATCAACGAGGTTCTACTTATTCGCACATGATGATGCAATTCGACAAGCCGTTATTTCTTTTGGTTTAACATTTAGTTTGAAACTTTTCTACTCAATAAAAGTCAAATTGAACTGCAATTTTTAGAAGCGACTGCATCATATGAAATGCACTTATGCTAATGTGACAGTGGTTCAGTTGTCAATCTACATTTTATTTTTTTTAACTGATGTTTGCATATCGCTATTGAGAAACAAAGAAGTGCTCATTCTGGCTCCTAGTTGAAGAAGTGTTTAATGCTGTTCTTTAGTACGTACCAAATAAAGTAATTTTATTACTTTATTTGCCACATACTTGGTGCCATTATATGATAGTGCCAAGAATATTAGGCCAAGAAAGTATGAATATCTGAGATTGTACGAGATGACGTACACTATAAAAAAGCTCGTTCTTGTGTAATATTTTTATAACAGTGCAATAATTGTCATCTACCTTACTTGCATTTTCTTTGTTGAAAACACGGCGCTCAGAACTTTGCTGTTAAGAATGGAATGTCGAGCTGATAAGACCTAAGTCATTTGTGGCCACGGGAGCCATCACGAAACCTTGGGAGTACGGTGAGAACAATGAGGAATGACAATGTAAGGAATGGTGCATCCATGGAGGAGGCAAATCGCGCCTCTATGTTCTGCTAGGAGATAACCAGCAAGCCGATCAACAACAATATGTCTTCGCAGCAGATTGAGGCATGCAGTGGTGGCTACAGCATTATAAGCAGTGTTGAAGTTCAGCATACTTGGCCTTTAGCAGCATTGGACCCCGCAAATCGTGCTGTGGATGATTGATCATATATTTACATGGATGCGAGAGGATTAGCACCAATGTGTGTGCAGCAGCTGGATGCGATTCACATGGCATTCTTGAAACGGCAACTGCCATGCAAGCAAGTGCCTATTATAGATACCAAAATCTTCTGGGATAATTATCTTCTATGATAGGCTGTTTATCGGGAACTGTCACAATGGCTGGAATCTGTGCACTTATGCTGCCAATCAATACAGAATCAGCATGTCTATTAATCCGCCATATGCAAAGGCATAGTGGAATACATGATAGTGTGAGTATGGTGTTAGTCACCATTAAGTGGCGCCAGCAATAGTTGACAAACAGAACTGTCAAACCCGTAATCTATGCCCTCTGAGAGTCCAGCTACCACTCACCAAGCCAGCAGCCTCGATAATTTCAGTGTTGCTGACAGAAACGGTGTCGAATTGTCATGGATAATTTGCTGTCACAGCTTCAGGATACAAACCTATGGCAAGTAAACAGTCATCATGAGGGCTGCAGAGTGCATGACGACTTGAAAGATTTGGAGCTGATGGCACAGGCTTTGGGTGGTCGGCCATGTTTGCGTATGCGCTGTTCATACCAGCTGTTCTGCTATACACAAAGGGCTCAGTGTATAGCAGTCAAAGGTATCCGAAACTGGCACTTGCTGTTGTGTGTGTACTGATTGCGAGAACATCTCTCCTGTCTGCAGTCTTTTATCTTTCATTCTCCCACTTCCTGCTTTGTGGCATATCTGGAATTTCTTCTTACTCCTAGCATTAGATCACTCATTCTATATTTGAATGAATACTACATCATTCAAAATAATGTGCATGCGTATCATGTTAGCAATTTTTGTCTGCTCCAATTTCAGCCCTCTTATGAGACTGAACGGAACAAGGTTGCTGCGGATATCCATGCTGTGCGCATCAAACTTCAAGGCGTCTTCAAAGAAGAGGAAGAGTTCTTGGTGACTATTGCTTTATTTTCAAAAATTAAATTTAAGGATTTGGGAATGTTAATGCAATTTCAAGTTGCCTTTGCTGTTCATACTTGGTTACAGAATTCACTATTCCAAAACGTTATTAAAGGGGTCGTGAAAAGAATTTGGAGATGCCGGTTTGTAATTTTCACTGCTTAAATGCGCATTCGACAAGCCAATTCCGAAATATTTCGGCGAAATATTCAGTGCACATTTAACAACGCTCGTTTTAAATCTCGGCTTTCTTGCGCTCCCGAAACGACTATGCGACACTACCGGCCGGCGTGGTACTATTTGGTGACGTTGAGTTAAGACATTTTTAAGTTCAAAGGCACAGTGAACTCGCGTTTGCTCTAAAGGAATCGATTTACTTGAAAGCTAGAAAGGAAGAAAATACTTGGAAACCGTGCGGTGCCACCATTCGGAAGAAAAGCGGAAGCACGGTTTGTTTTCCCATGGCCTCCGAGAGCGCGCCAATCTCGGAGGTATGACGGCTACTAAGATGACGTCATCTGCAGAGTTGAGGGGAACGCGCGCAGTGAAACCGAAACCGCGTTTTTTATCGCTCTAAATCAGCGCACACGGTGCAACGGAACAATGCATATTGTTGATTGGAGTGTCAGGATCCCGAATACGCACTTAGTACAAAATGTTCAGAAAACGTTTCACGACCCCTTTAATGCATACTTTCAGAGAATGCCACATAACTGTGCACTTAAGAGTAGTGCTTACTTCCAAACACTCCTGATTTCTTATCGGTAGGGGTGTGCAAATACAGTTGAACCTGCTTACAGCAATACTAGTTTTAATGTTTTTAACAATATATTGGTTATAAAAATGATGAACTGCTGTACTATCAACTTTTACAAGTTTTTTTTTATGGTGAAATAACCCTCCTACAACAATGCCCCCGTGCTCCATTATTAGTTATAACAATGAAGTCTGGCTGCTGCGTGGGCCCTGTGTTGTGAAGAAGTTATGGAAAGAACAAACTCTAGCCACTGCACCTTGTTAGGCCCCCCACCCCCACACACACACACGCACAAACATACACATACAAAAGGTTCCCCATTCTTGTAGAAGAGAAACCAGCTTTTCCTCGGGGTCTTTCTGTTCATCTTCCATTGTCCCATCCTCCCAAACACAAGGCCCAGTCTGGAAAAAAGAAAAAAAAGCAACAAAAAATGGTGTATCTAAAGCTGACCTTGGAGACCTTGAACAAGGTTTCCTAGAAAAACTTCAGTGCTCTCCCCTTTGGACAGTAAAGTAAAGCATGGAGATTACAATAGCACTGCTTCAGGGAGGGATGGAGGCTCCTTTGTGTCATTGAAGGTTGCTTTAGGGTGTTACCTTGACCGCTATTGTTCTCGTTGTCATACAGTGAACCATGCAGCGTGTGGCAAGGGGCTTTTAGCCAGCCCTAATGCTCTCACACAAGCAGCTTTGGCTGGGGTCCCCTTATTTAGCTTTTTTTTTTTCATGTATCCTTGTTGTAACAATTATCAGTTATAATACTTTTAATTTCCATTGCACTTTAATATTCTTTTATGTGGGTTCCACCGTATTCAAGCTTTAGAATAGTATTCTAATGTTGCTTTTGAGATACTATTCAGAGTACCAAGTTAACTAGCGTAATTTACCTACCCATCTTTAATACGCTCACTGTGGGTCACCGGTGGGTCACTGCCTGTGCTACTTTTACACGGCATCTCGAGTACCAGGATTCTTCGGCTTGCTGATGTGATAACTTTATGACACTTGGACATAGAAGTATTATTTTTGTTGAGTGCAGTAATAAATTGCCGGCAGAACAGTTTCCTGATGTCAAATTTGATGTGGTGACCCACCGGTGACTTGTCATGCACTCAATGAAAACATTTTATGGCATGTGTGGTGCATCATATGCTGCATAATCTAAGGTTTGAAATAACAGCTTATATACATCACTAAGGAAAGGACCGCCTAAATAAGCAAAGCAAAGCTTCCGAAAGGCAGTGTGACTGGACTACACTCCGGAGACGGAGTGAAGGTACTGAAGTGGACAGACAAGAGGCCTGTTCTGATGCTCGCATTTGTTGCCAGGTGTGAAGCAATTTTGGTGGACAGTGGGGTGAAAGCAAGGGATGGCACATCAGTCATGAAACCTCAGACAGTTTGCAAACACAATGCAGCAATACAGCATGTGGACCATAGCAACCAAATGGCACAGTGGCTCCTTTAGAAAAGGACTGAAATGCTAAAGGCAGTTAGCCATCAACTTGCGGATCGGATGTCGTGCCACAAAGGTAACAGCACCATCTCTTTGTAGTAGAAGAAAAAAAAAAGAAGTAGGCATAGACACATGATCCACTGATGGGCTACAGCGCACCTGGGGGATACACCGAATGGCCCACTGATTGGTCACCCTGCACGTAAAATGAGTCCCAAAAGGAAGGCTGCCACAGTGAACTTATTAAGAAAAGTTAAAGGGGTCGTGAAAAGAATTTGGAGATGCCGGTTTGTAATTTTCACTGCTTCAGTACGCATTCCACAAGCCGATTCCGAAATATTTCGGCGAAGTATTCAGTGCACATTTAACAACGCCCGTTTTAAATCTCAGCTTTCTTGCGCTCCCGAAACGACTATGCGACACTACCGGCCGGCGTGGTACTGTTTGGTGACGTTGAGTTAAGATATTTTTAAGTTCAAAGGCACAGTGAACTCGCGTTTGCTCTAAAGGAATCGATTTACTTGAAAGCTAGAAAGGAAGAAAACACTTGGAAACCGTGCGATGCCACCATTCGGAACAAAAGCGGCAGCACAGTTTATTTTCCCATGGCCTCCGAGGGCGCGCCAATCTCGGAGGTATGACGACTACTAAGATGACGTCATCTGCAGAGCTGAGGGGAACGCGCGCCGTGAAACCGAAACCGCGTTTTTTATCGCTCTAAATCAACGCACACGGTGCAACGGAACAATGCATATTGTTGATTGGAGGGTCAGGATCCCGAATACGCACTTAGTACAAAATGTTCAGAAAACGTTTCACGACCCCTTTAATGTAAGTTTAATTGATAAGTTAAACTTAATTAAACTTACAATAAATTTTCTTAAGTTCACTGCGGCAGCCTTCCTTTAGGACTTAAAAAGAAAATTAAGTTAAAAAAAAAAAAGTGGACCTGGGCCGGACATATCATGAGGAGCAAAGATAACAGATGGACAGTAAGAGTGATGGAACGGATACCAAGAGAGGGAAAACAGCGGCAAGCAAAAGCTCAGATGGAGCGATGAAATTTAAAAGTTTACGGGCATAAAGTGGAACCAACTCGCTCAGGATAGAGTGGATTGGAAATCATTGGAAGAGGCCTTCATCCTGCAGTGGACCTAAAATAGGCTGATGATGATGATTAATGTAAGTTTGGTAGGAGGGTTCATTATCTGGGTGAAAGGGAAAGTCAAGGAAGATTTAAGAGCTCAAATTTCATTCCATGATGTAGAGAACGAACTGGTTTCAAAGCCTTACTTTTTGAGTTAAAAGTAAAAGGCATGCACAACCTATGTAACAATTTATTACCTCATGTCACTACCCAGCCACTTGCCAGCACTCCTGCTTGCAACTGTCATCTTTCTGGCACATTTTTGGGTGTGTACCTCATTGTACAAATTCTGCTATACAGTTAAAGCTCGTTAATATACAGTTAAAGCTTGTTAATTCGTGCATTTGTTCTTTTCTATGTCCATGTCCTGCATTGCTAGCTTTCGTTGAATCTTATCACGAACCAACCAACCCAGCTCTTCACTCTCCTTGTTAATGCAAACCTCATTAATTTTGAAATTTTTTCAATGTGCTTATTAAACATGCTTATTCTAAAATATTTTGGCACAGTATTCAGTGTACATTTAACAGTGAGCATTTTGAATCCTAGGTTTCTTGTGCTTCCAAAACAATTTTGTAATACCTCACTCACTATTCAGTGACATCAGCTGTGAAGACATTTTAAAATGTAAACGTTTTCTTAGCTTTATTTTTTCCTCAAAAATAATCAATTTATATGAAAACTAGAAAGTAAGAAAATAATTGGACCCTGTATGATGCCACTGTATGGAAGCAAGACTGGAGCACAGTTTGTTTTCCCATGGCCTCCAAGTGTGTGCCTATCTCGGAGGCCATGTTGGTGACTAAGATGGCATCAGCCACAGAGTTGAAGGAAATGAATGCTGGGAAACCGAAACTGTGCTTTTATTGCTCTAAATCAAGCCATACAGTACAAAGAGACAGTGCGTATTAGGGTTTGGAGGATCAGGAATCTGAATACTCGCATCATACAAAATTTTCAGAAAACATTTCACAACTGCTTTAATAGCTGTATGAGCACGCAAATTAAATTCTGGTTTTGTTGAAAACCACCACCTGGTATTAGTGTAGCATAGCCTAGCAGTTGCTTTTGCTTCTCTAAACCTTTTGCAACACAACCCATCCTGAATTCGTATGATCCAAAACATGCAAACTTTCTCATGAAAAATGAACAGACTTCATTAGGCTTAACATGCATACTAATCTGTAGTGCCCAATTGTTTAGGCATTTCTTTTATGTTTCCAGTATGTGCTGACTGAGAAGCACTAAACTGCATTGATTTTGTCATTCAAACTACTGAATTTTTGGGGGCATGCCGGATAAGCTTGCAAAACATGAAAAAAAATAATTAGATAAAACATATTAAAACCAAGGCCACCATGATTTTTCTGTCAAAGGAATAAGAGCACCTAAAACTTAGTAACAAATTCAAGATCACTTGAAAACACTGTTTGCAGAACTGTTCCCTCTTTCTTGCCACTGCGCACCTTCATCTTGTGATCGTTGGAAAGCACAAATTTTCACGTTTCTGTTCTTGTTGTCTGAGCCTATAATGCCTGCCTGTAAAACAAAATGCAAACATAAACAAAGCAGCCATTCTGACAATCACACACATGCTGCAGCATGCTGTGAGTTGCCTATAACAACAGTGCACCACCGTGGTTGGCAGAGTGCCTGACTGCTAGGCCTATGGCCAAAGGCATCACTTTGGCAGTTCCTTGATTATCACACTGTGTTCATAAGCTGAGATACAATACTCATTTAACAAAAGCTGAATGCCTACACATGTACAGAAGGCTATGTGCAAGCTTCTTCTGCTTCGAGTTCAAATAAAGTAGTAGAAGTTTATTGTAACGATCAGACAAAGCTGGTATCAAACTACGGAAGACTGAACTATGGGAGACAGTCAGTCATGCAATTCATGCCTTATCACATCCATAATATATCATAATAAAGTTACAGTGAAGCTAGTCATTACCTTTTGTCCTCAACCTATCTGCTACACATCAATGCTTGTGCAGTTTTATTCTGGAAACTGTGGAAGCATCAATGCTTGCTCTTGCACTCACAGAAGCACCTATGGAACACGGAATGCATGCGCTGACGAAGATAGTTGAGCATTTACTCGCATGACTCCGTGCGCTAGAAGAGCAAGGCGTTTGCTGGGAGGAATGAGCGCCTTGCTCATAGAGATATAGAGACAGCGAGCGAAACTACGTTTAGTACAATTGCACTCGGCGACCAATTCTTCAGACCCTCACAGGAATGTAAAAAGTCATAGTTCATCTATGAGAGCAGGTGTCCCACTTTCCTTTGTTTGGTTTGTTTGAAAGGCGTGCTCCAAACTTGCACTTGACCAAATCGGAGAGGATGCATACATGCATGGTCTTGCGTTCTTTTGTGTTCCTCGCGGAGGCATCTGGCGGACATAAGAGGATGGGAAGGCAACAAAAGGACGCCAGAACGAGGTGCCCCTCCTAACCCTTGGAGCCCCCAACAATAAAACTCTCTAACAAACAAACAACACTTGAGTGGGTAATGTCAGACACTGGGCTACACGGTGTGAACTGCATAGCACCCTATAGACATTAACAAGTGCCTACACTGGAAAGAACAGGCTACCATGTCGTGCGAATGTCCTCTGTGTGGGCGCTTTAAGCCAATTCTGTTGGCTGCAGGCTATGTCGCACATGGCAAGTTAAATGTAGTCGCCTGACCCCGTGAAACTTGAGTAGAAGGTCTACAATTTTTTGCTTTTATTTTGAATGTTCTCATACTAGTAACTTTGGCCTACATGCTCCTATTGATGTCATTCTTGCACCATGTGCCCATCCGTCCTTCAGTCTACGCAATATGCTAATAGAAACGGGCACTTGAAAAGTGTTAAAGGGCCCCTAAACCACCCAGAGGTCAAAATTTAGTTGTGGCGTTGCTTTTGTGCCGGTGTCCGCAACAGACACGTAACTGCAGGAATTTTTCAAAACTGTGCCGAAATAGCGGAGTTACACGCGTTTGATTATTAAAATGCGGCACTTGCTTGTTTCACTCCCCTGCGCCGCACTGGCCGCTTGCCTGTGCCACCTCCTCGCTGAGTGCTCCTTCGAATGTCTCGAGACATACTTCGCCGATGACGTGCAGTTCTGAACTCTGTCCATTTCTGGTTGATGCGCCTACGCAGGGCTTCCTCGTGGAGCCCGCGTTCGTGCATTTTGTTGGTGCTGTGCCAACGCTCTGTGCTTTCATTGTTCCGTATTCCCAGTGAGCTTAAGCCAGACAGTGTGCAGGCCATCGTCTTGAGGCAGCCGGTGTCGCGTCTGGTCAGCTTTCCAGTCGGTGACTCTGCAGCCAAGCGCCACACACGGTCATCATTTAGCCATTGCAAACACTGTCGAATTGCGTGCAGCTGAACGGACAGCTCTGTACAGCTGTGTTGGGACGTGAGGAATTTGTAGTTGCGTAGCGTAGCGCAGTTAAGAATTCACAAGTGTGCACACGCAAACACTACACGAATGACACACGATGAGGAAAAGCAAACAGGCAGGGAGCGTATGCATTTGCTAGCAGACTAACCGGAAGTCGAAATTCTCCTTCACCCAATCAGCAGATCTCGGACTCTTCTGACGTCACCAAAAACCACAGTGTTGTCGCGGCTAACTTTGGTATGCCGGAAATGGCCGGCGAGGCGCACAGGATTGTTTTTTCAGTTTGAGGCGTGGCCGCAGCGCATAGTGCTGCCGCATTTGGCATCGTTCAACGTGGCGCCATTCTCAAATTAATGTGTGTATTACCTTGAAATGTTCAAAAAAATGGCGGGGGTGGTCTAGGGGCCCTTTAAAAGGCAACTCCGGCAATTTTTTACTATCCATATTGAAATACATAATGAAATATTCATTATGTATTCTCCTCGGTAATAACATATGCCAGGCTAGGCGGTAACAAGTCTTATGGTTTTCCAGGAAATTAATTTTAAAATTTTTTAGCGGTTTCCCCTGTGGGCCACTCTGTGTTTTTAATGTCATCACCTTCAACACTGCCTACTCGAGCCTGCATGCTTTCAAAAGCGAAACGGCAATTCTTCAGTGCTCAAATCAGTGCTGTCAAGTTCAGAAAAGCTGGCATAACTCAATACATCGTCGGATGGCCTCGCCACTGTGGTTTTTGTGGCACCAGCTCGATATTTCCGATCGTGGGGAGGCTGTGACATCATCACATATGCTGCATGAAACATCTATTCGTTTCGGTTTCAACAGGCCTTTCAGTCAGTTATTTAAAGCTATCGGTGTGTTTCTGAGCAAAGTGAACCACCCTGGCTCCTACAGGACTATCAGTACCATTGGAAAACATTGATATCAGAACATGATGAAAAAATTGCCAGAGTTGCCCGTTAAGGCCCCTTTAAAGGCACTACCATTTTGTCAGGCAGTGACTGCCACACCTACAAGGTCCACTTGCACACCATCACAAGAGGCAGCCTCCTCCACAGCCAGCTTGTTAGGGTTCGCGGGTTGTTGCTGGCCATCCACTGATTACAGAGCTTGCACACATGGTCCTTGTTGAGCACATCTAGAGGCTGTAAAGTCAACATCATGCCTCTCGGAATGATAAGAATGTCTATCCTCCCATGGCAGAGCACATTCTTTACAGGTGCTGTCAGGGGCCCATAAAAGGCATCCAGCACAAGCATGTTTGGAAGGTGCAGCAGTGCACCAGGCAGATCCATTTGCACATAAGGGCCTACTCCATGTACCCCTTTTTTTTTTGCACAAATGACAACATCCTGCGGGAAAGCTTCTTTAGTGTCTTGTGCTTGAAAATAATCACTGGTGGCAGCAGTGCACGCAAGTGTCACTGTGAAGCTGTACAGCACGAATGCTCCCTTCCTGTTGAAGCTTCACTTCCTTTGCCTTATGTTCACACACTGTGGTGGATGACAGCATCTCGAACCACACCGATGTTCTCTCAGTATTTCCTGTCTCAACATGTAGCCTTTCTGCTTCCAGAAATCAATGACATTCATACTTTAGGAATCACACGAACTTCTCTTAGTATGCTTCTGGCATCTTCTGGCTGATAGAAGTGCCCCTGCAAAGTGCAAATCCTTTATACATTGCATGAAGCCACAAGCCCAGTTGATGGAGGCCTTGAATTACTCCCTAAACAGTCGGGCCTCACGGGTGAGCTTGACTGCCTTGGTGCAGATAAGCTCTGCCGTTAAAGCATTGGTCCTGCATTTCCCTGTTGCCAGATGACCACTCGGATTCTTCCAAGGACTGGTATATAAAGAGGGTTAACTTTCAGCAATTTCTTTTTTGAAAACAATTCTACCTATATTCTGCACTTAACAGTACATTTTGTCTACAAGGGGAGACTCATATACTAGTAGCCTTAAGCCTCTAGAATGCCTTGAACGTTGTGCAATAAAATTGGGGCATTTAGTGCAGTGTGCTACCATTCTTTGTTATTTAGCAATTTTTTTCATGTTCTAATCCTTGGGTACCTGTTTCTATGTCAGTTATCGCGTCTCATTTTTTTTTTGCTTGACTCACCTTGACATACTTACATATGTCATGCCTTCATGTTGCATTGCCAATACATGCAATATTAGGTTTTATTATACTTCAATAACCTTCTTTTCCACAAGATTACATCAAGCTACATAAAATATACACACAGGTCTGGATCTCTCACTGTTTGGAATACAGCTCTGGCTGATAAGTTAAGGTGGCGGTCCCACTCCGGCGGCGCGCTCCCCGCATTTTAGTCGTTTTTTGCGAACGCGCTGTGCTCTCTACGCTGGTTGTGCAGACGTGAGATTTAGAGCGTCAGAAAGCTTAACTTCTGCGCTTTCCTACCACACTTAGCATTATTGCCTAGACTGAATTGTTAAATAACGACAGTGAAAACAGTTGGAGCAAGAAACTGTGTTTTTGGCGTACAACCTTCCGCATTACTGAGTTTCCAGCAAAACTGCTCATCATAGGGAAATGAAATTTTCTGTGCTCTTAAATGAAATGTCATTCTAGAATTCTATGAAGAGAAATTTCGTGTAAAGCAATCAGGAACTTATACAGACTCCAATGAAAATGACCAAAACAATAGAAGTTTATAATCGAATAACGTTTGTCCTTTTCAACATAGAACAACGGTATTTGGTAGTTTCCTAGGCCGTAGTCTACTTATCATTTTCGCGAAGTCGAGTTACGTTCTGATGAACACATCACGAGTTATTATTACTTCAATTTGGCAATTTTGAGCTCTACTTAGCCACGCATTACTGACGGATTGACAAAACTGTTTAGGTTGAAGCTCTGAAATTTTCAATAATCAAGCAGGAAGCCCTTCTCTCAAATCCTATGAAGAGAAAATTCTCTTTTTCTTATCAGGAAATGTAAACGGGCGTAGTGAATTTAGCTAATTTTTCTGCTGGCCAGGTCGGTACAAATTGGCATTTCTCGTCATGCACATGCTAAGTCACGACAATTGCTGCACTTTAGTGGAATCATGCGGTGTCTTATGATGACTGTGGTCAGTAGTTTTACCGAGGAGCGCCTCAAACTAAAGATATTTGATAAAATATAGATCTCAAAATTGTTTTCTAGCAGTGGTGCCCTCTGTGGAAAAAAATATCAACCTCTTGCGCGTGAGTTCTAACGTTTGTCAAAAGCGACGCCACTAAACATTACAAAGCGGGTACGCTCTCCCTCCAGCGAGTCTCATACAGTTTTACCCCCTTCTTGAGACCGGTTTCTGTAAGCGCGCGCATCACGGCATTTGGGTATTCGGAGAACCATTTCCAGCTTCCCTCACTGCTCCCCGCTGGGCGCGAGAAGGCACCCACTGTGTCCCCTTCTTCACATCTGGACAATGCCGCAGCCCTCCGACCAAAACATCGCGAGAGGAAGGCACAGAGGAGAGCTATCTACATGTAACCAATAGGACACAATGCCTGCCACTTCTCCGTGGTCTGCGCTACTGAGCGACAAATTCTTTGGAAAGAAACTTCGGTAGAGACTCCGAAGTGCACGGTAACTGTCTCTCGTCTGAGGAAACCTGAACTGAAACACTTGTACGGGAAGGGAAGTGAAAGGAGGGAGTAGGAGGGAGAGGTTGCATTCAGTGGCATTCAGGGGAAGGGCGGCGGCTTCCCCTTGGTGTGGTGTGCCACGCGATGAAACAGCCGACGATCTCGCAGCAAGTGCACGTACGCCTACCGTTACCTGTCAATGTCCCCTAGGCTTGAGCAGCGAAGACATTCGTGGCACCATTCAACGCCACATACAACAACGGCACCCAGACCCAGCATCGCAGGAGTGGAAAAGCTACCCGCTGTCACCTCGCGTAACATGTTGCACTACCAACTGACAGGATTGCTGCGGTTGCGCGACGGGGCGGTGCATGTGGACGCAATCGCGCACAAACAAACCCGTCAATTTCAGGTCTGCATATGCGCTCCCTATACACCATCGAACCTACCTTTACACACGCAAGTGCCTTGGATGCGGAGCGATCTCGATGTTATTTTACGTAACACTGGAATTTCAGCTTCTGGCTATTCTTCCATTTCCTCTGTCTAAATCCTGCGAGGCTGTGCTGCGTGACGTGAAGCCCAGGTGGCCAGCGAAGCACCGATCATAACAGTGCAAGTGTGCAGTGACGGGTGACAAGCTATCTTGAAGAGGTTGCTTCAAAAACGAACTGCAAGATGTTGTGTGCGTAAGTTAATAGCACACCTACCTCACGGCCATATGCCCCTGCCCCCTACTCTTCCGTAGTCACCGCTCAACGCTCTCAGTAACCGCGCAAGCGATCTTGAAGTGCACACAAAACTTGCCTTCGCCTTCCCCGTTTTTCCAGATTCGTACGACGATATCTGGAAAGTTACTTTCTCCATACGGTGAAGCGTGATAAGTACGGCAAAGTACTGTGTCTCCTATTCTACGCGACTTCGGTTCAACAATACTATTAGAAAAAGAAAAGCAGTGAGCAAGCTCTCTTTAGCGGGAAGTGCGGATGACTGGGTGACCTGTAGCACTCCAAGCATTTCTCAAATGTGGCGTGTTTCGACATCCACTGAGGCTTTGAGACACGTGATAAGGTATATTCTCGTTGAGATATATGGTATTTTATCTCCGTTATCATCATACTCGCGTGGTGGTCTCACCTCCACATTTTCCACCCGCTTTTTCGTGTAACCACCGCACCTTCGAAAATCGATCGAGCAGATTTTCCCGTCATTTCTTTTCGCGAAGTCTCAGAACACAAAAAAAGGTTGCAGTGACGCTTCATTCAGCAAACACGGGATTGTTGCAAAATATTCGGGCCCAAAGCCTCCCTTGTGTGCAGCGAGCAGGATGTTATAAATTTGTGGTCTTTGTGCGAACGTCTCGCGGTTCCCAAGGAACGTTTGGGCAGCCAGTCCTTGCTCACGTAAATTAATTTACGCGCATACGTTACGCTCAAGCGTTTGAGTGATACCCCCCTGTTGTACACCGCTTTGACTGTAAATGTGGCGGTTCACTCAAGGGCAAGACTCCCGATGAACGTGCAGGGCGGCATGACAGTTCCTTTAGCAACGCGGATGACAAGTACCTCTACTTCCCCGAGACACCCGACTATTCGCCTTACCTCCCGTTTCTAAACTCGGGACGCATACTTATGCTAAATTCAATACAAGCAAGTGCATCAGACAGCCACCGCTACGAACACTTACGTCAAAAAACGCAACTGCAAGTTCCGCCTTGATATAAATTAGTGATATATATAAATCCGTCTCAAGTTTCTGCTTCGCAGCCGGACAGAGACAGCAACCGAAAGTTAGAGCAACACATGGTTAGCAGCATACGAAGCCGCCTTTGTGTAGCTTGCCGTTGAGAAGATCCCGATTGACTGTTCCCACGAGACTTCCTATACTTGTCAGGATTCGCAGAAAGTCAACACGAGGGACCGTTCCCACGCGACGCGCTCCGCTTGAAAGTGCAGTCCGCCAGCATGTTTTTTTTTTTTGGTCTGTATTTTATATACATGCTGTGTTCTTGTTTTCAAACGAAGGAGGCAGGAACCCCGTCAAGCTGCTGCTTTGCAGCTTTTTGTTCCTTCCCCTTGCATTTTCTTAGCTTTTTTTTTTTCTGTAAAAAAAGGAAAATGCGAAATAAACTTGAAACTGGAGTCCCTAACATATCGGTTGTGCGATAAGTGTTCGCCAGATACTATCTCGTGCGACTGACCGCAACTCCGGTGAAAGGGTACCCCCCGGCACTGGGCATGGAACCCGAATTTGGGGCCACCTATGCAGTGATCCCAACCGCCCCCTCCCCTCTCCCATCCTCTTTTCTCCGCAGAACGCTTCATAACTTTGTCTTGGCGTTCTTCGCTCCTTTTCGGACTGGGCCCGCGTGGAAGGTCGAACGTTCAGCGGCTTTCGCTCCCTTCACAAAGAAGGCTCACTCGCCGGTTTGACCGACAAGCAAAAAAGGAAAAACGCACAGTGGAAAGAGGCGGACACGTGCACACAATTTACTTCCTTGCAACGTGAGAATCGAAGTAAAGCGAAGCAGTCAGCATGCGAAGAGAACCTATGCCGCATTAGATTGGGCTTGAGCCAAATGTTACGAGGCAGATCCATGATTGTGTGCAGACTGAACAGTGCGCATAACATGGACTAACTAGGCGCGTCCGCTACACTTTGATACCACAGTCAAACGTGAGCGTTCGAATGCATGAAAGCACGCCGCGTGGACTCGGCGTCGCAGAGCATTGTCTAGTGGCGGCGATATGATATAGTTGCCCGTGATGTTCAAGGTAGCGCAACGGCGCAGATAGCAATCAATCAGAATGGTTTTAATTTCGTATCGCTGTAACAAAGACACCACGGCACAGGGCGCTGAGCCTATGATGCCACCGCACGATTCCTCCCAGGTACGCCCGCCTCTGCCAAAAGTAGCGAATCATTTAGCTGTAGCCCCGCTCAATAGGCACGAAAGAGATAGGCTACGATTAGTATGGGGCACAAAATTGTTACCATTTGAATAAAATGATGTCGCAGCGAGGTGCTTTTGTTTGGGAATTTGTTTCGTTCGTCGAGAGGGGGGGGGGGGCGGGGATACAACGGCTCTAACGCTATTTGTGTACGTAAAAAATATTACAGACAAAGAAAAACCTTCCTTGTAAGCGAACTACTGAGATCGAGCTAAATGCTTCGTGTCATGGGACGGAGCATGAACTCAGAAGCAGGACGTCGTCGAGTGTACGCTCCGAAATGTGAGAAACTCAGTTTCAGTAAAACGAACTTCATCGGCGAGAATACCCCCTCCACGCTGAGCAACAAGATAAGGAAGACTTGCGCTGAAACGTACACGTCGGGCAGCCGCTCTATTAGATCTCAAACTTTCGGTGCAGTTCATGCTTCTTGAAAGCCGCACCTATGTCAAGCACTTCAAGCATGCATTACAAGGAGAGTGAGCAAGCCTTGCTCACTTGTCGAATGCGAAAGAGCGCCAACCTCAGTTCCCTTTCTCTTGTGATATGTTGAGATTGTGATTCTTTCGCTGAGCTTGCAGGCTCAGAACACTGTCTCGCAAATGAGCGTTTTATTTCGTGAGGTAGGTCAGTTCTTACAATGCTTTTCTGAAAGCCTGTAGAATTATTGAAACACTTGAATTATTGTCGAGCGCAATTTGTTCTGCTGTGTAACATTTGGGCTGTAGCTGCAAACTTCGGCAACAGAAAGTTGTACCATCTTAGAAAACGAAACGCTAAACACATGTACGCAAGCAGCTGCCCCAGATGTATACCTTGACTTCTGATACGTTAGTGCACGGTGCGGCGTGCCTCACAACAGCTTCTCTTTAGTGTAACGCGCTCAAAGATCCCTTGTACGCCACCTGAGAAAGACGCTAATGCTGGAGTTGTCTGTCGTCGTTTGTTTCAAAGTGACTTGCCCCCTGATATATAATTGCTGGAGTTTTACGTGCCAAAACCACGATATGATTATGATGCACGCCGTAATAAAGGACTCTCTTTGGGGTCGGCACCAATGTCGCACAGTACATGGGCCTCTGTCACATTTGCCTCCTTCGTAAACGCGACCACCGCGACTTGAATCAAGCCCACGTCCTTCTGCTTATAGCAGCCGAGCACCACCACTGTATATATACCGCCGCGGCGGCCGCCCCTCGACACTGAAAGCAGATAATTATTCTGCGTATACTCCAAATTTTCTTTTCTTTTTTTTTTCGTTTTCTTTTCCACACAGTCACACTGACGCCTAGAATGTGTGATTTCAACAAAGCAGGATGTAGTAACAAGTCGCTGACGAGATGGGGACATTTCGCAGGCGCGAAGCCGGCTGTCTCAGGAGCTGGTCGATTCCCTTCCAGATTTGTTTTTGGCATCAAGGGCGCTGAGAAACGGATCGTATTTACTCGCGCGAGACACTGGCGAAAATAAGCGCTTTCTGATGCCTCTTTGGTGGGATCGCGAGAATAATAACTCTTCACACCTATAATCGAATACGAATCGAATGCTGCCACATACAAACCGAATCAAACAACAACTACTCGATTCCGGAACGGAACAGGACATTATTCGATTCCTTGTTTCTGCTACTAGTATTTATTTTTCAGAACACTTATCTCGACAGTACACCTGTAACCTGCGAATTTATAGCTGTTGTCAGTGATATACATAGTTTTACGACTGCGGGTATGATTGGACACACGCCCGAACAACTGGACATCTGCAATCGGATGTTGGGAAGTGTCTAAGCACATGCAGCAAGAAAATTTTATGTGCGCACATGTGCATATTCATGACATTACTGAGTGATAGCTCAGTCATAATGCCTTCTTTTTTACTTCTGCGTTTATCTGCAGAGAATATAGTGATACGCAAGCGGTATTTATTTGCTTGCACTATGCTTGCTTCACGTTCTGCGAATTACGCAATACAATAGCTTAGGCGGTGGGTGCTGATGAAACGCTGGACGCATACATCGCATACATGTCGGACGCATACTTGAACGCAAGAAAGTGCATCATACAGGCACCGATACGAAGACTCGTGTCGAAGAACGCAACGGCAAGTTGCGCCTTTTTCTTATAGGTTGTAGAAATGAATATCTCAAGTTCCCTCTTCGCGTAGGACAGGGACAACACCCGTTTGTTAGGCTTTGTAATTCACATGCTTACGGTACCCTTTTCAAAACAGAAAAATCATTGTTGTTCACGCAGTCAAGTGTCATGCCTTACAGGCTTACTCTGGACACTGCAGAGAGAGGTGGTTGCAGGTGAAATAAAAGAAGAGACCGCCCGCGCAGACATGCAGGGGAGCATAGCTAACGCTCGTGAGCAGGAACAGTCGCGGCGGTCGCCCTCAGAAAAAACGACATTTCAAAAACCGAAGAGAAAAAAGAAAGAAAAAGATGGACTAAGCACATGCATGCACAGACATACACACCACTCCGAGAGTGGGACTAACGACAGCAATTACTTGCTCACTGGGGGAGCACGAAGGAGAGAATACCGGAAGCCAGAGGAAAGGCCACAACATTGTTGTGTGTCCACCCCCCACCTCTAGACACCCAGCCCCACCCCCTCTTTTTGTGTTCTATTCGCTTCTTCGCGTACTGTCCCCGGCTAGTATGAACGTTCACAGAAGCGCGTCTCCTCCTCACCCAGAGTCGGCCGCAGTTTCCTTTTCTCCGTTCTCCGCTACCCTGACCGAGTGGCGTAGCCTAGCGGGAAAATTTTAAGTACGACTGTCATGGTGGCAGTGAGACCGTCACCTTAACTCTTTCTTTACTTCTTTGAAGGGATACTGAACAAAGCTTTTGCTGCCGAGTTTCTTTGACCAAATGTATTGTGTTTTTCGCAAACTGCAGATGCAAACTGCAGCTGTGCACAATGGACATGCCCTGACGACGGTGGTCAGCTCGGAAGGGGACGCGCATCCCCCCTCACACACTTTTTTTATGTTTAATAGCTGCCGGCTTAGCATGTGCTAGGTTACTTCTACACAGAATACGCGTGTTTTTCTTTCTTTCTTTCTTTTTTTTTTTTGTGGTTGGCCCAAAACGTGGAAGACAGCATTCCTGCAGGGCAAACATTTATGCACAATGGCGGCGACACCCACCGGGACTGCATTTGTTAGTGCAGCCTATGGAGTATGCTGGCATGCATGTGTTCTCTTGCCAGCTACCTGCAGCACAGTATTTTGCAGAAGCTGAACCACCCACTCTAGCTGAAAATGCAAGCGAAATGCTGCACTGCACGCAACAAACGTAGCGAGGACGCTCGGCGCCGCCATTGTGCATGAATTTCTGCAAGCTCCTGCAGCGCAGGAAAGATGTGATGCCTTCCCGCACGATAAGAAATACTGCGATGAATCTGTCTCTACTCATCCCCATCTTTTGCCCTTATTGGTTATAAATAAATTAGTTGTTGCGGCTAAGGCAACCAAAAAGAAGTACCGTAAAATACCGATCAAGCGCCCCCCCTCAACGCGGGGATAATCTGGTAATGTTAGGGAGGGGGCGCTTGCTCGGAACTGCCCTGAAATTGAGGATGGCGGCCGAACCCCCCCCCCCCCCCCCGCAGGAAGGAAATGCAACGCATTGAAACCAAAAAGCTTTACCGGTATTCAGCGGCATTCGTTCTATTTTAATCACTCTCAAAACCATCGAATGATTCTTCGGAGTCAGAGCCGAAAACTAAGTCTAGGCATTCGTTTCGCAAGTCCTCGGGATGCTCGGGTGCCACGGCGCCGATGTCGGACAGGCAGTCATGCAGCTCGCCATCCTCGGAGCCGTCGAGTGCGTTGGAAATTCCGCACCCCTTGAACGAGCGCACGACTGTCTCCACAGTGACAGCGGCCCAAGCCTCAGACACAAAGTTGAGGGCGTCCTGCCGCGATGGCTTTCGCAGATTGCCTTTCGGTGTTCTTTCTGCTTTCCTCATGAACATCTCCCAAGAACGCCGAAGGTTCGCCTTGAATGGCCTGTTCCAAAAGACGTCGGCTGGCTGCAGCAGGCTTGTGCAGCCCGCAGGCACATACACAACGTCTGTGTCGCGTTCCGCTATTGCGTCTTTTGCTGCCTGAGTCTTCTGGATAGGTGCCTGATCCAGCACAAGTAGCCGCCGCACATCATCGTTGTTCGGCCCCCACACCCTTGCCAGCCACTCCTGCAGTTTATCCGACGTCATCCAACCGTTTTTCGATGCCGTGACGCGAACATTGGCTACAAAAAAACAAAAAAAAAACAAAGTCCAGTCAACTGAGGTCTCTGTAGTAATCGAGCACATTTTCTAAATTGTTACTTTCCCCCGTGAAAACAAACAAAAAGAAAAAAATCCCAATGCACAAACATCGTCACTCACCTGGTATACGAAGGCTCATGAACGCTTTGGTTGGTATCCTTCCACTTGGTTCCTTCAGAACGATAAAAGCTGGTAGTTTGTGGCCGCTTGCACATGCTGCCAATGCAACCGTGAAGCCCCTGCGGGCGCAGCCAGTATTGGCAATGCGCACGGTGCTCTCCCCAGCCACGTTGTTAGTCCTGCTCGCCGGGGAGTCCATTCGGACCATTGTCTGGTCCATATTACAAATGTTGTATGGTGTGTAGTCGTGGCGTGCTCGCAGGCTATTCACAGCAGAGCGAAATGCCTTTGCTGCCTCCGAGAAATCGTCAGGCGTCTTCTGGCTCTCGTTTGTGGATTGGCGCATTGTCACGCCAAACCGCTGCTTCCACCTCTTAATATACTGGCTCGACGCAGCAAAATTTCCTAGCTGCAAGCTGTGAGCTATTTTGACAGCTTCTTCTGAGAGAAGTCTGTTACTCACAGCACGTCCAGCGCTCCTTTCCCGCTCGAGGAACTCAAAAAGAGCGTCGTCTACTTCCTCACTGAACACTGGCGCTCCGTTGCTCAACTTACGCCGAAGCTTGGCCGTGCCAAAGTTTTGTTGCAGTAAGTTCTCGAAGTTCTTGTCCCACTCGCGGACCCTCTTTCTGTCAATACTGAAGTGGCGAGCTGTCGCGTGTACATTCCTTCCGGCCTGGCGATGCCATTGTACGACTTCAATTTTTTTTTTTAACTGTATAGGAATGCATGTCCGAAGTCGCCGCTGTCACGTTCGGAACCTACAAACGACAATAGCAAAATGGCAGGCGTCGTTTCAATGCTGCCAATGCCAGCGAATGTGATCACATGACCAATTTTTGGATTGGATTTTGGATTAGGCAAAATCCAATCCAACCTAATTTATTAGGTTGCCTTAGCCGCTACTTCTTTTTTGAGGAAGGACAGTATGCGTAGAGAGGAAAACACAGGACTTAGGAGGAGCAGCACGACGGCAACGTTGCCTCATGTGCAGGTGCACCGTATATCAGCTTTCCAAGTGCTTTTAAATTTGTCTGCTTCAATCTTATGGCCGCCAAGCAGCTGGTGAGGGGGACCGAGGATCAGGTTGACGGATGCAATGCAATGCTCCAAATTGGTGCCGAATGACTGCTTCAGTTAGCAATGAGCATGCCGATGGACGGCTGAAGTTGCTTGGCCATAGATACTTAGAGCTACCGATCACATGTATGCACATTAAAAACAAATAAAAACGGAGTGGCATGAAATGGAGCGTGCAAGTTTTTAGTTATCCACTCATTGCGCATCATTCACGCATTGCAGTACGTACGTGACTTTTTTGATATATACGGAATCTAGCTTTCATGAATGTTGATTCATGGTGCAGCTTCAAAAACCTATGTCGCATGTTTATTGTACTAATAACGCTATGTTGTTAGAACTGCATGCTGCACAACTTTCCAGAGAGGCCTAGTATATGCACACTGCTTTGAAAAAAAAAAATAATGTGTACGCTCTAACCACGCCAGTGACTTACACACATTTATTCCCACAAACACTCGCTTTCGTCCGTGAAAAGAATATGACAAACAAAAAGCATACTATCGTGCTCTCTCGACCATGCGTGCATGATGTACCAGTCCACTGAAAATCTAAAAAATGCGCGTGGCTTAGATCTGTCAGCGCTTGTAGCTGGGAAAGCAACTCATATGCACGGAAAAATAGAAATGAGTCTAAACGACGATTTTACGCGCGTCGACCACAGTCCTGAACACACGCAACGCTGAGATATATCCTTGATGAGATTACCTGCGCGGTGCGGCCCCGAAGAACATGGCGGATGATGCTTGTGGGGATGTCAACAGATGGCGGTCTACATTTTGAATGACCCCTATTGTATCTGCGTGGTAGTAGAGAGCATGGAGGTGGAAAGGGAGGTATAAGTTTACCCGACCAATAGACAATTATGGTTTTCTGTTGCTTAGCTTACGCGAGATGCATTACATGCGTTGGGCTGTACTGGAGCTGCTTTTGAAAGGAATGCACTAGTTTTGCTAACGCGCTGATGAAATGTATTGGAGGGGCACGTCGTCAACAGCAGCTTGACATAGACGAGTTGGTTTATACTGTAACCATGCAACAACATATGAAGAAACTATGGGACAGAAAGCTCTGATTTTCAAGTTTCTTTTTTTTTTCAGTGCAAGCTTGCTGCACAAGAACACTGTGTGATCACATACACGTTAGCAGAACTAACCAGAAAAGCTCTCTATATATCAGTAATAGGTGTGTGTGCATTTGCTTGCCACCTACGAGATGAAAAATGCTGCCATATGACTGCCTCCTTTTTTTCATTTTTGTCTTTTTCGCAAATGTGATTTTGACAAAAGCACTTCATTTGAATTTGCAATGCAAAGGGATCTATGTATTTCAGTGTATAAAAACAGCTAACATCCTCTGAATATAAAGTTAGCACTAGATCTGTTTTGTCCTCTCGCTATCGCGCTGTCAGCTCTGTATACCCTTCCTTTGCGTAGGTTGCTAAATGTCAGTGGCATAACGCCGGTTGCGAGAGTTTATCTCCACTTCAGTGCACCATAAAGTCTGTGCTAGATCGTTTTTGTCTTCTCGCTGCTACCTCCGTATGCCCTTTCCTTGCATGCTGAAGGACGGCAAAATCGGCGCCACATTTGCCGGAGAAAGTTATTGGCTCAGCCGATGTCAGCTCTAAGGCGGCATACTTGGCACAATGTTGCCAATAAAAGACGACGGCTTAGCCCATATCTATAGAACGGCAAAATCGGCGCCATATTAGCCGCTGAAGGCCATCGGCTCAGCCAATGTCGGCAGTAGCGCGGCATATGCGGCCCCATTTTGCCGATTGCAGTGGATGGCCTGCCAATGTCGGCGGGGCAGCGGCTATAGTGGGCCAAAGTTGCCAGTCATTGACGGCGGATTAGCCGATACTGGCTCGCTGCCGTCAGCATTAGGTCATGAATGGCCGTGCTTTGCCGCCATAAAACCGGTATCGGCCCTATGTTGCGTGCTGCCTAGGTACACTCTTAGTCAGATCCTGCCTAGAATCCACGCCTGCAGGCAGGAAATCAAGTCAAATTTGGGCCGCCGCTATGCAGTTCGTTAGGCGGACCCGTAGGAGGCATCCAGAGGCAGCGGCCCCTCACCATAGCCGTGACGGAACTTACGCAGGATTTCAGATCAAATTTTTCCTGGCTAGACGTGGCCTGCGCTTCATGTGTGAAGCCAGACAGGCAGCCCCACGTTTAGGCGGCCCCAAGGCGGCTGCGGAATAAAATATTAATTGCAGCGCTTATATGAGCAATTTCACCCTCAATTTTCACTACCAGGTAATATATCAAGGCACTTTCAGACAGAAATGCACTCAACACGACATCCGTATACAAGCAACCGCCACTGTGGAATCAAACCCGGGTACGCTCGCACCGCAGCCTGATGACTTACCGATTATGCCACAGCGCCACCACGCTCCAGCGTGCGTTTTCATGGGGGTACATATCTACCATGTGTTCTTTTTTCCTCCATTGCCGGCGGTGCTTGTAACTTTTAAGTTTATCTGCATGTATGTCTCTGTGTTCGCTAAATACAGGACTTTTCGGGAGCTATGAAAGCCACTGCAAGCCACTCTTGCCTGAACGTTGCTTCTGTTGGTCGTTTCGTGCCGGTAACATCTTAAATTGTTGATCTCCCGACTTCTGCTTCATGCATCACAAGCCCCGCTGCCGCAAGAAGTACGCACCAGTCAGCATAACGATAATGTCTGAATATGGCACAACGAAGTTCACGCATTCCATGTGCATATGCTGTTCAGCAGTAAGCAGTATTGTGATTATTACAGCCGCGAGCTACACGCGCCGTGAGGTCGCAGCGTGCTGTTGGCAGTTCGAGGATTATCTGCTATTCGCATACAAAATTAGATGCGGCAGTGCCGAGGCTACACAAATATTTGAAAAAGCCTATAACAGCATATACACATTTCACGTACACGGTCTCTCACGAGCTACGGGCAACGGCAGTGGCCTATCGAGCGATTCGACGATTGGCTGTTTCCGCAATCAGCGCTTGCGCTGTGGACGCTTTGCTGCGGCACACAGTTTTCTCTGCACAGCACTCGGCGATATACCATGTTTACGCTGTGACAGGAGCTTGTCTTACTAATGCACCTTCACTTTTCAGCGTCATGTATACTAGAAGCTATCACAGCGAATGTGAAAAGCGTGCATCGGGGTGAAGCACAACTTCCACAATTCTGCGATGGCAGGTTTCCTTTTAAAAATAAAAGCTTTTGATACTTCCCTGTTGCGAACGTTGACGTGGGGTCTCTTGCACAGTTACTGTGGTACGACTCTAAAATTATCTGTGACTGTAGTCCTCAATGAAAGAACCCAACAAAGAACATTAACAGGTTCTTAAATATTTCTCTTGTCACAATTGCAGAAAGGTAGGCTTGGTCGTAATGGACAGTTAAGCACGCCACACACACACACGAGATGGAGGACTCTGGTTCTCTCAACACGTGTACCGTGCTCTTGATGCTTAAATTTATTTCATAAGAGACACTTTCAATTTACCTGATTATTACATGACCAAGCAATCCTTGTTCGATCACCACTGTTAACCCCTTTCTCTCTGGCTACATGTTTCCTATTTTCTTTGTACAATATGTCACAACAAACTTTTAAGTCTGTTTGGCACATCTGCAGTAACAATGAGAGGTACGCATTTTTGCTGTTCATTTTCAACCACGAGTTCTGTTCTTCAATTCGCATGCATGACAATTGGTCCTACGACTGACACAACAAACATTTGCCGTTATATTTTATTAAAATTGAAATCAAAACAGTTGTCACGTCAACGTAGTGACAGACAATTTCATAAGCATGCACAGAACCGCTGTCGCACGTTGAACACATGGAGCAATTACGTACACAGCACAGCCTCAGTGTTGTCTATTAACATATGCAGTACACGCTCAGCATTGTGCTATCAATCGTGACCAGAATAATCATCCTTTCTCATCATCGTTAAATACACAATTGATGGCTAGTTCATAAGTAACCTGTTTAAAATGAACGCCATGGCTGCAGAGTCCCCTTTGAATTAAGCTACGACATCGTTTAGGTTAAAAATTGGTTACCCATACCAGCTCGTTGCTTGGCACACTGAAGCCAAGCATATATTACCTCATGAGCCTAAATGAAAGCTGAGAACATGTAGTATGGAAGCAGTCAGGTCTTATGCTTGTTAAAATGAAATAAATTTCCTGCTTCAACGGCATACTGCTTAGAAAGGTTTGCAGGCAGTATTGTGCACAACACGCTGAACCATTCCCAAATTTCGCTCTATAGTTCCCAGGAATATGCTAAATCTTTGGTATGGTGTACTACAAGGCCCACGAGTGTCAAGAGTCTTCCCACAATGGAAAGCATTGTGGGCAAACAAGTGGGTCAGCAATTCTTGCTGCTTTACCGGGACGGGCTTCCTGAAAAGGAAAAAGAAAAAGAGGCTCATTAGGTATATTCTGGAAACAAAAGGGTATGTTTCACCCAATATTCCTACTCGACTTCTCTTATTGCAGAATTTTGTTTACAAGGCATAATAGGCATTCTACAGAGATTCTGCTAAGTGTTCTTAGGGCAGCTTTGTGCCGCACTAACATATGTGCGATATGCTGGAAGGCAAATAAATGTGAAAGAAAGTTAGAGGTGCCGTTCTGTCATGTCCATCGCTAAACTTACTCTCAAGGTCACTGATGTTAACGCAAAATGTTCACTTAAAATAGTTGTAAATTTGTAAATATTAGCAAAACGCATTTTGCGATTAACCACGTTGGACAAATGCTTTTTGATCAAACACAGCTGCTGTGCGCAGTAATGACATTCACACATCGTCGTCCTGACTGAGGATTTAAAAAATTCAGGTACCATAACTGCGAATATGACACGAATGTAATTATCGTTATATGACCGCGTGATAACCAAAGCCTTTCGCTTGAGTAATAACTTGTGGGGATTTACGTCCCGAATTCACAATGCAAATATAAGGCGTGAATATGAGGCACGCCGTAGTGCTGCGGACATTTCGACCATTATTGTTCTTATTAACGTGCATTTAAAACTACACTGGCCACTAGCTCATCGCCTCTACCAAAATGCCGCCGCCGCAGCCGGGTTCGAGCCGCCGTCTGTGGAGTCAGCAGCCGAGCACCTTAAGCACCGAGGCGCCGTTTCGCTTCGTTTTATATTCAACAAAAGCATGCAGCTACACTTAAGTTTTATCGCAAGGAAATTATATCGCACAATATGCCTATCATGCGCGCTCACGTCCGTCGATCGACTGCCCATGAAATGACTGCATTGCATTCGTCTGTTTCCAAACACACATTTGTTTCACGTCGATCGTTTCTAAATGCCAGTACTGCATCTTCTTACTTTTTATTGCGCGTTACAGGCGACACGCAGTGTCGCACGACACCTGCACGGGCCTCAATAGAGAAATGCAGCTGCATCACTTACCATTCGTGTTCTGTACTGGGCCGTGCCTGCCTCGGTGTGTGCAGCGACTTGCTCACTTCAGCCTTCATGGCGAAACCTTCTTGTAGAGTGCTGTGTTGTACTGTCCGCGTAACACACCTGTCGCGTTCACTGAGGAGACCACACGCCGAATCTCGCGGCACAGAAACAGCACACGCAACCGACTTGGTTGCACAGCTCGCAGGCGGCGTTCACAATAAAGCGATCAAATGGCGAAGCCCGCAATGACTGCACACCTTCGAGCGTGCACCGCGCCTGCGTCTCCTCGCCCATTTTCTTCCTCTTTTTTTTTTTGCAGATCGCAAGCATAGTCCCTCAATACCTTTTACTGGTCACGAAACTTCTCCGTCACTCTATGGGAGAGCTTTGTGTGCTGCCAACTTTGACCACGGGACGGCGCCACCGGTGCTAAGAAGGCGCTCGCCGAGGCCTGTGAGGCGACGGCGTGGTGTGTTGGCTCCGTTGGCGTCGTGTTTTATCAAGAATGTGCAGTGCTGTCTGTGCCTTTACCGTTTTAGTATATTATGAATAGTTAGCGGCAGCTCGGCAAACAATGCCGACGACGTGCTGTGTGCCGAATTGACGCTCCGGCTACAGAGGAACGGCCGAAAAATTGTCGTCGTTCGTGTTGCCCAGTGACCCCCAAAGTCGAGAGAAGTGGAAACGAGCGTTACCGCGTCGGGAAACGGGTGCGTTCTTGTTTAGTTCACCGAACGTTCGCTTCTGCGAAAAACATTTCGATAAGGAGGACATCATTCGTAAAGACGAGCACGTTATACAGGGCATCTATTTATCTATACCTTATCTATATTTAGTACTGCGATAATTGTTCTTCCCTGTTTCTAAAATGAGTTGTGAGCATGTAATCATACATATTCTTTTATATTTCTGCACCTGTATGTATACCTTCTTCAGTTACCGTTTTGAAAAGAAAATGCTTATAGCATACAGCGAGTTGTTTGTTATGAAAATATAAAGTACTTGGAGCCTGCTGGTTTTTACTGAAGTTCTAAAACGTTTTAATGGTTCGTAGATCAATCAGCCGCACAAGACATTTCTTTGATATTCGTCCAAGTGAAAGGAGCTGTTGAACAGCATGACTGTGAAGTACCTTGAACAATCTCTTGGCACTTTACAGCGTGTGGGGGTGCTTAGACATCTTGCAAAAAAAAAGCAAAAAAATACCACATGTGGTTCTTCAACACGCCCGTAAACCTGAGTACACAAGTGTTTTTGCGCTTCGTTCCCTTCGAAATGCGAGCGTTGTGGCCAGGTATGTTTAGCAGTACACTTTAGCTTGTAAGCTACCGGGGCGAGTAATGATTGACTGATGGGGTTTTACGTTCCAAAGCAGCTGTGATTATGAGAGTCGTGGGTCGTGGCATAGTAGAGGGCTCCGGGGTAACTTCGATCACCTGGGGTTCTTTCACATGGACCTAGCTCTAAGTACACGGGCCTCAACATTTCGCCTCCATTGAAATGCAGCCGCCACGGCCCGGATTCAATCCCGCGACCTTTGGATCTGTAGCCGAGTGCCATAACCGCTAGGCCACCGTGGCGGGCCAGCATCAGTGTGTTTGCTTGTGTGCAGGTATTACTACAGTAACCTTGTTACATTTGCTTAAGCGTTTTGTATATACAGTCGCCCCGAGACAGAGAAGCCAGCGACGCGCGGGCAACCTATATTTTGTGTTTCCTCTAATGCAGTATTTCCTACGTCGAGCGTCGGTGCCACACGGTAATGTACCGGAAAGTAATTTTTGACTCAGTCATGTATACATTGTGAACAATTTAGGCGCAGTATTTTTTCCTAAGCATGGATGCATCGTCACGAGAAAGCACCGTCACGTAAGTTGCGCGCGTCAATACATATTTCTCGGCAAAAGAGGCGTGAAGCACGCCCGTCTCCGACGGTACATACGGCTGCGCACTGGTAGTGTTGGTCCCGGTCCCAGTTCTTCCGCTTGCGTCGGCAACAGTCTCGAAGAAAATTAAGAGTGTCAAAAAAAAGGCATTGCCAAGCAGAGTCAATCAGTGTTTGCTGAATCGGTGTAGCGCGCGTGGCTGCAAGCGATTTCGCCATGACCGAAAGCAAAGGAACACCGTCGCTACGCACAGGTACGAGTACGCTGCCTGCAAGCAAAGGGAGACCAGGCTAGGAAACTCCCCTGAAAGACGTCCGTGAAGCCACCAGAGCGAGTCTCCACCAGGGAAACCTCGTAATGCACCAAAAAGGCGCCGTTTAAGCGGCTGCGATGAAAGCCTACTTGGCCTTCTTGACTGCAGTGGCGCCCCTGGCGGGAGGTCCCGTTGCTATACCAAACTTGGCCCGAAGTTTCGTGACCAGTAAAAGGTATTGAGGGACTATGCCGCAAGCATGCGCATGCGCACATGCGTTCCGCGGTGCGGAGGGAGCGTCATGGGTATTCTTTTTTCGCTCGGCTTTCTATAGCCAGCACGCTAGCCGTGATGTTGAGGCGTACCGCCTCCAGGCAGTTCGTTATCCAGTACCCGACTAATAGTGTAGTAATCAACCTTCTCACATTCATAAAAACAAATGCTGTACTCGCGTGATGAACGCACTCGCTTAATAAATGGACCGCCAACTTTGGACACCTGCAGTCCCTCGAACGTCCACGCTGTGGCTTTCCCGCTTCGCTTGATCCGCGGTGTCTCAAAGGCGCTTGGCGTGCCGATTCAGCACTTCCGTGTCCTGACAAAACTGCCGCACGTTGCCAAGTGGCGGTAGCATCATTTACTCTGCTGCATTCCTCCGTGCTGTCGCAGTTCGCTCACGCTCACTGCCGCATTCTCATGTGTGCTGCGCAGGCTGGCGCAGCTAAGCCTAAGCATGATCAGGGCATGGTCTCAGATTGCCGCAATGCAATCTCGGATGTATGTCGTGCAGCGCGCATGAGTGAGAGGCTCAGGCTCAGCATGGATATGAGGGAGAAATGCGATGATGAGCCGTTTTGCATGCAGCGATGGGAAACATCTATTCTCCCATTATGGCCACCTGCGAACACTACTGAAAGCTGGTGTGGCCAGGTGTCTCAGAGATTGCATCGGCGACGTAGCAGCTTTGGTTAGCGTTGTCATTTGTTCGCGCTTGATTCTAACGCATGTACGATTTCTGGAGCTGTTTTATCGGAAAAAAGGTGCGCTTTAGATTCGAGTAAATACGGTACTCAACGGGGGGGAGGGCGCTTGGACCATAAAAAAAAAAGTTGTCAACTGTAGGGTGGAGGAGTTATTGCGATAGCAATGATATGGACACTGTTAGCGTGTCTTTGCAGTCGCCGTTTTTCTGTACGAAGTCCAACTCCACCCACGCATCGTATGTTTTACGTGCGAGCAAAAGCGCGCTAACTGTGGTCACGAACGCGGCTGAAGCTGAGATGAAACGACCCAGCCGTCTCCGCCGGGCGGACTGAACAATGCAGTAACATCGCACTGCATGTGATGGCTGTCGTCGCTCTCTTCTCAAGCAGAGAGGAAACGCCCAGCCCTTGTTTCATCGGGCGAAGGACCAAAAGGGGCGCCGGTGGGTTAGGGGCGGTCATGCCCGCTATCTCGCCAGACATCGGTAGATGGCATGGGTAGACATCAGTAATCAACCACACAGTCAACAGCGGCTGTTTCTGGTGGTGCCAGCACGCGATCTCAACTTTGTCGATGTATTTTTATCTTATGAAAGGCACCAGGATATTTGGCATCGTGTTTACTGCACGTGCAAATAGAATTTTCGAGACTGGAATTGCGTCATCAAATTTCGTTGAAGCAAAACGGCACAAAAGAATGTGTTCATTGTGGCAAGCATGTTTATACATTGACTCCTATGGACTGCTGACAGGGAACCGAGAATTTTTCGTTGTACCGGAAATTTCTTTGAAGCGGCGTTCGTTGTAGCGAGAGTCGACTGTATTACCGCACTTTCCGGTGTATAAGACGCACCCCCTAGTTTTCGCAAGTGCATGCAAAAATTAATATATAAGACGCACCGGTGTATAAGACGCACCTATATTCCCGCAAAGAAACTTCATAACGTGCGGTTGAGCGAGCATTGTAAAATGCCGTACTTACGTTTCTGAGCGCTAGTCCGGAAGAAAACTTCTATTACACCAAACTTGCGAGAAAAAAATAATGCACGCCCTGTGAAACGTTCCGCATGACTGCAGGAAAAACATTTTATTCGTCGAGGCCCTCAATGTCCTCGTCCTCCGACGCGCCTTGGAATAGTTCAGCGACGCTGGGACTTCCTCTGCTTCCTCTTCGGAATCGCTGCTGCTGCTGTCGTCATCGAGGTCAGGGGCTGAGGATGCTTGCAGGCCTGCCTTGCGGAACCCTGCAGTTACGGTGGCCTGTGACAGCGCACACCAGGCTTCGTGCACCCACTTAGCGACCTCGCAAAACGAAGCACGCCTCATGCGTCCGGTTGCGATATAGCTATGCTCGCCGTCGGACATCCACGACGCGTATTTTCGCACAAGCATGTGCCAGAATCTGCCAGCAGACTTCAAGGACAAGCTTGAGAGATTCCAGGCTTTCGTTAAGAAAGCCATTGAAGACGATGGCCTCGGCAACAGCCATATAATAAATATGGATGAGGTGCCACTTACGTTTGATATTCCGATGGAAAGGAGTGTGGCACCTAAAGGTGACAAGTCCGTCACCATCAAAACTACCGGCCACAAAAAAGCGCACTTCACAGTTGTGCTCGCATGTAGCACCGACAGGCAAAAACTTCCGCCAATGATAATATTCAAGCAGAAGACGATGCCGAAAGAGCCCTTCCCGCCTGACGTCGTCATAGAAACGAACGTGAAAGGCTGGATATGGACGAAGAGATGATGGGCAAGTGGCTCGAAAAATGCTTTTCTAAGTGACCGGACGGTTTCTTTCATGCGAAGAAGGACCTCCTGGTCTTGGATAGCATGTGGGCGCATATAACGGAGCTCACCTTGAAGTGCATCAAGGCAAAAAACTGCACCACTGCAGTTATCCCAGGCAGGATGACGAAAATGCTTCAGCTGTTCGACATCTCAATGAACCGCAGTTTCAAGGTTCTCCTGATATGTTAGGGAAATACACTCAGCGCGGACCAACCGAACAAATGAAGTTGGAAATGGCGACTAGCCCAACTCACTGAACGACAACGAGGCCGGCGTGGCGGCCGAAGCCAAGCCGATCCCGTCCAGCACCTATCGCCATCTTACGCCGATTTCACTGAGTACAGCTCATTGTGGTGCAGCCTCCGAAACTCGCGCAGCTTCAGTGAGCTGAGAACTCGCACGACGACATACTTATTTTTTTATTTTTCCGTTTTATGTACTTTGGTTTTGTTGTGGAACTGTAGCACCGGCACGTTGAGTCTTCGTTATTATAATTATGATGCATCATTCGCGTCGGACTGCTCTAGTCGTTAAAAAAAAAGACTCATCAGCATCAACGCGAGTTTCTCCCAAAAGAACTACAAAAAAAAAGTACGTATAAGACGCACCTCCGAAAATTTTGGAAAAAAAACGCATCTTATACACCGGAAAATACGGTACTATTAACAGTAATATAAAAAAAACTCGTGAATAGCACCTTTGCAGTATTGTTATGTTGATCTAACATACGTGATTCCCAACCACCGGTATGGTGCTAAGCTGATCACACCGATTTTCTAGTAGGGTAAAATGACAACCTGCGAGCAAGGGCGAGCAGTGCAATACATATTGAGCTAAGCTGGTCACACCGATTTTCTAGTAGGATAAAATGACAACCTGTGAGCAAGGGCGAGCAGTGCAATACATATTGAGTATCAAGGAAGCACCACTTCCACATAATCGGAATCCACTTTCAACACATTACGACGTGAGCAGCAACACCAATCAACGAATTAAATTATGACTGCACCTAGGCGAATGATAGCTAGGTTGCGATCAACCTTCAAAACATGCCACACGTTTAGCTTTGCAACCCCTGCCCCAAGCAACCTTTCCGCCTTGAAGGAAAAAAGGGGAGGGAGGGAGGATGTGCCAGGCAGAGTCAGCCAGTGCACACGTGCAATAGCACTGAAAAAAAACGGCGGAAAGCGCCGTGTCGCATTCGAAACGGCTAGGTATGCCTTCCTGGTATTCGAAGGGAAACTGGGTGCGAGGACCCTTTTAGCCGTTTGTAACAAAACATCTGGCATTCAGAATGACACGTGACAAAGGGAAGCAGACCCACGCCCTGCGCCAACAAAAATCACACATGAACTTCGCAAACAGGCAAGACATCTTTAGGGCAGGCCAAAGGAAGAAATCCTCCCCTCCATTCTCCTTTATTTTTTTTCCTCTCTTTTTTTTTTACCTCCTCACTTCTCCTCATCCCACCTGCTTCAAAGGTCAGCTTTTCAAGATGTTCGAACAATAAAAACGAGTTCTCTCTCCCTTCATTTTCATCTACTTTCCACCACCAGGCCAGGAAATTAGCTTTAAAAAGGGCTCAACATCTCATACAACTCAGAGTACTGGATGAACGCATGATGACGACTACAACTGTGTAAAGATCGTGGGCCCTGCATCGAGCTCGAAGACCCTTCCTTCTCACTAACTACTAAAAATTTAATTAAACAACGCCAACAGATAACTATAGAAGGATGGTCATGTGGGCGAGTTGGAACTGATTAGGCATATTGATGGTCAGCGAGAAACACGACCTAATCAGATGATAACTTACCCAAGAGATAAGATAGAATTCGCCGAGCTGTCTAAGCTCATCAACAAAAGTAGAGTCAGGGACATGTGCAACCATAATGTGAAAGAAATAGAAGCAGCCATCAGAAAATGAGTCAGCATCAAAACAACTAAAAGGAAGCTTTGTGAGGGAAAGAACAGAATGCATGCAGTGAAAGATGGGCAGGGCAACATCGTTACTAACTTCAATGATATAGCCAAGGTGGCCGAGGTGTTCTATTCGGAACTCTGCAGCTCAAACACGAGACACCCCACCGGGAGTGTATAAATGCCGATCAGGACAGAGAAGTTCCCTGCGTCACTGCAGACGAGGTTAGGAAAGCAATTCAAGGCATGTACCGTGGAAAAGCAGCTGGAGAAGACGGCGTAACCGTTGACTTAATCAAATATGGAGGAGACTTCCTAATTGAAAAGCTCGTGACACTGTACACAGAATGCCTCAAAGCTGCAAATGTACCAGTAAGTTGGAAAATGCAAACATTCTATTACACAAGAAGAGAGATCTGAAAAGACCTGAAGAACTACAGGCCGATTAGTCTACTCTCAGCGCTATACAAAACATTCACAAAGCTTATCTCAAATAGAATAAGTGCAACACATGAATTTAATCAGCCAAGAGAGCAAGCAGGGTTCAGACAAGGATACTCCACAATTGACCATCTTCATGTGATCAATCAGGTAATTGAGAAATCCGCTGAATGCAACAGACCCCTCTATATGGCTTTCATAAACTACAAAATGGCCTTTGGCTCAATAGAGATAACAGCAGCTCTGGAGGCAATGCGTCGTCAAGGAATATGTGATAGCTACGTAAGCATAATAGCTAACATATATAAACACTGTACAGCCACCCTACTTCTGCATAAGAAAAGCAGGAAAATCAGAAAAGGAAAGCAGGAAAGGTGTCAGACAAGGAGATACCATCTCTCCAATGCTATTTACTGCATGCTTGGAATAAATCTTCAAAAGACTAGACTGGAACAAAACAGTCCCAGTCTAGTCAGGATTAATGGCGAATATTTGAGTAACTTACGCCTCGCTGACATAGTACTCTTCAGCAATGATGGCAACGAACTACAGAAGATGATTGTAGACTTAAGCCAGGATAGTGCTAAGGTAGGATTCAAGATGAAAATGCAGAAAGCAAAGGTAATGATCGGTGGCACAGCGAAAAAAACGTGCCTTCACAATTGAAAACCAGACATTAGAAGCCGTACAAGAATACACTTATCTAGGACAGCTACTGACGGGAGAACCTATGTACATAAAAGAAATACACCGAAGAATAAGCATGGGATGGTACACATACAGGAGAGACTCTCATCTCATGAACGGAAACTTACCATTATCACTCAAACGGAAATTATATAATTACTGTATTTTGCCAGTACTTACATATGGGGCAGAAACTTGGAGAATTAGAAAGAAGCTAGAAAGGAAGATAAGAACCACACAGCGGGCGATGGAACAAAAAATGATAGGCATTACTCTAAGAGATAGGAAGAGAGCCGAGTGGGATAGGGAACTGACAGGGGTAGCTGGCATAATAGTCTAAGTAAAGAAGAAAAAATGGACATGGGCAGGTCACGTGATGAGAAGGTTAGACAACCGATGGACAGTTAGAACAATGGAATGGATACCAAAAGGGGGTAAGCGCAGCTGTGGACGAAAGAGCAAGATGGAGTGACAAAATAAAGAACTTCGCAGGCATCAAGTGGAATCTGCTCGCACAGGACAGGAAAGGATGGAGAGCATTGGGAGAGGCCTTTGTCCTGCAGTGGACATAAGATGGGCTGATGATGATGATGACCCTACCTCAGCTCATGTTGTAGCTTTCGCTGAAACCCTCCATGCTTGTGCTCTCGCATCATGAGTGGTAACCAGACATCAGGAAAGTGCCAACACAGTTATGTTTTAAAAGAAAAAAAAAATGGAGCCAGGGAGGGTGTGCACCGCTCAGTGATTGTTTCTCGTGTGAAAAGGCAACACAAAATGTAGGCATGCAAGAAATGGAACAGAGGAAAAGAACGGGAACTCGTGACATAGCAGCAGTAGGTAATGCACATATTCACATGCTCACAGAAAAAAACCCTCCAATCCTCTTTATCCACGGTCACCATTCTTTGTACACCAGTATTGTGTAGTGCAGCAAGTGGAGGAGAGCAGGAAGGACTATGCAGCAAGGTTGCTTGGAAAGCTGGAGAAACTTGTCAAGAAAGAATATGGGACTGCCTCCTACCTCTATTGCCAGTGCTGTGTGGGCACACGTGTCACAGCCATCGGTGGTTGTTTTGCTTGCGGTCGCCGTGAGCTCTCAATCCTTGAAATATACTGAAATATACATCCATTCGTTGAAAAATATGTGTAATGAATACTGCATGCAGGACCAGCGGTATCTTTAGAGTCAAATTACAATGCTCCTGCCATTTTCTCCTATTTTTATTCAGTATTGCTTTAAACCTAACTGTGTGATTTTTATCGGTTTAGTCCAGTTTATCCTTTCTTTTTGTGAATATACATTTTAGTTCTCTTTTTATCCTTCCTACATTGTATAACTGTCTTCACTCGTGTTATTTATTTTGATTTAAAACAGATTGTTTCATGTAGCTTTGACATTATGGTGGGCTAGTTGGTTGGTCATATAGACAATAGGCTGCACACAACAGGTGGCGGGACATCACAGAACAAAAGAAAAATGTGTAGAAGACAATCACGAACTTCAGCGCTCCTCCTTCTGTGTTTTTTGTTCTGTGTTGACTCGTCACACTATGTGCACTGCCCATTGTCATTATTTCATGTAGTACTGTTATAAGTACGTAGATTAAATTGTCTTCATTATCTTTAGGCTTCCATTAATTTGTTCTGGAATAAAAGGTCTTTGTGAGCAGTGTTCTTCATTTCATTGCTTCATCTTGTGATTTTCCGACTGGATACCGTAGAACCTCGCTGATACGTTCCTGGTTGATATGATTTCCCGGTTTCAACGTTTGCTATCGCGCAAACACGAACGTTTCTCGTAGAGTTATGCTTCTTTTCTTCCGGTTAATACGTTCCTGGAAAATAAGATTATTCGGCACCAACGTTCGACTTATCATCCAACTACGATCGAATGATACGTTTTCTGGCCGCCGCGTGCAACTGAGAAGTCAAGAGCCAACCGAGAAGCTCGCGCGATTGAGAGCAGCAGCTGCCCACCGCGGTGGTCACACTGCAGTACTCACCCGACCATGTCACAAGAAAACGCCGGTGTGCTTTCTTCCTATGCTAGCATATCACCTAGCTAGACGTAACACACTGCGTTCATCAGTATTGCCGCTGACACTAGCAATCAAGGCAGCTTTAACAGCACGCGTGCAGTAGATGTTGGAAGCATACGTAGAACGCACCTTTAATGGCCGATAACCAAGACACGCTGCCATTTCTTTCAGTAGGACCGATTCGCGAGCGCAAACGGTGTTTATGCGGGTCGTCTCTCGTCTTTTCCCCCACCGAGCGCCGCCATCTTGATAACGTTTGAAAGCTGAAAGTTTCAACTGCCCGTTTCCACTACCTCACCTTCGATAACCACACCCAAAAAGCGCAAATAAAAATGTCTGGCACATTTAGATAGCTATATGTGCACAAACACTGCCAGAGGAATTCTCCCAACACTGCTTTGAAAACATTGTCGAACCTGCCATTTCTGATCACAAGTTACCGATATGCGAGACGACGGTCATTACTTAAAAACAAAAATAAGCAACTTCGAAAGCCGATAACGCGTATGGAATCCGGAGCGCATCCTGTGCTTTTTACAGAGAGCGAGCGGACACAGTCTATTGGAAGGTTATATCACCAGTGATTAGATCACACGGGTGATCCCATCGTCTCAAACTAAACAAGTTGTCAACGCATTGCGTCATGTAATCCTGTACTAAGTAGACGCATGACCAGCGTAACCTCGCGCTGGCAAGCGTACATTGCACGTGCTTCAGCCGGTTTTGTCATCGAGCAAAAGCGCGGGTCGCGTTCAGATAAAGTGCACGTTCGTTTGTCAGCTGGTAAGTTACGGTGGTGGCATCGAGGAAGCGCAGGTTTTAAAAAAAAGATTGTGGGGGGAAGAGGGGGAAGAAAACGGCTGAACGTTTCGTGGCGCCTAGAGACGAAGCTCTAACGGTCAACATGCATGCGATGCACTTGCTCATCGAACTTGGCTTGGGCCGTGCGACGCACATGATGTGCCCGTTCATGTGACCTGTTGATGCAACGCTATTGCTCTTGGTGTGCACGACTTATGTACCAGAGTGCGCGCTGTTGGGCACAACGTGGCCCGTGCATCCGCGCCGTGTATTGATGGCCGCGCGCGCGGTTTTGGGCAGGCCGAGAAAATGTCGATGTGAACGCTCACATTTTGTTACATGTTAAATAATTTGCCTGAAGATGCGGAGCAGTTTAAACTCTGAAGCAAGGGACAACATGCGTGCGTTCAATTCCCGACGTTGTCAGCGCTGACGGCTAGTCCTCGTGGTCACTGCCGTGCTTTCGGGAGCGTTCCAACACGCTTCAGTAGCTATATAAGCAGGCGTTTATTGCTGTTTCGTGACGTTTTATTGCCTGAATTGCATGAAATTGTAGAATACTTTAATATTTATATCAATGCACGCTTTTCTGGTGAAACTTCTCGATTAGTTCGTGTGTTTGGATCATACGTTTTCCCGGATAACACGTTCAGTGTCGCGTTATTTTTTAGAAACGTATGAACGAGGTTCTACTGCATATGCCATTTAGTCATATATAGTCGCTTTCTCAATGGATCATGCATTTTATGTAGTTATCTTGTGTGCTTTGTTAAACAGGAGGCACCTGAACAGTTCTACTTTGGCATCTTCTAATGTACTGTTTAAAATAAGTGCCTGCATTTTTTTTTTCAATATGGATATACCATAGAAGTTACAACTAGTACTTGCATTTAGGTTGTCATAGAAAATGGAAATGTTTTATCTTTACAAGCACTTAATTAGGCATTCTTGGTATATATGAATTAGTAATCTTGTTTTCTCTCCATTAGTCTAATAGCACAAATCAAGTTGTAGTTAGTTCTGCGAATTGGGTAAATATAGTCTACCGTCATAAAAGTATTTAAGGTACACTAATCTGAAACGAGAAATCGAGATTGATAGTAGATCCTTTGAAAGCTTTATAGCCTTCATTTCACCATCGTAGGATTATTAATGCAACAGAAAGTGTAATGTCAGTCTCATTTTGAAATTTCCACATTAAATTTCCACGATCTTTCCACATGAATGTCAGTGTGACATGGTGGATTTCAGATTTTTTTTTCGTATTATGGCCACATTCGTCCAGTAAAATTTCTTTAGAAGTTCTTTCATCAACATCGGCCCTTGCTTCACACACGTTTTCTTATATTAACAAATTAAGAACAATGTATGTCCTGGAATGTTTGATGCCACAGCAAGCTGGTCCAAGAACTTCAAGGTGGTGTCACCTCCAACGTTTTCTTTTTGTGGATACTCTCACTTAAAAGGACACTGAAGAGCATAACAATTTTCTGGGTATTAGCAAATTATTGTCTCGCAATACCAAAAGAGCCATTTTTGACACGAGACAATTTTAGTAAGCAAGAAAACTCGCGAAAAGAACATGCAGGTGGCAACGTCATCTTTACCTTTCCGCACCAGCTCATTGTGACATCATAGACTTTGAAAGCACCTCCTGTTGTGCACGAAATTATTTAGGGGCGAAGCTTCTTAAGGCGTGGGTCGTGCGTCCCCGATGTATGTAGTTGTAGGTAGCCACCTCTCGTTTAGTTCTTGAAATGTCCGCTAGATGGCGGTACTTGTATATGAGCGCTGGAGGTGCCGCTGCTCTCCGATTAGCTGTTGCGCGGGGCTGCGCCAAAGCGCGGAATCGAACCAGGGACCCCTCGCTTCCGAACGCGCGGCGCTAGCCACTACGCCACGAAGCGCACATGGACACATGCACTACGATGACAGTAAACACCCAATATTAACGAAAGACTGCGCGTTTTTAACGTGTTTGTGCTAGCGCGTTACGACCTGTGTAAGAAGCTGGTGTAAGACGCTGAGGCCTCTCCGCCTTTTACTCTCAGCAGTCATGTGATGGCGTCGGCAAACGCGGTGCGCGTTCCGGCCTGTGTAAGGGGCTGCGTGAGACGTCTTTACACGATGATCGACTGGGCGAATTGCACGGAAGATTCACGGTTTACCGATGATTCCCTCCGGAGCTTCGCCCACTCATCATCATTCACCCCGTGGATATGCTGCGATTTTTTTTGAATAAAAATGAATCTTGTGTTGTACAGGGGCCAGCAACTTCACGTTGCCAGTTTAATGAAATTTCATTGAGCCAATAGGGCCAAAATAAGGAATAAATATAGCCCTACCATGGTGGTCTAATGGTTATGGTACTCGGCTGCTGATCCAGAGGTCACGGGATTGAATCCTGGCCACAGCAACTGCATTTCAATGAAGGCGAAATGTTGAGGCCTGTATACTCTGCAATGTTAAAGAATCCTAGGAGGTCAAAATTTTTGGAGCCCTCCACTACGGCATCTATCACAGTCATATTGTGGTTTTGGGACGTGAAACCCCAGAAATCAATCAACAAACGAAATACATTAAAAACCGTGCCATTGCACTTACATTCAGGTGCCTATGTTTCAGCGCCAAGTTCGAAAATGCCCCGCAGGGGCGTCTGCGCGAGCAGGCGTTTGGTGTGTGGCGACACCACGGACCCGAGACAACGGGGGGGTTTGACCCCCTCCCACGTGTTCGCCGTGCGTGGCTTAGCCGTGTCCGGGGAAAAGGGGATCCTGGGGGTTGAGCCGACACCAGGTGTTTGGACCTTTAAGGCCCCCTGGAAGAGGCAACACGCCCCTTTGGCCCCGGCTTCACGTAGACGGCACCCCCGGATTGACCCGCCCGGGGGAAATCGGCAGTCGCCCTTTCCTGTCTCTATCTCCATATCTTCGTCTTTTCTCCAACTTTAAATCTTTCCTGTCCTCTACTCTCTTCTATTTACTTCTGTTTTTCTCGGCGGCTAGGGTTAACCTTGTGTATCTGCCCTCCCTTGGGCATACTACATTCGGTTATAGTGGCAATGTACGGCTGGCGTCTGCTGTCCTTTACCTTAAGTGCTGCAACGTCCCCAAGTTGGGCTCCGTGGTGGGTGGCCGCCATTGCTGCCGAACAGCAAACACATTCACATGGGAACCCCTGCCTTTCCCCGTCTTGATCGTCACCCTCAGAAGAGGGGGCGCACCGATGCATCCATACACATGTTCAGTAAACCCATTGAAACTTTCCCGCGGTTTCATGTAATACATAGCGAGAATACAGAGAAGACAGCGAGAGCAATTTCTCCATTTGTTGTTGCAAAATGTTTAGCCGAGAACCTTGGACCTGGCTATAAGATCACCAAGATGGCTAGCGGTGACCTCTTGTTGGAGGTTAAAGACCAGCCACAATATGAAAAATTGAAATCTCTTCATTCTCTTGGACATACACCGATCACTGTTACACCACACAGAACCATGAACACCTCACGAGGAGTTGTCTCAGACGTAGACCTACTTGATTTGACAGAGACCGAACTTCTGGAGGGCTGGAAAGACCAAAGTGTAACGAACGTACAACGCATCAAAATCAGGCGTGACAATAAAGAAATTGCAACTCAGCATTTAATACTGACATTCTCATCCAGTATCCTGCCCCAGACCATCCAAACAGGCTATATCAAACTGAATGTACGACCCTACATTCCAAATCCTCGTAGATGCTACCAATGCCAACGGTTTGGCCACGGCTCGCAGAGTTGTCGTGGTCGGCAAACCTGTGCTAAGTGTGGTCTCCAAGGGCACGCCTCAGACAACTGTGAGGGCACACCTCACTGTATAAACTGCGATGGTGAGCACCCGGCATACTCTCGTTCTTGCCCAAGCTGGAAAAAGGAAAAGGATATAATAACTCTCAAAGTACGCGAGAACCTATCATTCAGAGAAGCGCGCAAAAGGATCTCACCATTTCATTCCACCACATACGCCGATGCGACGCGTCAGGGGGCAGCGTCGCACCGGCCTCCGCCACCAGCCCAGCTCGCACGCAGTGAGTCGTTGGCTGTGGCAACCGCCCCTACGGTGGGAGCAGCCAAGGCCGCCCCACCCTCCCTCAATTCGGCCACACCAGTGGCCTCTTCAAGCTCTGGCAGCAGCCAGAACAATGCAGAGGCAAAGGAGGTGCAATCAACCTCTGAACTGGTGGAGGCAAAGGCTTTGTCCCTAGGGTCAAAGCCTCCACGTACGCATCGCTCTTTGGAGCGGGTGTCCAAAACCTCAGATGAGGCGATGGACACCAACACGACAAGTGAGACGGCGCATCGAGCACCTAGGGTTCGCCGAGGTTCACTCGAGCGTGCCAAAAAGAGCAAAACTCCTATTACAGGGCCTGAAAAGGCTCTGTAAGGTTCCACCAAGTGCAGCTTAAGACACACAGCAACTTTCATTCAAACATGAACACCATAATTCAGTGGAATGTTCGGGGACTTCTCCATAACCTAGACGACATTCAGGAACTTCTACACAAATTTAACCCAAAAGTGCTGTGTGTCCAAGAAACGCATCTTAACTCTAGAAACAGGAGTTTCCTCCGTCATTATGTTATTTTTCGGAAAGATCGTGAGGATGCTGCCTCATCATCAGGAGGTGTGGCCATAATACTTGACAAAAGTGTAGCTTGTCAACACTTTCCACTGCGAACCACTCTTGAGGCCGTGGCTGTTCGTGCTGTCATTTCAAATAGACTGGTAACCCTATGCTCGCTCTATATACCGCCAAACTACCAGCTGAAAAAGCAAGAATTTCACTCTTTCATTGATGAGCTCCCCGAGCCCTACCTCGTGCTTGGAGACTTCAATGCACACAGTGGTCTCTGGGGCGACTGTCGCACCGATGCTCGAGGCCGTCTCATTGAACACTTCCTCTTCTCATCCGGTGCATGTCTGCTCAACAAAAAAGAACCCACATATTATTCTGTCACAAACAAATCCTTTTCTTCTATAGACCTCAGCATAGCTTCTCCATCCTTATTACCTGAACTTGAATGGGAAGTTATAAAAAACCCTTATGGGAGCGACCATTTTCCAGTAGTGCTTAGAACACCAACACAATATGAATCTGCGCCGCATGCTCCCCGCTGGAAGGTTGATGCCGCAGACTGGGAGAAGTTCCAAACACTGACCAGTACTGTTTCGTGGGCGGACATATCTTTGCTCGGAATTGATCGTGCCGTCGAGTATTTTACTAATTTCATCATAGATGCAGCTTCGAAGTGTATTCCCCAAACAAGTGGACTTTCTAGAAAACGTCGTGTCCCATGGTGGAACGAAGAATGCCGGAATGCGCGCACTCAGCAGAACATGGCATGGAGACAGCTTCGCAATTCTCCTACTGCTGAAAATTTAATAAATTTCAAGAAAATCAAGTCCCAAGGTAGGAGAACGCAAAGACAAGCCAGGAGAGACAGTTGGCAAAAGTTCTTATCGAGTATCAACTCTTACACGGATGAAGCCAAGGTATGGAACAGGGTCAACAGAGTAAGAGGGCGCCAAACACATCCGCTTCCTTTGGTACACACGCAGGGAGACAGCCTGGAGGATCAAGCGAACCACCTCGGCGCATATTTCGAACAGGTGTCCAGTTCGTTACACTATTCTCCGGCATTTACAAGATACAAAGCGGTCATAGAAAAACAAAAACTAGAACGAAAGAGCACTGGAAACGAACCATATAACTTACCTTTTTCCCTAGCAGAGCTGCACGCATCGCTCACGTGTTGCAACAAATCTGCACCAGGTGGTGACCGTGTACTATACCAAATGCTGAAGAATCTGCCTTCGGAAACGAAGAAAACCCTTCTCTGTCTGTACAACTTTATCTGGGCCTCCGGCGAGATTCCCTCAGCCTGGAAAGAGGCCATAGTTGTCCCTATCTTGAAGCAGGGCAAGGACCCATCGTCCATATCGAGTTACCGGCCTATAGCTCTAGCAAGCTGTGTCTGCAAAGTTTTTGAAAAAATGATAAACCGGCGTCTGATGCATTTCCTGGAATCTAACAAGGTCCTTGACCCATACCAATGTGGATTTCGCGATGGCCGATCCACTACCGACCATCTGATACGCATTGAGGCTCAGATTCGTGAGGCTTTTGTGCGCAAGCAATCCTTCTTGTCTGTTTTCCTCGACATGGAAAAAGCATACGACACCACATGGAGGTATGGAATATTAAGAGACCTTTCACACTTTGGAATACGTGGCAGTATGCTGAACATCATTGAAAGCTACCTCTCCGATCGAACATTTCGTGTCCGTGTGGGTGATGTCCTGTCAAAACCATATGTGCAGGAAACTGGAGTGCCGCAGGGTGGTGTGCTCAGTTGCACCCTCTTTATAATAAAAATGAGCTCTCTGCGTCTGTACATCCCACGAAACATGTTTTATTCGGTATATGTCGATGATGTACAGATAGGGTTTGCCTCATGTAACCTTGCAATCTGTGAGCGTCAGGTCCAGCTTGGTTTGAACAAGGTATCCAAGTGGGCCGACGAGAATGGGTTTAGGCTTAACGCACAGAAGTCTACATGCACCCTCTTCTCCAGAAGGAGAGGTCTGCACCCTGATCCCAAGATTGAGATACAGGGTGAGGGTGTAGCTGTAAAAACGGAGCACAAATTCTTGGGCATAATCCTAGACGCAAAGTTAACGTTTATCCCACATCTAAAGTATTTAAGAAACAAATGCCTAAAAACAATGAACCTCGTAAAAGTGTTGTCTCGCACTACATGGGGTAGTGACAGAAGATGTTTGATCAACCTGTATAAGAGCCTTGTCCGATCACGTATTGACTATGGTTCCATCATATATAACTCTGCGATGCCAAGTGCATTAAAAATGTTGGACCCTGTCCACCATCTGGGCATTCGCCTTTCTACGGGCGCCTTTAGAACAAGCCCCGTAGAAAGCCTTTACGCTGAATCCAATGAATGGTCGCTCCATCTGCAGAGAGCGTATTTATCTTTCATGTATCTCTTAAAGGTTAACTCAAGCCATACACACCCTACTTACACAACTCTAAATAATCGGTCAAGTGCCCTAACCTTTCACAACCGTCCTTCTGTGAGAAAGCCTTACTCGATGCGAGTAAGAAGTCTCGCCGAAGAAATGGATATTTCGCTCCACGAGCACAATGTAATGCCTCCACCTGTACAGCTGCCACCATGGCAGTGGCAGATGATCGATTGTGATTTGTCCTTTGTTAATGTAACAAAGCAAGCGCCGGTTGTGCATATCCATATGCACTTCCGGGAACTGCAGCAGAAGTACGCTTGTCTGGAATATTTCACTGACGCCTCAGAGTCGCACGCCGGTGTGTCTTATGCTGCGGTTGGTCCGTCCTTTTCGATTGCCGGTGTTCTAAACCCAAACACAACCATCTTTACAGCGGAGGCTTACGCCATCCTGGCAGCGGTCAAACATATAAAACAATTAGCTATACCCAAGGCAATCATCTATACTGACTGTTTAAGCGTGTTGAAATGTCTGAATACTCTGGGTAGGCACAGAAACCCCGTAATTATAGCCCTTTACTCAATTATCTGCGTCGCGTACGCATCCAGCCAGCAAATCGTGCTGTGCTGGGTGCCAGGGCACCGCGAGATCGAAGGCAATGAGCTGGCTGACAAGTTAGCCACATCCGTTCAGACGGACGTTGCCACTCCATCAATGGTCGTCCCTGTGATGGACCTAAAGCCCTTTATCAGGAAAGAAGTTAGGGCCTATTGGCAACGTCTGTGGGACAGTGAAACAAATAATAAACTGCACACTATCAAGCCTCATCTCGCTCATTGGTCACCAGAATCCAAGACACGCCGCACACAAGTTACTCTCTGTAGACTCAGGATAGGACACACATACAGTACACACACATACATATTGTCCGGTAGTGATCCGCCTGTATGCAATTGTGGTGAGCTGCTCAGCGTACTTCATGTCCTCCTGCAATGCCGCGAACTAGAACCCCAGAGGAAAAGACATTTTCCAATACCATCACGACAGCACCTGCCACTGCACCCTTCTATGTTCTTGGGCAACGAGCCTATTTTTAAATACCAATCTCTACTTGCGTTTTTTAAGGATGTACATAATTTCCGTGTCATTTATCCAGGTGACCTGTAGCAGGGCCTCTAAACAGAGGCCGCTGCTGCAGCATTTTCTTAGAGAAAGCACGCGCTTCCTGGCCTTTGTCTAGAAAGGCTTTCGGTAGGTGTCGTGCTACTTCCATATTTTAGATATTTTAGTACCATGACCATTTCTCTTACATTCCCGACCCATAGATCATTCCACACGTCATTGCCATAATTTTACCCTATGTTGTTTTTATGCTCCTTTACAGCAATTTGTCTTTAGGCCCCCTTACAGCCATGTACCATCCGTCATTGTGTGACGCACCAATCACGGCAGACATACTATTCACAGTCTTGGCGCTCTTTGGCCACACTTGGCCCTTGCGCCACAAAACACCAAATATCATCATCATCATCAAGTTCGAAAATGAAGCTTTGACGCTCATTTTCTCTTCTAATACTGAACCTATGGTGACAAAACCAACATTAGAGTTCTCAAATAATAATTTAGCATTCATTGTTTCTTTTTGGTGTCCCTCTTAAAAGGATCTTCTTGTGGCACTATCGATTTGATATTGTGAAGAAATACATTTTACTAATCCAAGTAAAATTTTTGTTTTGTTGTTACTCATGACCCCTTTACTTTTTTTTGTGATGCTTCCTAAACCTCCCCTCTTTTCTTACGTTGGCTAATCATTTGGTTTTATTGCTTTTGCAGAATGAATTATCTCTTCTACAGAAGCAGCGGTTTCCTGAACTGACACTCCTTTATCCAGAGTTAGAGTTAGCGCAGTACCAGGTAAACATCTGTACTTCTATTTTACCATATTTACTAGCATTATTTGCGTGCTTGCATAATTTGCTCACCCTTACTTTCTAGCAAGTTTTACACTAAAGGAAAGTACTGCCATATTTAGCATTGCCTCTGTCGCCCGGGCCAGCCCAGCAATGCATTCGCATAGACAAACCACCTCTATGTACCATGTTTACTTGAATCTAATCGAGTTGCTAACAGCAAAGCTGTTAGCAACTCGTTAGAATCATTATTTTTTTTCTGGATAGGTTTTGCCTAGCTAAAAATAGCATCACTGAGCATAGTATCGTGAAGAGGAGCAATGGCACACAGGTGGAGAGCAGTGCATGCGCACAAGGTGTATGACATCATTCAGCACATAGGCGCACTTGGTGTGAGTAATTCGGTGCGAGCGTGGTTTAGGGCACACTCTCGAGTGCATATGTGGTGTGACATCATGCTCTCTGATAAAACTTGTGCGCTTGCTTCACCAGCTTTTTCTTTCCTAGTATAATGCACAAAGACATGACAGTTGCTTAGCGATGGTGAAGCCCAGGACTCCTGAGAAAGAAGCCGCTCAATTTAACGGCCAACTCAGGCAATTTTTTTCAGCATGTCAAGTTAATGGCAGTTCTGTGTTCCTGAGGCGCTCATGTCATACTCCTGATACAGTCAAACCCACTTATAACGACCATATTTCGGTGCACTTACGATTTTTATGTGCCAATTATTGAAAACTGTGTCCAGATATATTGTTACGAAGCGTTCCTGCATGATGAAAAGAGCGCCATCATTCACGTGACAGTGTACGCAGAAAAGCAATGAAGACGACGACTGGGGAACCACTCGTGCTGTTGCTGTTGTTGCTACGCTGTTCTTCCATCTTGGCTGCAGTGGCTGCTCCCTGTATATACATCATCTCTAAATACATTTCTTTACTGTTCTTACTAGTGAGCACTCTGTTCCTGCTCGTGGCATTTTGGTCAAGGTGCCGGGGAGGACATGATATAAGGGAGCTCCACAGCGACCGGCGTTTGGCTTGTTCCATGATGGCGGAAGAGGGGCAGGCTCCCACTTTGTCGGCTACAACTTCAGCGGTTGTCCTTACACACTCGAAAGTCCCAGGCACATTTTGTGGGACCAACACTGTGGACATCGAAGACTGGTTACCGTTGTATGAACGCGCAAGTAAGAGTAATCGCTGGGATAAGATGATTATGTTGGCGAACATTTTATTCTACTTGCGAGGCACTGCAAAGGTGTGGTTTGAGAACCACACAGACAAAATCGGCCGCTGGGATGCATGCAAGGAAATGATGCGTGCCCTATTCGGCAAGTCTGCTAGTAGGAAGACAGCGGCCAAGAAGGAACTGGCATTCCGTGCAAACATTGACGGAATCGTACCTCTCTTATATACAGGACGTGTTGGCCCTGTGCCGCAGAGCGGATGATGACATGGCGGAGTCCGAAAAGGTAGATTATCTTTTAAAAGGCATAGCAGATGATGCTTTCAATCTGCTAATATGCAAGGACTGTGACACTGTCGATGTCATCATCCATGAGTGTAAGCGTTTCGAGGCTGCTATTGTTGTTGTTATGTGGGGTTTAATGTCTTAAAACCAGCTCTGATTATGAGAGACGCCGTAGTGGAGGGCTCCAGAAATTTTGACCACTTGAGGTTCTTTAACGTGCACTGACATAGCGATTGTCTTCTCGCCGACATTTGAGAGCCACCTTACCTGCCTATCGGCAATTCTTGAAGTCTTCATATGAGCAGATCTTCAGCTCAACTCCTCCATGTGCCGCATTGGCCGTCGAGAAATTACTGTGCTTGGCCACCTTGTAAATGCCCAAGGTGTGCAACCTGATCCCAACAAAGCGCGCGTCGTCCAACAGTTTCCCATACCAAGATCGACCAAAGATGTTCGAAGCTCAGTTGGCCTGTGTTCTTATTTCCGCCGTTTCATCAGGAACTTCGCCAACATTGCCCGTCCCCTCACGCAACTTCTGAAGAAGGACGTATCACTTTCTTGGGGATTGGAACAGGATGATGCCTTTCGCGCGCTAATCAAGGTGCTTACATCACCACCCGTCCTGGCCCACTTTGATCCCTCAGCTCCCACAGAAGTTGGCACCGACGCCAACGGACATGGCAACGGCACTGTTCTCGGCCATCTGCGGCACGGTCAAAATCGCGTAATTGCTTACGCCAGCCGCCTCCTCTCCTAATCCGAACACAAGTTTTCAGTCACAGAGTGCGAATGCCTCGCCTTAGTGCGGGCAATCGGAAAATTCCGACCACATTTTTTTTAGTGTACCTTTTCAGTTATTATGCGCCACCATGCACTATGCTGTTTATCCTCCATAAAAGATCCGACTGGCCGACTTGGTCGCTGGGCCTTGAAGCTGCAAGAATACAGCTTCAACGTCGCTTACAAGTCTGTCCACATGCACCAGGATGCTGACTGCCTATCTCATCATCCCGTGGATTCCCCAGACTCTAATTTCAGATGTGATTGCGATAAGAATATGGCGCATACGAAGTGAAAAAAAGGCCTAAGTAGCCTCCAGAGCACGAGAGCGGTGCGAGCTTGCACGTGGCTCACCTCGATTGCGCGCCAGTAAAGGGCTGTTACCTTGAAAATTTTGATGATGCAGAGTCAAGAAAGACTACAAGCTTGTCTAATAGGTGCGGTTATTTTCCCATTTGCGCCCGTAGAAACTTATTCCAGTCAACATCCAGCTGTAGACTGTTTGCGTTGCTTAATTCACAGGCTTCGGGCACGCAGAGACTCGACGTAGCTATCTTCAATGCACAAGGAACTTTTCTTTGGGCATTAGCTTGATAATAAAAGTGGTGCATCCCCATTTGTACGTAGTTTCGGTGCAGACACGGTGCACACGGGCCGCAGGCAAGCACGAATGCAAACTCTCTTCGTGCTTCAACAGTGGTCCGTTTGTGCTTCAACAGTGGTTTTATTGCCTGAATTACGTGAAATTGTAAAATACTTCAATTTTTATATCAATGAATGCTTTTCTGGCGAAACTGCGCGATTTTTTCGTGTGTTTAGATCATACATTTTCCCAGATAAGACGTTTATCACCGCATTATTTTTCGAAAGCGTATGAACGAGGTTCTACTGTACAGTAGAACCTCGTTCATACGTTTTTGAAAAATAACACGACACTGAACGTATTATCCAGGAAAACGCATGATCCAAACACACGAAAAAATCGTGCAGTTTCGCCGGAAAAGCATGCATTGATATAAAAAGTGAAGTATTTTACAATTTCACGTAATTCAGGCAGTAAAAACATCACGAAACAGCAATAAACGTCTGCTTATATAGCTACTGAAGCGTGTTGAAACGCACCCTAAGGCATGGCAGTGATTGCGAGCACTAGCCGTCAGCGCTGACAGCGTCGGGAATGGAACGAACGCGTCTTGCCCCTTGCTTCAGTGTTTAAACTACTCCGCATCTTCAGGCTAATTATTTAACATGTAACAAAATGCGCGCGTTCACATGATCATTTTCTCGGCCTGCCCAAACCGCGTGCGTGGCTATGAATGCACGGAGCAGACGCACAGGTCCAACGGCACGCACTCTGGTGCAAAAGTCGTGCGTCCCAAGAGCACTAGCCTTGCATCAACAGGTCACATGAACGGGCACATCATGTGCATCGTACGGCCCAAGCCAAGGTCGCTGTGCAAGCGCATCGCGTGCATGTTGACTGTCAGAGCTGATTGATTTGTGCAGTTTAACATCCCAAAACCAGCTCTGATTATGAGAGACGCCGTAGTGGAGGGCTCTGGAAATTTCGACCACCTGGGGTTCTTTAACATGCACTGACATCGCACAGCACATGGGCCTCAACATCTCGCCTCCATCGAAATGCAGCCGCTGCGGCCGGGATTCGATCCTGCGACCTTCGGATCTGCAGCCGAGTGCCATAACCACCAGACCACCGTGGCGGGGCGACCGTCAGAGCTAGCAGCCTAGTCTCTGGACACTACGAAGTGTTCAGCCATATTTTTTTTCCTCTCTCTCTCTCTCTCCCATCCCCCTTTTTTTTAACCTGCGCTTTCTCGACGCCGCCACCGCAACTTACCAGCTGACAAACGAACACGCAATCGATTGGCGGTTCCCAGTTGTTCAAGTGGTGCATGAGTGCAGCACGCGCCGAACATGACCCGCGCTTTTGCTTAACGACAAAACCGGCTGAAGCACGTGCAATCTACGCGTGCCAGCGTAAGGTTACGCTGGTCACGTGACTACTCAGCACAGGATTACATGACGCAATGCGTTGACGATTTGTTCGGTTTGACGTGATGGGATCACCCGCGCTCGGTATACTGCGTCCACTAGCTCTCTGTAAAAAGCACAGGAGGCGCTCTGTATTCCGTACATGTTATCGGCTTTTGAACTTTCTTATTTTTGTTTTTAAGTAGTGACCGTCATCTCGCATATTGGTAACTTGCGATCAGAAATGGCAGGTTCGACGATGTTGTTGAAGCAGTGTTGGGATAATTCCACTGGCAGTGTTTGTGCACTACCTATCTAATTGTGCCAGACATTTTTATTTGCGCTTTTTCGGCGTGGTTATCGAAGGTGAGGTGAGTGGAAACGGGCAATCGAAACTTTCAGCTTTCAAACGTTATCAAGATGGTGGCGCACGGTGGGGGAAAAGAGGAGAGACGACCCGCACAAACACAGTTCGCGCTTGCGCTTGCGATTGCGCTTGCGATTGCGCTTGCACTTGCGAATCGGTCCTCTGAAAGAAGTGGCGGCGTCTCTCGGTTATTGGCCATTAAATGTGCGCTTTACGTACGTTTCCAACAGCTGCTGCACGCATGCTGTTAAAGCTGCCTTGGTCGCAAGTGTCAGCGGCGATACCGGCGAACGTGGTGTGTTACATCTAGCTAAGTGATATGGTAGTATCGGAAGAGAGCACACCAGCGTTTTCTTGTGACACTGTCGGCGAGTACTGCGGTGTATCCCTCGCAATGGGCAGCTACTGCCCTCGATCGCGCAAGCTTCCCGACTTCTCGGTTGCACGCGGACCCTACAGGCCTGCAAACGTATCACCCGATCGTAACTGGACGATAAATTGAACATTGGTGCCGAATAATCTTATTTTCCGGGAACGTATTAACGAGAAGAAAAGACGCGTAACCCTACGAGAAAAGTTTGTTTTTGAGGTTGCGAACATTGGAACCGGGAAATCGTATCAACCGGGAATGTATCAGCGAGGTTCTACTGTATTTGTATATTTTTTCAGGGAAACATTTTCTTTTCCACTGATCAAAGTTGGGAATCACTGTCTGGTCCAGAACCTGCATATAAAACAAAGTCCTCCAATATCTTATGGTGACCAGGACCCCCTGATCATTCTTAGTTGGATTCACCTCATTGCTCTTGGCAGAAGCGCGCTTCAGGTCGGGAGATTGAATCTAGGCCATGGCGGTCACATTTCGATCAATGTGAAATGCAGAAAACACCTGTGTACTTAGATATAGGTGCACTTAAAGGAACATCAGATGCTTAAAATTGGTCCGGTGCCCTCCAATATGGGGCATGCCTCATAACCGGCTGGTTTTGCGACATAAAACCCCATCGATTATTATTATTGTAGGAAGATTGGTGCAGCCAGGAGACTGTAAGCTTTGTGAGTCAATATTTTCATCTGACAAACGGGCATGAGTGTACGAGCCATATCAGTCACTGATGTGAATTTAGTTTTCGGTGCTGCGTGGGCCCGTAATTTTTTCATCATACTCCAAGGCGGCATTTGATGGCCTCGAGAGGGGCAAAGTCAAATAAAAACAGTAAGTGTAAATATTTATTTTAAAAAATAGCTCTGCATTCTTTTTCTCTGTGTCAGTTCCGCCACCATATTGAATTTTGGTTCCTGATTGAGCAAGGACCCTCCCCCTAAATTTCTAAGATTAAAGCAGTGCTTGGGGCATTACTTGCTTGGGATTTTGCAGTATATATGCACTAACATGTTCAATTTTATTTTATTTACCCTGTTTCATAAAAGAATGGAATTTGTCGCAAAAAGTATCGTAGCACTAGCAGACACAAACAACAGAGACACAAAAGGATGAGCGTTACCTTTCAACCGAATGTTTATTGCCAGAAGCAGCAGTATTCGTAGATCTGTACACAGAAAAGGCTTAATCAATGCAAAAACCTGCAGTGTTCAGAAATGGAAATTCACTTGCAGTTAGCGCAGCAGAAAGGCAGCTGATGCAGGGTATCAACAGCCCTCGCTATCAGGGTGGCATCAACGATTCCTTGTGTATTTTTTATTTCCATTTTTGTACAAAACAAAGCACTTGTAAACAAGGTTCACATACTCAGTCACTGCTGCGTACAGAAACAAGACCCTCCTTATATTAGGATGTTGCCCGACTGTTCATTCGTGCCAATCCCGCATTTTTCTTAGCTGCCATTCATGACTTGTCTAATCTGCCATTACATTTCTGTGTGCATTAACCCTTTTATACCTATTTTTGCTATAGCGTGTGTTGCATTGCAGTATGTGTATAAAAATAAATATGCAGTGTAGTCAAGTGAGCGCCCAGTGTTGTGACAGTATTTGGCAACTGCTGTATAGCCAACTGCCTCTCAACAAAATGTCTTCAGCCACATACAATGTAGCCCGGTTACAATGAAGTTGGCGGGAATCTGAAATTACTTCGCTATAACCACTTTTTCGCTATATCTGGACTCTAAAAAAAAAATCAAACATTATGCAGACCAAGAAAAAAATTTATTTACACTTTCTGAAAAAAGCGATCAAGGGTCCCTTGCACGCGTTTCGCGAGCACGCATTTCACAACACTGTGCTCAACGTTGTCCGACAGATCGCAACTGCCCGGTTCGGAGCACAAGTACATATGCAGCGTGTCGACGGCTGCGAGAGCTGCTCCGGCGGTCCCAGGCTGAGGCACACCAATGTCGTCACCTTCGCCGTCCGAGGAACTGCTATCTGCGGCCATTCCCTTTTCGGAGACACTAGCGGCGAGTTCATCGGTGGTGAGCTCCTCCATTGCGACGAGGTCTTGATCCGCCAGGGCAAAGTCCAGATAATCCGACCCGCTTGGGACAAGGCTTGCATTGCACGCGGCCTCCCACAGCTGCCCCAAGCTCGTCACTGCTGCGGCACCATTCACTGCAGCAGCATCGATGTCTGCTTTTGCTGTTATTTCTTTAGCAGCGCTGCTTCCCCGCGAAAAACCCGCTTTCTCGAAGCAGTGAAGAATGGTCTCAGACTTCATGTCCCGCCAGGCTCCGCTTGCGAAAAATACCGCCTTTACAAGCGGCATCTTCAGGTCGGCAGTGTTGTCGGCTGTACGGATGTCAATGAGCAGACGCTCGATGACACGGTGGCGATAATGCACTTTGAAGTTTGCTCCCTGGTCCATCGGCTGCATCTTGGCGGTTGTGTTCGGAGGCCGAAAAAGTACCTCGACGGTGCTCAGATGTACGTTAACGTGGTGTGCGCTGCAATTGTCCAGCAAGAGCAGCACTTTGCGCTTCTTCGCGGACATTTCCTGCCGATGACCAATAGCGGCCGCTTGTCGGAGCCATCCATGTTCACCCACACCAACACTGTGATGCGATTTTTGCTGTTTTTTCCCCCCACGCACTTATCAGTCTTCGCCGCGACAGTTTTTGCAGGCAACAACTGAAAGAACAGACCCGTTTCATCAGCGTTGTAAATATCTCTTTTGGTGTATGTCTCAAGAATGCGGCTCTTGTGCTTCAACATCCAACACTGGAGACCGTCCTCGTCAACGGATGCAGCTTCACCGACAATGCTCTTGCATGCGATCCCATGGCAGTCTTTAAATCGCTGCAACCATCCGTTGCCTTGGTTGAACTTCTCGTGGCCAAGAGCAAACCCCAAACGTTTGGCCTGCGCTAGCAGGATCGGCCCATTGAGCGGGACGTTCCTGGCACGAGCGTCTACAAACCATTTGTAGAGCGCCACTTCGACATCTCCGTAAGTGGCAGCGCGGATCCGCTTCCGTTCACCGCTGCCAACGTCGTCGTCCAAGACGGCATCAATTTTGCTTGCATTTTTTATGATTGTCTCCAGAATCGACTGTGCTATGCCGTACTTCCGCGCAATGTCGGTCTTCTTAATTTTCTGCCGAACTTCATCCAAAATGGCATGTTTCACGATTAGAGAGAGCACTTTTCATTTGGTCATCGATGAGGCAGTCGTTCTGGGTATCTCTTGACTCGACATTGTCATAAAGTTCGCTGATGCACATGGCCAGGCCTAGCTGCAACCACGGCAAGTCCAAGTGCGCTGCGATAATCTGCTTTTTTCACCAGTGAATAGAGACAGCACGAGCGAATGAGTGCTTCTGCAGCTCAGCCGTGGTCAAGTCCAAGCGCGCTTCGATAATCCGCTTTTCACCTGTGAACAGAGACACAGCACATCTGGCCCCGCCACGGTGGTCTAGTGGCTATGGTACTCGGCTGCTGATCCGAGGGTCGCGGGATCGAATCCCGGCTGCGGCGGCTGCATTTCGATGGAGGCGAAATGTTGAGGCCCGTGTGCTGTGCGATGTCAGTGCACGTTAAAGAACCCCAGGTGGTCGAAATTTCCAGAGGCCTCCACTACGGCGTCTCTCATAATCAGAACTGGTTTTGGGACGTTAAACCCCACAAAGCAACAACAACAACAGCACATGTGTGAACGGCTGCTTCTGCTGCTAAGACTGAACTGACTGAACACCACGAAAGAAAGAACGGCTTTGTGTGCGACAGGTTTGTGTGGAGCCGCTGGCAGAGCACCGCAGCCAGGCTTAGGCAGGCCTAGCTGGTGGCGCCATGCCATGGAAGAAAAGCAATTTAGGAGTGCACCAACTTGCTTCGCTTTTTCACCAAAATGAGGCGCCACAAGCGGAACCTATGTGAAGCGGCCACAAAGTTTCTGAAGCTGCCCCCACGACCTCCTCTCTAAAGAGAGGAGTACGCCGTGAAACGAGATGAGATCGCGGCGGTTGGCCCGCCTGGCACTGGAAAAAAGAATGGGAAGTATTCTCGAGACGGGTACCAGGTGACCGTGTGGTGCGGTGAAGCAAGCTTTCGCAGGGAGGCGAGTGGAGCGAAGCGGCTGCCGGGAACCAAGAATTGGCGGCTTTTCAGCCTAGTTGATTCACGTGAAAGCTCAAAAGGTGGTTTGATGGATTTTTTTTTTCCGTTGTTCTCTATAAACAGCTTCGCTATATCTGCCGAGTCGCATTTTTTTACTTCATTAAAAGCGGACTTAAAAGGCATTAAAAATGCGGAAATTGGGACGGGAAATCAAGATCGCTTCGTTATAACCGCTATTTCGCTGTAAGTGGGTTTGTTATAAATGGGCTACACTGTAGTATGTCATTGGTGCAGCATTGGTATACTTACACGCGTGTTCTTCTTCCTATTTTATTTCAGAAGTACAATGGCCTTCTGAAATCGCATTGGGAGCTCATAGCTTTCGACACCGAACCTAGTGGACCTCAGCTTAAAACAACATTCTGTGCAGAGGACATGAGAATCACGGTATGTGTTCAGTATTGCTTTTTTTTTTGTGCACGGCCGCAATGCTTTGCCATGTTTTTTTCTTTAAAAATGCAAACTCACACTAACATAAATAAACTTGAAATCCTAGCTATGGACCTGGAAAATATGGTTGGTCGAAACCGTATTGCTGTTGCATAGAGGAAACATTTCAGCAAACGTACCTAAACAAATGTGCACAGCATTTCAGGAATTTTAAGTTCAGCAGCTGTCACTTAGTTCTGTGGGTGCGGTGCATTGTAAAGTTTAAAAAATTGCATTGGTGTTCAGTACCATTGAATGTTTCCTGTCAAAGTAAAACATTAAAATCTGGTTTTACACACGAACCCTTCCCCTTAAAGGAGTACTGACACCAATTTTCGAAGCTGAGTTCACTCCACCATACAACTCTCCTGTATTTGTACTTAACTCTGAGCAAATGTTAAGCTCAGGAAATGCTGATAAGATATTTTAATTTACATCAAAGTCAATTTTCACATGGCGCGCCTACTGACATTGACACTAGTGTGGCGCCAGGCTACAGTGCAAGTTTTGGTGACTTCACGCCGCAGTACGGCAAGTTGTGATGACGTCAGGTACAAAAACACGCAAAATGGCCGCTTGTGCGTCACTCTCGTCTGCTCTTGCCGTTCTGTCGCCGTAGTTGAGAATGCCCATGAAGCGAGCGAGCAAAGTTGAATTACCCTCTGTCGTCGTTTGTGCCCGCGTATAATAAGGCAAAGTTTTGTCGCCCTGATGCCGGCATTTTGCCACTGAAATCTTGCACAAGAAGAGCGGGGGCTGTACATAAGTTTCACGGATTACTGCAAGTCACGCATGACCTTCGCTGACCGCACTCCTTAGAGTGCGGCTACAGTAGTACACCGCATCACCCCACGCTCGCTTGCCTACTCATCATCCGTGCTGCGAATTACGTCTCATCGACGACACCTAATATTTCCCCTGCACATTGTTGTGAAAGGATGAGCTGGTGGTCGATACGGGGTTACGTTGGTATCCTGCCGCTGCTACCACTGTTGTGAAGGTAGGTGGAGCCGGTGGAGCATACAGGGTGCGTCGGTACCCCGCCGAGCTGCCACCACTGTTCTGAATTCAAGCTAGTGGGACGTGGCTAGCGGGCAGGCAGGATCTCCATCGATGAAACAGTGTGCGGAATAGCAACACTTTGCTGTAGGGAAGGTAGGCCACAAGTGTTTGGAAAGCAGAACTTTATAGCAAATGGTTAAAGCGGTTGAGTACAGAGCCAGCCAGCACGACCCCTTCGGCTGGGGGCAACTGCCTCCCAACAAAAGGGCTGCACGGCCTTAAATAGCGTTTCGCTCCACTGGTCAGTGTCCAGTTGCAGATCGCTGGGAAGACACCGGCTGCTGTGTTCCCACGGGCGCTCCTGGCTTGCACAGGTGGCGGGGATTGCAGGATTCTCCGAAAGTCGCAGAGCAAGCGGCCATCCTTGCGCAGCGTCTTCGGTTCGACACGCTGCCGGCCTCCGCTGATGGGGTGGCAAGGTCTGCCGAAATGTGGAAAACTTGACCCTCCCGCTGTGACGAAGGGGTCAACAAAATGGCCGTAGTTCTGGCATAACAGCGTGCTGCCTACCCTCAGCAGTGCTCCCCGCAGGCCTGAAATTGCACTTGTGCACTCGCCCGCATGACTACGGTATGCACAGCGGCGCTGTGCTCGCACCTGCCTTGCATGGCGCACTCGTGCACGCGCACTTCTTCAAACCCTGCGCCTCAACTCTACCGTATTTCTATGTATGTGTGAACTATCTCGTTGCCTGCTTACTTTCGCCTGTGCCCATGAGTGAGCTCCACTCTTTTGAGGGCCCACTGCCGTGTGTGATCCATCGGCACCACAGAGACTCGCTTACAACAGCCACAGCTCCGCCTTCACGTGCTCACTGCCGAGCAGCTTTGAGCAAAAGGGCAGCAGCAAAACTCTGGGTGGATCGTATGGTGGGGAAGCAGAAGGAACACGAGAATACTAGACCTCAGAGATTTGGCGGCTGTCTGGGAGGATACCTGAACTTAACGCGGGCTACGGAGCCATGCCAACACCCACCATGCATGCCAAACGTTGCATCTTGCACTGTGCCGAGTATTTGCTGTCATCGCGGAGTCGCTATACAAAATTCCGTACATCGTTGACACTGCACTTGCTACAGGCATTGCGCGCGGGAGACCACTGGGCGAAGACAGCCTGTAAATAAATTTTCACGGCGTGCTCACGCTTACCAGTACGTTTTCTGGGCTCTGGAAGGCTTGGCCTTTCATTTGATGCAAAAAAATGCCAACTGACAATTTTTTGTGTCAGTACTCCTTTAAAGGGGTCCTGTGACACTTTTTCGACTGCCTTTCTAGAACACTGGAGTTTGTGTAGCATTGACTAGTGAGATGAATGCCAAAAGAATTAAGAATCTGTGCACGAGAACTGAAGTTTATTAGTCCTCAAAGTTCAAAACAAGAGCAGATTACCTGAAAAAAATGTTCCTTTTTACATTTTGCTCTCCCACTGACATTCGTGTTTGGTTCCATTCAGCGCACGCCTCTTATACAGAGATACTGGAAGTTTCTTAGCAAGGTGGCCTGTGCAAATTACTGAGGAAGAGGTCAGCAAACTCAGTTGCAGCTGCTGCAATGTCTAAGTGGCCTTCTTGGTGATCCCTCATCGCTGCCTCATTTTGTTAAAAAAACATTCATCACTCATAACAGCTTTTGGTGCAAGGTGCTGGGTACCCCAACCACCATGCAACACGGCCAACACGGTTCCCTGACCTCTTGATCTGCATTGAAGTTGCCACATTGCTGAATTGCCTCCATAACCTCCAGTGTTGGAGATCTTTTATACTGAAACCAACTCACGCAATGAACCAGCAGTGCTTTTTACCCCAATGTTGGCTGGCCCTTGGAAACACCAGCACTTGGTCAAGCCCTCCAGAGTCGGAAGCAAGCCTGGCAAGGGTGTCAACAAATGGCTCAGCCACTACAAACTAGGAGTGTGCGATTATTCGAAACTTGTGATTGTTGAATCGAGTGCCACACTATTCAATTGAATAGCAGTTACTCGTAAACCCAAATATTTTTCAGTTGGTGTGCAAATAATTTCGAAATGTGGACTGCACTGAATTAAGCAGAAAAATTCTAGCTTTATGGTGCACTATCTTCACCCATGGCATAAGATGGACACTTTCTCCTCTCCTCAATTTACACAGCATGGTACACATGCAATATTGACCGTACAGCAGCATGGAACATAAATAACCTTTGACTGCCTGCCCACAGGCACTGTTCTTCATCAGTGCCACACTTCTGCGAGTGGCATGTCATGGTCATTCATCCCTTTGTGTGAGTCTGGTCACGCCTAAGCCCACCCGCATGCTTAGTAAGCCCATGTTCACTAGAATTCAGATTGCCTCTAAAGCTGCTAGTCTTACTTCTCTTACTTCGTATATTATATCATGCATTGCTATTGCATTCATTGCTTCGCCTTCTGGCGAAACTCTGACCTTTTTTCGCACTGTTGAGTTTTTTACCACCGACCACGGTGGTCAAGTGGACGTGCCCAGAGTTCTTACCTGAAGGTTATGGTCATAGGTCGGCGCACTCACTCCCACTCATTTCATAGACGCGAGTGCGAGTGAGTGTGAGTGGAGGTGAGAGTGAGTGTGGGTCCTGGAAAATTTGGGGTGAGTGTGAGTGAGTGTTCTCTCACACTGCCGACCGATGTTGATAGTAGATCATATGTAATATTAAAAGCTCAGTTGATGTTCGACAAGCGCTGTCATCACAAGTGCTGGTGCATTAGGTTTATGTATTACAGTTGAACACGGATATATCGAACCCACATATATCGAATTTTCGACTATCAAACTCTTAAATTATCCCCTTGAAAATCCTTTGTAAAAGTATAGAAATTCGCACGTTTATCTTGTACGGTATTTTTACCCGCCATCGGATATATCGAACGCTGCGCGAGCGGGAAGGTGCACTTCGGCACTCGCTGCACCCCGCGACCTTCAGCACCTTCGCGGCACCACGCCTCCGCCAACACCGAAACGCTTCAAAAACATGATGGCAAGAGGGCTCGGGCTGTACTCCTGCTGAGCGCGTTGTCCAACTTGTGGAACTGCTTTTCTTCTTTTTTTTTTTCTCTCTCTCACTCTCTCTTTCTCATGCTTTCTCCATGTTACCGTCGACTCGGAGAGCAGGAACGGAGGAGCCAGCGGCCTCCTCCTTTCATTTCTTTTCTTTCTTTTTTTTTTTAGAGCAGGAACGGAGGAGCCTTTTTTTTGCTGTTTGTGAGTTTAGATCAGCCAACAACAGCCCGCGCCTTTCATATTTGCTCAGCCAACCACAGCTCACGCCTTTCGTACCTCACTGCTGCCCTCGCAGGTAGCCCGGGTAGCCATCGCCGCCATCGCGAGTGCTTTGTTGGCGGAGTTCACTTCCATGAGTTGTCGCATACCACCGCATTCCTCTTTTGTGTGCGTGCTGTGCAAAGGCGCTGCGGACTGCTTGAATTTTCAACTTCTCGTGTAGCAATGGCCAGCGTCAAGAAGCGCAAGAACCTTGAGTTTGCGACGAAGTTGAAAGCCATACAGCGTGTTGAGGCGGGCGAAAAAAGTTTGACGGTGGCGGACGACATTGGGATACCACAGAGCACTCTGAGAACCTTGTTGAAGAACAAGGCGGATATCAAGGCAAAGGCGGCGGAGCAGTGAACATCGGGAGCCTGTCGTGTGCGCGCTCCTGCCCATGGGAAAGTAGAAAAGGCACTCAATGTCTGGTTCTTAGAAGTGCGCGCGAAGAACATCCCTGTGGATGGCCCAATGCTGATGGCTAATTAAGGCCAAATGGTTTGCAGCGGCACTCGGTGAAGACAATTTCGCCAACAACACCGGGTCGCTTCACCGATTTAAGCAACGCTACAACATCACCGGCAAAACCATTTCTGGCGAAAGCAAAGCCCTAAGCAGCCAGGACATCCAGCAGTGGATGACGGAGGAGTGGCTGGAAATCTCAGCGAAGTTTTCACCTGTGGAAATCTTCAACGCAAATGAGCCCGGTCTATTTTGGCAAATTCTGCCGAGCAAGACTCTCGACGTCCGGGGTAGCACGTGTCACGGCGGCAAAATGAGTAAAGTCCATGTGGTTGACCTGCTTGGTGCCATTCAAATGATGACTGGCACCTGGCGAGATGTGAAGATGGACACAGTGGCCAACTGCTTCCGGAAGGCAGGCTTCGTGACGGCAGGACTTGCAGAAACCAGTAAAGACGGTGACGAAGAGCGCATAGACGACACGTTTCGTGAGTTGTCATCCCTTTTCCCGGCTGCCGTACCACCCGAAGTGTCTGCAGATGATTTCGTTGAAGTGGACTACAATGTTCAGGCTGTTCCGAGCCTCACTGATGAGGACAGTATAGCTACAGTCACAGGGACCCAGGATGCCCAGGCCGACAGCTCAAGTGGCAACGAAGATCGTCTGGACGAGACGGCGGCTACACGCGCATACTCCGCCACTAAAGTGGCGGCAGCATTCGGCTTGATTTGCCATTGTTGCGGTGACATGGAGGGAACCGGGCTGTCGCACCTGGACAGCCTCGATAAGATCGAGGCCAGTGTCTTCAGCTTCATTTCGAAGATGAAGAAGCAGGCCAAGATAAGCGATCTTTTTTTCATGCAAATAAAACATTCTGTTGCATCATGTGTGTGGAATTAGTTGTCATTCTTGAATGCGCCAATTGTAGGTGATCGTCCGCCACTGGTAAGGTCTCGGGGCCTGTATTTTTTTATATCGAATTTTTTATATATCAAACTAATTCACAATCCCCTTCGAGTTCGATATATCCGTGTTCGACTGTATATACCATGTGGAAGCCGCAGTAGGCTAGTGGTAGCGCATCTGCTATGCGCTGTAGTATTTTGCGTTCAGCTTCTACGCAAGACACTTGGAGGCTATTTAACTTTAATGCTGCGGTATGACATCGGACTTACCCATCTTTAAACGTCCTAGTGCTCGAGCAGCAAGATGATGCAAAACTCTTGTGCTGATCGGCATCAGCGCAGCCTTGTTTCCGTGCTAGAGTTCAGGAACGGTAATGTGGGAACTGTGCGTGGGCAGAAACGCGCAAAATCAAGTCATGCGCGCAAGGCGAGAATGAAAACAAAGTTATTCAAACGGGTGTGCGTGCAAAACGGTGATGCATGCAAGAATTAGAAGTAACAAAAAAGATAATTACTCTGTATATAGTCAACTGCAGGCTTACGTGCAGTGACAGCGCTGCGCTCACCACTACAAGCTTTCAGTCACTGTCGCCAATGGTTTACAGGCGTATCAACTAGGTCTTCATTCGACAATCTGTTGGCCTCCACTGGTGCTTTATTATGCAAAGAGTGTAGAAAGAGGGCATAAGGAAAACGAGAGAAAAAGTAGAGACGGCCGCAGCTCTGTAATAATGTTACTACGTTATTTCGCTTCAGAGGTAGCGTGCAGCAATGAACATCGCCGTGCCTAAAGAAGCTTGTATTAGATGCAGACATAAAAAACAAAAGCAATGCCAGGTAAACTGTCAATTAACAATGTGTGCATAATTACAGATAATAAGATTCAGCTTGAAGTGTTTTTCGCAGATTGTTGACATCTGGGAGAGAGGCTTGTCCTTACAGCGCAGGTTCTTATCCCATTGTTTTCTCAGATTCTTGTCCTTTGGGGCTTTAAAAGGCAACTGCGTGCGTCTTTCATGCTCCCAGTCTTGCAGCCTGGCGCGTAGCAGCGTGATACACCGTTGCAGATTACATGCGGTTCGAGGGGAAGCATGAGTGCAACTTCTAACAAAAACTCTAAACTGAAAAGCTACCAGCGCAGCAAGCTTAAATAAATTGAGTTCGTGAGAAAGGGAAAGAAGAGCAAAATTGTAGGTGATGATGCGATGCCTAGCAATGCGGCAGAGACGCGTAACCACAGAATGAACGAAGAGAAGAGAGAAAGTAAAGAAACATTGGGAGCAGTGATGCCATGTGGGAACGACATTACTCCGTATGATAGCTCAATATGAGAAGCGAGAAAGGAGAGGAGATTGGAGGTGATCTAATGCGGAGACAACATTACTAAGATTACGCTATATAATTGAAGACGTGTGGGGGCTTTACTTTGCATATGATAGGTCAGTGAGAAGAGAGAAAGGAGGGGGGTCTGGGCATGATATGGTGTGGGGACATCGAGACATCGTGCCAGAGGCATTGAACCTGACACATGCATCATCTGCATTTGCCTGGCCCCTTCTCCTTTTCCAAAATTTTCTATTGATACATCAGTTTAGTTTTTACTAGATTGAAATCAGTAGATAGCTATTACTGTCCCAGCCGTTTACTCATTTGTTATGTGAAAGTTTAACTGTTACAGTAGCTAGTCTTGTTAATTGATCCGTGATGCCTATCTTGAATCAAGTTCTCTTATGCTATCGCATGCAAATGGCCCACCGGTGAGATACTTGTAGGCATAATTTATTGCATAACATATGATTGTTACGTAAACTAGCAAAAATTTAGGTTGCATAACAGCGGCGTGTGTTTTTGCATATTATATTGACATATATATGTAGTGTTTGTGAAAACTGCCCACTTCTATACTACAGTTAGTTCTATTAACTTTAAATATCAGTGCTCCTATTTTCTTCAATGGCAGTAGAACATGAAAAGTTTGCGTCCTTGTAATAAGTTATCTTTTCATTATGTAATTACAGCTATGTATTAATTGATTAGTGAGTATATTTGCTATGTACGAACCAGCAAGCATATGGAATAAATTGCTAAATTTACTTTCATGTTCATAAGGAAACAGCCCAGTGCGCATGGCAGTCTTGTGAAACAAATCCAACACATGAAGTAAGAGAAACTAAATGAAGGGCGCAAAGCGTTAACATGAGCTAGCCGTTTATATCTGCTTAGTTCTCTTGGTTATGTATGCCTTCTCGTGCTTATTCTATTTTGCAGCAAGTTTACGTTTGTCATGCTACACTTAACCAAATTAAAATACCTCCACTCACGATGAAGTGCGACCAGAATGCATGCCTGAAACAGCCACGTAAGTGCGGACTGTTTTGGTGACAAATCTGTAAGCATAGAAGGAAATATACAAAATCCCTGTATTTACAGCATAAACGCATTCTCTATCCGTTAAGTCACTGCAGTTTTATTTTGCAGTGACGTAGTATTTTATAGGAGCTAAATTAACGCAATGTTGGCCAATAGCAGCCAAAATATCAAGTGTGTAGCAGACATCCGCCGCTTTTGCACAGCTTTCACAGCGGAGAAAGCCCATGGGTCTGGCACAGCAGCACCGCGGCGTGGCAGTCCCCTAGAAAAGCTTCACGCTCCCCCGTGTATTCGCGCGGTGCTTTGGTCAATCTCCCAGGCATAGGTTGGCACACTCAAGAGAGAGTACAAGTGAGTGCCAGTGAGTGTAAGTGGAAGTGAGTGCCACTGAGTGCGAGTGTGTGCAGGTCCTGGAAAAAATTAGGGTGTGTGAGTGAGTTTCCCCACACTGCCGACCTATGGTTATGGTATAGCACCCTGGCCACATTTTGTTGGAGGCAAAATGCTAGAGGTCCACGAGCTTAGATTGAGGTACACGTTAAAAAATTTCAGGTGGTCGAAATTTGTGGAGCCCTCCACTGCAGCGCCTCTCATAATCATATCGTGGTTTTCTGATAGAAAACCCCTGCAATTAAACTGGTTTACCTAGCTTAGTGGCCGAAGTGCCATTTTGTTCAACAGATACACTCGTGGAATGTCGGCTGTGATGGTTGGCTTCATTGTGGACCTGAGTGTTGTCAGTTTGATCCAGGCAACAGCGGTCGCATTTTCTATGAAAGCAAAAATGGCAGTGGCCTATGTACTGTGTTTCTTCTGCATACATTGTGCCTCATAATCATGTTGTGGTTTTGGCATGTAAGACTTCATTATTAACATTTAGGTAGTGGCATCAGCCTTAATTTTGCTCTTTCATGCTGCAACTCACAGCAGTGCTTTGCACGATGCACTCGCCCTTACGAATAATGTATTTCTTATAGAAATGGTATTTGCTCATGCAAATGTTCAGCAACCTAAAAGAGAGCATACACGCTTCTTGATACAGTATTGCCTTTTTACACTTCTTGTGTCTTTCGCAGTTAGTGGGCAAAGCGAACAGTGATACTTTTTCGCCCATTCTTCTGTTACTTAAGTGACAGTGAGGCAGACAGCAAGTCTTTGGCATCGTTTGTCAAGCTGCCACTAACTTTTATCACATGCGGAAGTGGTAACAGGCACAGATAATGTTGCACACCTGCACTAAAAATATCACAGTGTACATTGCTGTACCCAAAGCTGTCCCATAATGCAACAGAGAAGTTTCGTGACCAGTAAAAAAGTGTTGTGGGACTGTGCTTACGTTCAGTGCCTTGACGTCTTGGGCACATTCTTTCTCTTTGTTCTTGGCTTAGCTCCTTGTAAGCTCATTGTGCATGACATGGTAGCGAGAATGACCCATGCAGATGCGCAGATGATTTGCTGCAAAAGTGGAGTTATGCCATAAATATGTGGCCAGTTGTATGCTTTGGCCCGAAAGCACCCAACATTATCGCTCGCCTTGCTCCTGAATGCAAGACGTGCACGTGCTTTCTTGAGGGTGGAGCTACATCGTATTTTCTGATGTGAAATAATCCAGCATTCTCTCTCACTCTGTCCCCCAATGTCCTAGGCTCTTGAACTCATTTTTCTCAATGCGACATTTTTCTACACATCCTGTCGACACACACAGTTTTGGTGAGAATATAGCCATATACAGCTTTGCTGTAAAACTGGTGCATTATTGACACTGTCTGTATGTTTTTCATACGTACAGACAGTGCTGTAACTATACAGCATCAATAATTCTGGACTAGATTGGCGTTGCATATTTACTTTGTTGGCTTGCAGGTGTTTATACCATGCATTACTGTGCTAATTAGTTTATTCTGTGTAGAAACATACAATATGGAAATTTTGAATTTTCCTGAAGTGTGCACATTTTCAAGTGTGCATAATTCAGTCAGTGCGTTATGTGATAAGTGATAAATGCATGTATTTTGATATGCATGGATTTGATTAATTACGTGCAGAGTTTCCTACCTGCATGTGAGCAATAAGTGACTTCAGATCACGTTTTAGTTGTTTGCTCCAAATGAACAATTTCCTGTGCTAGAAGAACAAATTGCTGCTTTGAATCACTGTTGTTCCTGTTCCAAAAGCTGCTTTAGAATACCAAAAGCCACTTTTACTGCTGATAAAACGGAGGCAGGATGGTCGTTTTAAAATTGAAAGGTAACTTTCTGGACCTTGGCACTTCTGTGTGTATGAATATGCTTGATGTGGCATTGGGTTTTAAGTCCAGAATTTCAAATTTTTCAGGAAAAGAGAAGTCCTCCATGAAATGGTCCTTAGCAAGTTGATAACAGTGTGTCTGCTTTAGAGTGCTTATTTATGTTAGCTATTTCACAGCGTGTTGGTTTGGACAAAGCTGGTAGCACATGGCAAGCACCTAAATTTGTTTTTAAAAAGGCAGACCTATTGTTTCGTGTTAGTTTTTGCTGTCTTAGGTATGTAACTTCACATCAGTATACCTAAAGTGCAGGCCTAAGATATGTCTGTGAGCATAATTGAGAAAAAAATGCTGATTTTCAGATGCTTAACTGAGCATATAAATTTAAGGGGCTCTCCTGACCCAAGGTGGCTCCTCTTCATTTTTCAAGCCATGTAAACTGCTAGGCTATCTTTGAAGCTCATGTAGTGCAGCTTTGGCTATTACAAACTTAAGTTCATTATCCGTATAAGGCGCACAGATGCTAAACTTGATCTCAATGAAATCACAGCCAAAGGTGTGCAAGGCTAAAAATTGGAGGGCAGTCAGTTGTTGTGAGGCTATGCACCGTATTTTCCGGTGTATAAGACGCACCCCCCCCCCCCCCCCCCCCAGTTTTCGCAAGTTTGCATGCAAAAATTAATATATAAGACGCACCTATATTCACTCACTTCCCGCAAAGAAATTTCATAACGTGGGGTTGAGCGAGCCTTGTAAAATGCCGTACTTACGTTTCTGAGCTCTAGTCCGTAAGAAAACTTCTACTACACCAAACTTGCGAGAAAAAAATAATGCACACCCACTGAAACGTTCCGCATGACTGCAGGAAAGGCATTTTATTCGTCGAAGCCCTCAAAGTCCTCGTCCTCCGACGCGCTTTGGAATACCGTATTTACCCGCATAATTTGCGCCCTCGCATAATTTGTGCACCCCTAATATTTAGCCAGCTTTGCAAAAAAAAAAAAAAAAACCTCGCACATTTTGCGCTCCCCGTTCCCAGCTCGCCGGCGCGCACGCACGGACCAACAGCCGCGCCCCTCGCTGCGCAGGCGAGCGCAGTCATACGCAAAAGGGGCTGCGAGTGCGATGCCCCTTTTTCTGATTCTTTTCTCCGGAAGCCCCCGAAGCCCAAAGTACGGTCGCTAGAATAAAAGCATGCGAGTAGGGGCGAAGAAAACGGCTGAAGCAGAGATCAAACGAGCCCGGCCTATCTCCGTCGCTCCGAGGGCCGATGTGATAACATCACCCCAATCGGGACACCTGCCGTCGATGCCGGGAGGAAAGGCCCCGCCCGTCTTTAACGAGCATGAAAAGACGCAGGGGGGAGGGGGGTTAATGTTGCTCGGCTGTCGGCTGCCGAGATAGCGCTATCTTGGCAGCCATCAGCGGCTCGTAAACACTTCTACGTGCTGCGCCTTCCCTGGAGCAGCCGTACGTTTTGCAGTGTTACGTTAGATCGTATCCAAAAGAGTTACCGCGCTAGTTGCGTTATATTGCACGTTATTACACGACATACTTCTTTTTTTTATTTTTCCGTTTTATGTACTTTGGTTTTGTTGTGGAACTGTAGTACCGGCACGTTGAGTCTTCGTTATTATAATTATGACGCATCATTCGCGTCGTACTGTTCTAGTCGTTAAAAAAACTCATCAGCATCAACACGAGTTTCTCCCAAAAGAACTACAAAAAAAGTACGTATAAGACGCACCGTTGTATAAGACGCACCTCCAAAAAATTTTTTTTAAAAAAACCGCGTCTTATACACCGGAAAATACGGTACACGATGAGCATGTCATTTGGGGGCTTTGTGTGAATCTCCTGCAAATGTAAGTGTGAACAAGTAATTGCAGTGACTGCTTTGGTGTTCGTAAATGCAAAATGCATTTAACTTCTTTATAATGATACTCTTTCAAGTTTTGAATGGCTCATAGATTAGGGGATACATTTGCTGTGTTTCATCAGATGCGTCCAAGAATTTTCTGTCATTGTATTGATACAACATTCAATGTTTGCAACCCCATTTTTGCAGGAGTATGCAGTCGATGCATATGAAGACTTAGATGTGCTCCTCTTGAAAATTACCCAGTACAGCTATGCCCATTGTCCTCACATACTCCGCATAAGGGCAGTTTTCATCTCAAAGGTAAACAGGAATCTATATGTTCGTCCAAGAAAATTTCACAATTATATGTTATAAGTTGTCAAATATGTTTAACGAAAGGGAAGGGGTCATGGGCTCGTTCTTTATTTGTTAGAAACAACTTAATGAGCAAACAGACAATGAAGCCTAGGAAAACACAGGGGAAGTTACTTGTGGTATTGTAATTGTGAAGAAAGTAGAAAGGAATTAAAGTGGACGAAAAGACAAACCTGCCTTCGGTGGGAACCGAACCCACGACCTTCGGATGTCGCGTCCGATAGCTCTACCAACTGAGCTACGAAGGCGGTCGTCCCCACGTCCACACTATTGTGTATTTATGTACGTATTATCCTGGGAGTGTTAGGCAGCGCCACTCGTGGCCAAGGCGGCGTGTGTGGAACACACTTTCTTGCCAGGAGGCGTCACGTAGAACGTGAACTTAGATGAGATGGCTGCTGCCCAATAAGCCCTCGCATGCTACCTAAGGCACCAAGTCTGCCGCAACGAGGCCCAAGCTATGGAATAACGAAAGGGAAGGGGTCAAGGGCTCGTTCTTTATTTGTTAGAAACAACTTAATGAGGAAACACACAATGAAGCCTAGGAAAACATAGGGGAAGTTACTTGTGGTATTGTAATTGTGGAGAAAGTAGAAAGGAATTAAAGTGGACGAAAAGACAAACCTGCCTTCGGTGGGAACCGAACCCACGACCTTCGGATGTCGTGTCCGATGCTCTACCAACTGAGCTACGAAGGCGGTCGTCCCCCCGTCCACTTTATTGTGTATTTATGTACGTATTATCCTGGGAGTGTTAGGCAGCGCCACTCGTGGCCAAGGCGGCGTGTGTGGAACACACTTTCTTGCCAGGAGGCGTCACGTAGAACGTGAACTTAGATGAGATGGCTGCTGCCCAATAAGCCCTTGCATGCTACCTAAGGCACCAAGTCTGCCACACTCCCAGGATAATACGTACATAAATACACAATAAAGTGGACGGGGGGACGACCGCCTTCGTAGCTCAGTTGGTAGAGCATCGGACACGACATCCGAAGGTCGTGGGTTCGGTTCCCACCGAAGGCAGGTTTGTCTTTTCGTCCACTTTAATTCCTTTCTACTTTCTCCACAATTACAATACCACAAGTAACTTCCTCTATGTTTTCCTAGGCTTCATTGTGTGTTTCCTCATTAAGTTGTTTCTAACAAATAAAGAACGAGCCCTTGACCCCTTCCCTTTCGTTATTCCATAGCTTGGGCCTCGTTGCGGCAGACTTGGTGCCTTAGGTAGCATGCGAGGGCTTATTGGGCAGCAGCCATCTCATCTAAGTTCACGTTCTACGTGACGCCTCCTGGCAAGAAAGTGTGTTCCACAGACGCCGCCTTGGCCACGAGTGGCGCTGCCTAACACTCCCTGGATAATACGTACATAAATACACAATAAAGTGAACGAGGGGACGACCGCCTTCGTAGCTCAGTTGGTAGAGCATCGGACGCGACATCCGAAGGTCGTGGGTTCGGTTCCCACCAAAGGCAGGTTTGTCTTTTCGTCCACTTTAATTCCTTTCTACTTTCTCCACAATTACAATACCACAAGTAACTTCCCCTGTGTTTTCCTAGGCTTCATTGTCTGTGTGCTCATTAAGTTGTTTCTAACAAATATGTTTAAGAATTATTCCCTGCTCCTTATTTAATAAATAAATACTGATACAAATACTGATGGTGTCTCAGACATGGAATCAGCCTCAAACCTAAGGCTGAAAGGTGGGCTAGTTAAATTATGATATGCACTCAATTTTTAGCAATAAAGGAGGGCTGTAGAGCCGAAATACTATAGTTGCACTTACTTCATGCTGTGTCATGGCGTACTGTGATCTAAAACACATCTGATTTTCTAAAAAGATATGGCACTAGTGTGCTCGATTGGGCTGGTGGTACATTATTGGAAGAAAAGGAAACGTTGCTTCAGATGAGACAAATAAAGAATGACAGGCACAGCACTGACTGACAACCACTGGTTATTGCAATTCAGCTGCAGTACAGTTAAACCTCAGCCTAATGAAATATTTGGCTTTTCATAACCTGATGTCCACATGACTGTACTTTTAGCCTCAATACAATGAAGCATGTTTATCTGTCATTTCAAAATAAGGAACTTTGACTGCTGGTGTGCCATTGGTGAAATGGAAAAGTTGCACACAGTTTTTGCTACTGTACTGTTTAAGGGGGACACTGGTCTTAAACAGAATATTTATTTCCATTGCTACTAGAGTAGTGAAACTTGCAGGCAATACATGGTTTAATATGCTGGTGTCACATACTAAAGTAGCTTTTTTTTTAAATAATGAGAAAAGTACTTTGCACAATGCTTCTTGTTTTATGTTTCTGGAATGACTGGCAGAAACTATGATAAAGTAAGCTGGCTAATAATTAGGCAGACATATTTGTGAATATTTAAGGAGTGCAAGAAGTGTTGTTTCATGTTTCTACCTCAGTTTTTTTCTTAAGTTACCAAAGATTAACGTTCTAACTTGACATGTGCATTTCTTTCTTTTGTTACTTCCTCAAAATGTATAAATGTTGCAGGCATAGAAATACAGTATTACATGTTTGTTGCACTCCTTAGAAGACTAACAACAAGATAACATAAAAGTGACTAAAACCGGATTGTTAGAAAAATAACTACGCCTCCCGGAAAATTGCTAACAACCAGAAAAGGTTTTCTGTGAATAATGAATAAACTAATTCCCATGTACCATGTGGAAAAAGCACTTTATTTGCTTTGATGCAGCAAACTGAAATAGCCAATGGTTCAGACCACTTTAAGGAAGTGCATGAGCTTTTCCTTGCTGGCTCCTTTTGCACGCTTTCAAATGGTGTGAAATTTAATTTTGGGGGGAGTGTCTGGTAAGAAGCTTACTTATTAAATATATAAATTTCTAGCAAAACTGTTCATTTCTAAGGGCTAGATTTCTCTGAGCAAGTGCAGAAAACATGCTAAATGCATTCACAACAAAATTTAAAAATTGCCTTTTTCTTAATTTTTTTCATTTTTAACACTCATGTCCCTCTTTAAATTGCATGCTACACAACAGTGCAGCTGCTGACACGAAGCAGTGCCTCTCCCAGCTATTGTTGGCGTACGAAGGGGAACCTGAATCTTAGTCTCCTTGCCATCAGAGTGGGTGAGATAGAGAGCAAGCATGGGGACAGCCTTGCACATCGCACATCATACTACACACTCTCCATGACCACGCACCGGTTCCATATATTTTATGCTGCTCATACCGTGTGTCATACCGTGTGTCTTTCAAGCAATTGCGATCATTCAGGAAGCAGATGTTACATAGTGTTCCATAAGCGATGCCAAAAATTATGTTGCTCTCTTTCAACAATTGTAAACTCAAAAGAAGCTATTCAGACCTTCTGAAGAGTAGGATACATTCCCACCAAAGAGTAGGATACATTCCCACCAAAACCAATCATAGCTCAGGTATGTAGCTACCTGAAAAATTGTACACCCAGTGTTGTGAATGCTGCTACAATTGTTAGATCCATGCTACAAATGAGAGAAAGCGCTCCAATGCTGCTCAAAAACATGGACCTTAAGATTGCCAGCAGCCTTTTGCTGTCTTTTGCAATCTTCGAGGCTTTATGCTGAGGCTGTGGCCTTTGTGGGAGCGAAGCTTCGTGGCAGCTTTTTAAAGACATGTTGTAAATAAATTTTCACAGCGCACTCACACTTACCAGTATGTTTTCTTGGCTCTGGAGGGCTTGGCCTTTCATTTGATGCAAAAAAAAAGCACCAGTTGAAAATTTTCGTGTCGGAAATCTTTTAACTTTGCAGCACTTTTCGCTCAAAGCCGTAGAACAAAATGGATTAGTAGAGTCAGTATAGTACAAGTCTGTAGTGAAATATGGTTGAAGGTGAAGGGAAGGGTCCAGCATCATTTAGTTGGGGATCTGTAATTTTTGTCAAGTTCACAGAATTAAAGGGGCCAGGAAAAGAATGTAGAACTACCCAGTTGTTATTTTCACTGCTTGAGTAGGCATTCGACATGCTGATTCCAAAATACTTCGGTGCAATATTCAGTCTTAATATAATAACACCAGTTTGAAATCCTAGCTTTCTTTTGCTCCCGAAACGACCATGCGACATCACAGGCCGTGACATATGCACTATTCACTGCCTTTATCTTAAGACGTTTAAAAACGTTAACATATAGGCAACTTTCATTTGCACTAAATAACATATTTATATGAAACCTTGAAAGTAAGGTAATAGTTCAACCCCATATGGTGCCACCGTACAATAGCAAGGCTGGAGCATAGTTTGTTTTTTCCATGGCCTCCAGGCCGTTGTGGCGACTAACATGACGTCAGCTGCAAAGTAGAGGGGAGTGTGCTGTGAAATGGAAAGTATTTTTGCCACTGTAAATAAACTCACGCAGTGCAATGAGACAATATATACTATAGTATGGAGGGCCAAGATTCCGATTGCACTACAGTTGAACCCATCGATAATGAAATCCATGGGAAAAATGAAAAAATTAGCTTTGGGAGAATTTCGTTGTTGTGAAATAAGGCAGTGCTTGGAGAAAATTACTGAAAGCAAAGAATTACTGTAAATATTTTGTTAGCCTGCTTTGGTGAGCCTTGCTACAGACTATTCAGAGCTTCATTGCTGACAGCAAGTTTAGTAAATCGTAGGTGGAATGAGTCCACGACTTAGTGTTCATGCATGAAGTGGCACATATCACTTGCCGCACAGTATGCCTGCAGTGGCGATTGCTTTTATCCTGCGAATGTCACCACATTTCCAGAGTCTAACACATACCCAGTTTTCAAGAGTTCACTGTAAAAAGGCACATCAAGGCATTATTAGAAGGCTGCCGGCGTATTTTTTAGGTCCGAGCATTGTCCCATTTCCAACCTGCAAAAACTTTCCATAACAAGCCTACATGACCGCATCTGGGCTCCCCAACTTTACCAATTGCTATTTGCGTTACTTACGGTCGGGCACACAAAGATGTGACGCAGCTATCTTAAGAGCGAAAAATTACTTTCCTGTGATGGGGAAGCTGACAATAAAAGTGGCGTGCCACCATCTGAACTTAATTGAGGACAGATAACGACGCACAGAGGTAGAGCCTAGCGCAAACCAAAGCACCGCAAACTAACCGCGAATGTCGCCCATCACCATTTTGAGATGGCAACGACACTACATCTAACTGATCTGACAGGAAGTTCTTACCAACATCACCAACGTGGTTTTGGTTTTGTGTCCGATTCGAGCACGTAGGCAGCTTTATGAATAAAGGTACGGGCTGTAGATTTTAAGTAAATACACCAACTTCACCCCACAACTCGCGGTGTGTCTGGGAGCGATTCCTATTACGGCAAGAACAAAGCAACGCCGGATATGTACACTGAAACCCCGATTACACGACGTTCTTGGGACTGCGAAAAAGCGTCGTAAAATGCGGGCATCGTAAAATTCGAACAGAAAAATTTATACCCTTGAGTGCGCCGCAATCCACTGGTGTGATTCGCAACAGCCGTAGCGAAATATGGCACACACTTAAAGGGGGGACGCAGCCTTTGCAAGTAAAAAAATCGCGAAAAACACGCTTTTCGGAAAACCGCATATTTGCACTGTATGCATCATAAACTACCCCTCCTGTAATTTTCAGCGCCTGATTCGTCCTAAAACTACTTCGTATCAAATATATCACAAGCAGCGGCAGCTGCTGTGCTGCTCAAACAAGCTCCGAAACTTCACAACTTCAAGCGAGCGCCGTTCACGTGCCGTTCAACCGACAGGTGCCATTTTGGTTTTGTTTTATTCATGAAGTCCTGCGCTTCCTTTTCTGCCGCCGTTGGCGGGAGCGGCAGTGGCGTGGTGGAAGCATGGTATGTGCATGATTGGAGGCTCGCGGGGGCATTCGAGTATCCCGCGCTTGGATGCGAAGCTGCGATTGCGCTAAGCGCACGCTCCTCGAGAGAGTGGGGGAATGTGCTGCTGCTACTGGCTGCTGCGCGTGATGACGTGGTGGCCTTCTCCGGTGGGTGCTGCATGTGTCGTCTGCTACGGTTAGGGTTAGTGCCTGCTTCGTGGTTGTTGCCGCGATTTCTGCCTTTGTGTGTGCCGCTTCGCTTTTCGTTATCACAGGAGAGTGGGAGAGAGATGGTTGGTCGGAAAGGGTGAAAAGAATGGGGGAAGACAACAACCGGGGTGCCACTCTATGCCACTCCTGATATGCTTATATATAAATGATATGAAATGATATGCTTATATTCCTAAATGTCTGAAGGTGATATCACTGAATACAGTAAAAGCTCGTTAATTCGAATTCCACGGGGACGCTGAGCAATTTCGAATTAAACAAAATTCGAAATAATGAAAGTGAGCAAAAATGGGTGGATTTCGGGGGTGGGGGCACGAAAAATATTTATTGGTCAAAAAAGTCAGTAATGACCATGTGCTTCTTTTCTCTGAATGCCACAGCTGCGGCTCTCTGTTCCAGCGCGCGGACGCGGCGCAGGGAATCCTCTTCACCCTCTTCAAAGCTGAAGAAGAGACGCGTCACATTAAGTGCCTCCATCACCTCAGAAGCTGACGGGCGCACAGGCACTTCGTCATCTTCGTCTTCCTCACCTCCTGGCTCTTCAGCAACAGGCTGCGCACCGGCTACTTGAGCGATAATGTCCTCATCAGTCAGGGCACCACACACCGATGCACAGGTGTCAACTTCAACATAATCGGCAAAACTTACGCCCTGAAGAGTGCCGCGCAATGCCACTGGCATGAGCTCCTCAGCACCGTCCACCCCGACGTCACAACTATCCTGTGCACTTCCAGCTGCAAATCCACTGTGGCGGAAGCAGTTTGCGATTGTTGTCGCCGTCACCTGTTCCCATGCGTGCACCAACATGTGCATGGCAGTGAGCAGCGTAATGCCGAAGTCCTTCTTGTCGCCCCCATACAAAATCATTCTCTCCAGCATGTGACGCTTATAAAAGCACTTTATACTCCTTATCACACCCTGGTCCATTGGCTGTAGGGCCGCAGTCGTGTTTGCTGGAAGGGACACTAACTTTGTTGCTCTCAGCTCAACGTCGACTTTGTGCGCCGAACAGTTGTCGACGACAAGAAGAACGCGTCTGCCGCCCAGTTCCATTCGCCTGTCGAATTTCAGTAGCCACTTCCTGAATAGGTCACCTGTCATTCAGGCTTTCTTGTTTGCGGCGTACTCTGTCGGGAGTGACCGAATGTTTTTGAAGCACCATGGCTTGTGCACTTTGCCAATCACAAAAAGGGGGACCTTTTCCGTACCGGTCATATTTGCGGCAACCAGAACAGTGACACGCTCTTTGCTGCGCTTGCCGCCGGTACAGCTGTCTCCCTTGTAGGTGATCGTCTTGTCTGGCTGCAACTTGAAAAATAACGCTGTCTCGTCAGCGTTAAACACATCCTGTGGCGAGTAGCTCTCCAAGTACTGCTGCAGGGTGTCGCTTCTCCAAGTAGCGCATGTTTCGGCGTCCACTTCCTTTGCCTCGCCGGATAACGTGCGGAATATGAGATTGTGCTGCTCCCTGAAACGATGAAACCATCCCTCGGAGGCGACAAAGTCTTCAATGTCCAAGCGCAGGGCGAAATCGGCTGCCTTGGCCATGATGATAGGGCCGCTCAATGCGATACTCTGGGCTCTCATTTCTTTAACCCAGATAATCAAAGCTGACTCCAGTTCCGGGAATTTCGCTGTCCTTAGCCTTTTCCGACTGGCACCAAAATCCTCGGCTTCACAGGCGTTTTCAATGGCCGTCCTGTTCCGTATGTATGTTGACAACGTGCTCGGAGGTATGCCATGCTTCCTTGCAATTACGTGTTTGCTCGACTTCCCTTGGTCTACCTCTCGCAAAATCTCCACCTTCTCCTTGACAGTCTTCGCACAGTACTTGCCTCGCGGCATCTTGCAACTTTGATGCGGAATAAGACGGCGTCGATGGCGTGAACAAACAACGTGCTCGAAGAACAAAGCGACGCCGCCGGGTGCGGCCTAGGACTATCCGCCACTCCGCTGCCTCAGCGTCCCGCGTATAACAAGTGGCGCCAGGCGCTGAGATAGCGGGACGGCGACGCAACAAAATTGCTCCCGTAATTTCGGAGGCCATACTTTGCTCGCCCTTTGCTCGGAGGCCACCTGAAAGCTAGAAAAAAAACGGAAAACCGGTCGTCCCACCTATCGTTCGGCCGTAAAAGCTTCCACTGGTGCTTGACAACGACGCTCGGCGGCGCGCACTTCGAATTATCCGTAGAGGCGGCAATTTCTGTTCGAATTAACGAGTCGTTTTACACGTGGTCTCCTATGCACTGCGGACCAGACTGCGGCGACCATTTTGAATTATCCAAAATTTCGATTGAACGAGGTGTGAATTACCGAGCTTTCACTGTAGTGCCTATGCCAGCCTTTGGTGTCACGTGGTTATTTAAGGAGCTCAGGAACACTAACATTTCAAATGGGCATCAATAAATGTGCAGTGAATATTGTGCCAAAACATTTCAAAATCAATATGTCGAATGCTTATTGAGGCAGTGGAAATTACAACCAGGCAGTTTCATTGTCTTTTTGCGATTCCTTTAACTTTTGTACTTGCCCAACCTGCAAGTATGCAAGAACTTGCCAACAACACATTCTCATCATCATCATCATCAGCCTGTTTAGGTCCATTGCAGGACGAAGGCCTCCCAACGATTTCCAATCCACCCTATCCTGAGCGAGTTGGTTCCACTTTATGCCCGCAAACTTTTTAATTTCATCGCTCCATCTAACCTTTTGCCTGCCTCTGTTGCGTTTTCCCTCTCTTGGTATCTATTCCGTCGCTCTTACTGTCCATCTGTTATCTTTCCTCCTCATGACATGTCCTGCACAGGTCCACTTCTTTCTTTTAATTGATATAATATTATCAGCTACTCCTGTCTGTTCTCTGATCCATTCCTCTCGTTTTTTTTATCTCTTAGTGTTACCCCTATCATTTTTCTTTCCATTGCACGTTGCATGCTCCTTAGCTTCATCTCTAGTTTTTTCGTTGCCCTCCACGTTTCTGCACCGCATGTTAGTACTGGGAGAATGCAGTGATTGAATACTTTTTGCTTTAGTGAGAGCGGTAAGTTTCCAGTCATGATTTCGTAATGCCTTCCGAATGCGCTCCAGCCCATCCTAAATGGGCTGGAGTGCATTCTAAACAACACATTCTAAATGGGCATATCTGTTGTACTAACTGAAAGTGTATTTTATGTAGATCTTTGAGGGCACAATCTTTGCACATGGTGGTTGGTATCTGTAATAACAAGCACCATCCTTTTCTTTTATTGCAATAACTTGAGGTGCACACTGCAGTATCAGTACTGCTACTTTGAAAAGCATGTAAGGTTGGGCTTACAGTGCATCCCACTGTAGGATGTTGTTTAAAACGTGCTAAATAGAGTACTGGTGTGCCTGCAGGACCAGCGCCATGTGTATGTCATGGTTCCCAGCGTGGGGAAACCCCTGAGGAACCATAGCCAAGCTCTCCTGCCTCATCTGACACTACTGCAGGATATCCTGAGTGCACTCCATGTGCTGCATACACCTGCCGAGGGCAGACCTTCTATTGCCCATGGCCGTGTACATCCTGCCTGGCTTCTAGTGTGTGATAATGGCCAGTCCATGACACTTGATCTGCCGGACTTCATCTACATGCCGGTACAGTCATCGCATGTGCATTGAGTTTTTGTTTTTGCATTGCCTGTCATCTTAAAGGGATATTGAAACAACAGCTGAAAGTTTTATAGAAATGCTGAAAATGAATTTTTATTGTGCGATTATATTTAAAAGAAGCCATCACTTATGAATTTTTAGTGCAAAGCATTTCTTGGCAAACTTCAGCAGCACTAGCCTCCTGTATCATGACGCTCTCTTGGTTTTCTTGTTCACTTGGTATACACCAAAATTGGCATGGTAGGGCATAAATGCATCACGAACTTGCTTGATCAATCTTGGCACCACTAACATGGTATGCTTGTCATAGAAGTCACGATTAGCAATGATATGAACTTGTGTGGCTCATACCTGCAGTGCCAGACCGGTGGAATGCAGGTATGCACCACAGGTGATTGGATCTTCACATTGCTGTCTTTCTTAATCAAGGGCCAGCTAAAATAGACACTGAAAGTTTGATGAAAACATGCTTTGAGTTGGTTGAACAAGAGAACGAGGTACCATTTGTTGTAGCTTAGGAATGGAATGTTGACATTAGAAGCAGACAGGTACAGGCAAACATGCTGTAATGACTAAATGTAGGTATCAAAACCAGGTCCACAAGGTGCCAAGCGAGCACTGTACCACTCATCCACAGCAGCTCTTCCCACGTATTCTGCATAACCTTATTGCATCAGCATTTATTGGTGTGGCAGCGCTTGTCCAGCATCAGTTGCTGTTGCGGTATTTGCTAACCGCTGTTATAGCAATGTAAGAAATAGTGTATGCAGCGTGTCTACCTACCGGGAAAACCGGGAAATCTCAGGGAATATGATCAGTCTGGAAAATCTCAGGGAAAACTCAGGGAATTTGGGCTTCTCTCAGGGAAAATCAGCTCAAGTACGAAAGTCGCGGTAACGCTGGCTCTAACAATGCACCTTGCGATTGAGTTTATAGCGCAACTCGCAGTAATTGAAGGGAAGAGTGCCCCCCCCCCCCTTTTCCTCATCGCTCTTCGTCGCGCGAATCGGCTGCTTTTTTTATTATTGGCTTTGCTTGTCGCGTCTTGTTCTATGTAAAGTCCGCTGTACGTGTCTGGACGCGTTACGGCGCACACACATCCCGTGTGTGCGCCGAGCGTTGTTATATTGTGCGTTTGCTTGCAAGCAGTCTTTTCCACAAATATTGCGGAAAAGACTGTGTGGAGGTAGAGGACGCGCGGCTACACGAAGCTGCGCGCCCTCTCCATAGGGAGAAGACGCGGCGCCGATTCTACACCACGTGACGCGTCGTGCGGTTTGTAGCAACGCCGCTGGGCAACGCCATTTCGTGGTTTCGGTTTCTCAGCGTGATTGCAACGGTGGCGCGTGAAACTTGATGTATCTTCGTCGGCACGGCACCCCTTTCTAGAGGCGGCGGAAGTTGATTTTCATCTTTATTGGTGTAGCTTTCAGCTTGTTTATTATCGACGCCTATGATCCGAGGGTCGCTGGATCGAATCCCAGCCGCGGCGGATGCATCTCGATGGAGGCGAAATGTTTTAGGACCGTGTACAGTACGACGTCAGTTAAGAAACCTCGGGAGGTCAAAATTTACGGAGTTCTCCACTACGGCCTCTCATAATCATAGCTGGTTTTGTGACGTAAAACCCTACAAATCAATCATCTACGCTTACGAGGGATTCTTGCTGTTCTTAATTACCGAGTTTATTCTGCCCAAGGCAGCCACACGCTGAGAAGATACCATGTGTGTGCCAACACAGCTGCTGGTTGCTCCAAGATGAGAACAGAGATGCGTTTTATGTCCGCAGACTGCGATAAGGCGCTGTGCGTAGACCCGTTTTTCAAGGAATACCACGTTCTAAAATACTATTGAACAATTTGCAGTATTTGCTCGATTTTACCGCGCCCTCGATTGTAACACGCACCAGTTTCCCGCGACAAAAAGAAAGTCATACATCGATTGTAGTGCACACCTATTTTTCGGGACACAGGAAAAAGGGAGAGCTTAGTAATCAACCTTTTCACATTAATAAAACCAGATGCCGTACTCGCGTAATGAACGCACTCGCATAATAAAAGCACTGCTAACTTTAAACTACTGCAGTAGTTGATCCGCGGCGTCTCGAAGACGTTCAGCGCGCCGATTCATAGCTCCTGCGTCTCGATGAAACTTCCGCACGTTGCCGGGCGCAGCCGCGTGCAAGCTCGCAGTGGTGCATTCCTCCGTGCAATCGCAGTTCCCTCACGCCTGCTACCGCATGCTGCCATGCGTGCTGCGGAAGCTGGCGCAGCTAAGCCTAAGCATGGTCGGGGCGTGATCTCCGAGATTGCATCGCGGCAATCTCGGACGTCAAGCAGCGCGCACGGATGAGAGGCTCTGCCTCAGCACGGATACGAGGGAGAAATGCGATGATGAGCCGTTTTGCGTATGGCGATGGGAAACATCTCTTGTTACGGCCACCCGCAAACGCTATTGAAAGTTCGCGCCGCTGGGCATCTCAGACTTCGGTTGGCCGCAAAATGGCCAAGCTGGCGCGGCAATTATCAACGGCCTACGCGTAATGTGCGTCGTGGCAACGTTGCGTGGGGGACCGGCGGCGACATAGAAACTACAGAAACTATGCGCGCCAAAGACCGCCGCGCCGCTAGTTTGTTTTTTCGGCAGTAACCGTTCGGCAGCGCCCGAAGCGCGTAGGAGGCGGCCATTTTCCTACGCGCCTCGGTATGGTAACGGCGTCGTTCGTTCGCACTCATTCGCATATGATTTTTGGACCCGTTTTATAGAAAAAGAAGTGTGCATTAGATTAGAGTAAATACGGTTTAAGTGATGCTGACACGAAAATATAGCTCCTGATTCTTTTTTTTAAAAAACAATGTTTTTCGGACCTTACGCATTTCGTACATTCAAAATCTGCAATTTCACAAATTGACCGTCTGGGAAAGCTTATTTCATTTTGTTTGTTTGGTTTTTTTGGTTTTCTTTATTTGACCGTGAAAGAGCTCAAAATCCTTATTAGTGATGACATTGGGTGACATGGTGCCTACCCGCATCGACATGAAGAAAGTTATGTGCCACTCAGGGAATTTCGCAAAAATACTCAGGGAAAACCTGGAAATCTCAGGGAATTTCGCAAAAATACTCAGGGAAAACCTGGAAATCTCAGGGAATTTAGCAATGTCAACTTGGTAGACACCCTGGTATGTCTACTTCTGTCACTTGCCATGCTTTCTTCCATCTATGCTCAACCCCCTAAGAACATCCAACATATGACACTTGCTATGCCCATTGTCGCACCATAACGTGCATTTCCCTTCGACAAAACAGACTTGCTTACACTAACCTACAAAGACACCGTAGTGCATCATTGTGCTGTCGACACTAACCTACAAAGACACCGCAGTGCATCATTGTGCTGTTGACATGCCCATGCCACTTATGCAGCCATTTATGAAAATGTTAATTCTTTTTTTACGCTTGGCTGGATGCCAGACAGTTCCGGACGGGCAATTTCCCCCTGGCTAACTTTTTTTCAGTATGGTTTAATTTTTTTCTGCTTTTATGAGCATGCGATAAGTCACCCAGCCAATGCGAGCCTGAAAACCTTGATGTCACGACACCCTCAACGTACAGGCTGTGCCACCCAGCCGCTTTCCTTTACAGCATTCTGTCGCATAGCTGCACAGTATGAATTTGTGTTCTGATGTCTCTACCACTCCGTCGCAGTAAATGTTGCACTCATGAGACAAAAAAAACAAGCTTTGCCAGTGTTTCGAATGCTTAAAGGGCAACTCCAGTGATTTTTCATTGTCCACTGATCTCAACGAAATTTTCAGCATATGTTCTCCTGGGTACTGCAATAATTTATGCCAAGTCAGGCGGTCACGAGTCATTTAGTTTTCCTGGAAATGAATTTTTAAAATCTTTAGCAGAGTCCCATGTGAGCCACCCTGTGTTTTTGGCATCATTACCTGCAACACTGCCTATCTGAGCAGGCGGTCGACCTAAGGCAAAACGGCGACACTTCAGCTCTTAAATCATCGCTGTCATGTTCAGGAGAGCTCAATACATCGTTGGATGGCATTGCCACTTTCATTTTTTTGGTACCAGATTCATCAGCTTTATATTCCTGATGGCGAGGAGGCTGCGACGTCATCGCATACACTGCATGAAGCTATGTGCGTTCTCGCCTTGCTTGCCAACGGCGGAAGCATCCCCTTCTCGCATCCCCGCTCCGCTGCAGCCCATACCATGTCCACGAAGTCCCTTTGACAGGGTCGGTATTGATCTGTATGGCCCTCTTCCTATCACTCCTGCTGGCAACTGCTGGATGATCGTTACCATCGATCACCTCACGCGCTACGCTGAGACTTCAGCATTGCCCTCCGCATCGGCAAGTGACATCGGTTCTTTCATTTTACGCCACATAATCATGGTGCCCCACGTGAGCTCCTGAGCGATCGGGGCCACGTATTTTTGTCGGACGCGGTAGAAGCGCTCCTCAAAGAATGCCACGTCGTTCACCGGACCACCACTGCCTACCATCCCCAAACGAATGGCTTAACCGAACGATTTAACCGTAGTTTGGGTGATATGCTGTCCATGTACATTGCCTCTGATCACTCCAACTGGGACACCATTATCCCCTTTGTCACGTACGCACATAATACCGCAATGCAGACCACCACTGGGTTCACTCCCTACTTCCTACTTTACGGCCGCGAACCCTCTTGCACGCTCGACACCATCCTTCCATACCACCCTGACGTGACTGAGTCGACGACGGTTTCTCAAGCTGCAAGACACGCAGAAGAGTGTCGCCAGATTGCCCGCGTCCTCACCACTGCCGATCACCAGCGCCAGAAACAACATCTGTACAGCTCAGAGGCACCAAGATCTTACGTTCCAGAATCACTTGTTTAGCTCTGGGTTCCATCTGTCAGCCCTGGCCAGTCGACGAAACTTACTTTGAAGTACCACGGTCCTTACCGCGTGGTTAAACAAACTTCGCCCATCAATTACATCATTGAGCCGCTTGCCCCATCGTCTGATCTACGACGCCGTGGACGTGAGATTGTGCATACAGACCGGCTAAAGCCTTACTACGACCCTGCGGTCGTTTCCTGCCCATAGGTCGCCAGGATGGCTCTTTTCCGGAGGGGAAGTGAATGTAGTGAAGAATAGCAACGCTAGTCAGAGAGACAGGGTACGCTACTTGCAGAGGAAGAAGACGTTCGGAGAGCTCAACGCGCGTGCTGCCTCCGCGATTGCCAAGGCTTAAGTCGCGACTGTTTTCTGCCGATCTTGCCAAGCAAGACCCTTGACTAAACGCCCTGTTTCACATCTACATGTTTCGGTTTCAGTTTGAACACACCATTCATTGGGTTGTTTAAAATTAATGACGAGTCTGAGTAAATCTACTGACTCTGGCTGCTTCAGGGCTATCAGTAGTATTGAAAAACAGAAATATCCGAATATGGTGGAAAAACCGCCGGAGTTCC